>VXAA01005480.1:1030740-1081144 GCA_013399115.1 Anseranas semipalmata
CACCCAGGTGCCACGGATCGGTGCTGCTCGGGAGTCGCAGCATCGCCCCTGCTCCTGCTGCACCCTAGCACCAAGCAGCACCCTCTGGCCACCACAGCTTAGGAAACGACTTATCCAGCAAAAACACCCACAGAGAAGCACGCTGTCCGGAAAGGCACCCTGTCTTGCCCCCCAAACATACCACATCCACCCCCAGTAGCTGTCCTCCTCCCGGGTGACACCGCCGCCAGCAAACCCAGCATGAGGTTGTGCTCATCATGGGCATCACAGGGTGAAGAGGGGCAAATCCTGCCCAAAGCTGGCTGAAATTTCTCAAAACGGGTTGGTTTGGGGAGAGGGACCAGCACTGGTTCACGGGGCTGGATGCAGCCACTGGGCTCCTGCACCACATCCCCAGCTGCGGCCAGAGCTCTTAAAAAGCCCCAAACCTCCTCATTTGCACAGACAGGGTGTCCAAACTGCAAAAGCCACCGGGGGAACCACCAGCACCGAGGACACCGCACGGTCCCCTTGGGCAAGCGCCAGGAGCATCGCTGCTGCCCTGGCCTCCTGCCGATGCCCTCGTTTTATCAGCGGAACATTTTTGATATCTGACCATCAGCAAAACAAGATGTCAGGGCTGCAGTCGCTGCTGACCAGGGCTCTGCTGGGCGTTGGGAGGGATCCAAGAACACAGGGGGGCATTGAAGAACCAGCAGCCCCCAGCCCTCTCCTCGCAGCCGGGCTCGGGCGCATTTGGGGGCTCCAGTCCTGCCAGGGCATGGGAGGAGAAGGAATGACAGGAGGGGGAGAGAAAGAGAAGGAGGGGGAGGAAAAATAGCCCCTTATTCCACTTCCATCAAGGAAGCATCCAGCCGTCCAAAAAATTTAATGTCATATTTTAGCAAGAAAAACAGCTGTTGTGGTACTTTAAGGCCCAGCATATTTTGGCCAGGGCTGCATGTTGTGGATATTGGCTGAGTCAAGGTTAGCTGTTAAAAGGCAGAAATTCTAGACCCATACAAAGAAACATAGCGTTCCTTCATATCCAGATAATATTTACTCCCAGGCCTGTTTTGTTTTGTTTTGTTCTCCCCCTGGAGGGGGGCCAGGCACTCGGCTGCCCTGCAGGGCAGGGGACAGCACACGGAGCGTGGCGGGGGGGCAAAGGAATCGGGAAAAAGAGGGGAGCCCCCACCTGGCACACATAGCTTGGGCTTTGCCCCTCGGCTTTAAGCACTGCCCGGCTTAGAGAGGTTATAGCTGGGAGCTGGGTATGGTGGGGAGCAAAGCGGGCACCAAGGGTCCACCCCAGCACTGGGGGTGTCTGGGGGCTCGGTCACTTCCCCGCGGCACGGCACAGAGGATGGGGACCACGAGATGCCCATGGCTTCGTACTCTGTCTCCTCCGAGCGGGTCTGTGCACCCCGGCTCCCGCCAGCTCCGACCTGCTCTGTGCTGCCGGAGTGAGACGGCCACTGGTTTGGGAAAGGTGCATGGGGAGACGCATCTGGGTTGCAGGGAAATGAAACCCCCAAAAATGGACATCATGAAATTGAAAAATCTCACATGGTTTTCAGTTGCCAAAAGCATTTCGACAAGGAACCCAGATCATCAGAGGTGCGGTTGGTGGCCTTTTTGTTTTTAGCCCACTTCCCCTCGCCCAAAGAAAAACAATTCAAAGGAAAACATCAATATAACGCTTCCATCAGCCACCGCAGCAGGGCTCGGCTCCCCCTGCAGCAAACAGCTCCGCAGGGCAGGGCCAGCCCTCCCGAAAGCCCCACTTCCCATCACCGCCAAGCCCTGCGTGATGAGCCCAGCCTTGCCATCGATGCCGGGGACGCGGGTGCGCGGGGCATCACCCCCGTCCTGGGCACGGGTACCCCACCACCACCCGAGCACGATGCCACACAGGCTGTAAGTGACTCATCTTCTCATAGAGCCGGCTTTAAGCAATAAAGCAAAGCCCTTGCCCCGAAACAATTCCTCCGCGCCTGCCAAGCTCCGCGGGAGCAATCGGCGCTGCGTCCCCCCTTCTCCAGGGTGTCCCCCTGCTGCGGGACCACCGCCTGCGGCACAGACGGGCCCCCCGGGTTTTCCTCCTGCCTCCACCCCGGCGCGTTCCCAAACGCGAGCCACCAAACCCGATCCCGCATACTTCGCTAACCTCAGACGCTTGGATAGCAAAGGCTGCGGGTGAAAAGAAAAAAAAAAAAAAGAGAAAAAAAGGAAAAAAAAAAGTC
Source organism: Anseranas semipalmata (assembly GCA_013399115.1). NCBI lineage: Eukaryota > Metazoa > Chordata > Aves > Anseriformes > Anseranatidae > Anseranas > Anseranas semipalmata. The sequence goes on from VXAA01005480.1 coordinate 1,032,966, forward strand.
CAAGGTGGAACCGCAATGTTTATAAAATGGGTCACTGAATTATACATAAAAATATTTTCCTTGTGGATGCAATTACTTCCTGGACTTGTTATTCCACAGATGCTTAAGTTCGCCTCAAGCAACTCCAATAAATGCTTTACAGTCTGCTAGATCAACAGTAGCAACGCTGGAGTGAATTGAATAGCACTGTTTCAAATTTGTCAGAAAACCACACAGTGTTTTCATGCGCACGTTTTAGAAACCCAAACAAAATGATTCCCAACCGTCGTGCTCCCTTTCCTTACACTTTTAATGCGTTTCACATGAGCTCCTGCGGAGCGGGCAGGGCTCCCCGAAAAACGCAGCCCCGGCAGCAGGGCTGCACCTCCTGGCCCTCTCCCGTGTAAACCCTGCTCCCTCCTCTCCCAAATTTTCCTGTCTCATCTTGCAAGGCCTGGCTTGCGCGGTATGCACTTGGGGTCTGTAGGTGGCTTAGGAGGCTTTCCCAGAGGAAATGAATTTCAGGAACCCCCGAGCCACCCCTACCCACTGCGCATCACCTCCACCAGCCTTGGAGGTGAAGATGCTCTTAGAGCACACAGGGCTAAAGGCCCCTGAATAAAATCCTGCTGCATCTTGAGCTTCAAAAACTCAAAGCTACTTTTGTTTAAGAGCAATTGAAAGTCATTTGTGCCGCTTCCAATGACCTTGAATGATAAAGCATCCATGGGCCGGGGCATTGGAGGACACATCAGGATTACGGGGCAGAGTGCCAGTGTGCCAATAAAATAAGTGAATATCTGCCCGGGAATATCCAAGATCCACTCAGGGACGAACAGGTGGCCGTAACAAGATTATCCTGCTAATAGATGGCCAGCGGAGCAGAAACACGTCTTCAGGTCTCTGCTTTCACTCCAAATTTCATCCACGAGATTTTCTGACAGAAGGATAAATGGGTTAAAAGGCTCCTGCGAAAACAGGCTTATAAAAAGCTCTCTATTCCCCTGCTTCGAGGACACAGCCGTCTCCCGTTCCCTGTTATGTAGAAATCCCAGCTCGTCCTTGCCTTTTCACAGGCCACTGTGGCTGCTTCCCATGCTTTGGGTGCCCTCACTCCGTGGCACCCTGCGGCCCACGGGGTGCAGTCCCCAGACCCCCAGCCACGGAGCCCATCTCCAGCCAGAAGCCAGAACCCCAAAGTCCCAGATCTAGGAAAATCCAGAAGAAAAGAGGAAAAAAAAAAAAAAGTAGGAAATAAGAAAGCCTTAGGGCCAGGGTGCCTGACTGGCAAATCATTTATGTGCAATCCCCACCCTGCCACAGGTGGAAATCGCTTTGCCAGAGCAGGGAGCCTGCTTTTCCTCGGCCCCGGGATGGGGACGGCGTCCTGGGGGCCGAGGCGTGCGCGGGGCCGCATGCTGCCCGCCTCGGAGGTTAACCCAAGGGCCCCGCGGGGAGCGCGCTGGCATTTTTATTTGGGATTAGGTCCCAGCACATCTTAATTTTCAATTCAACCGCCGCTGAAAAGAAACATAAAATAAAATAAAGCGCCAGCGCCGGGGCCTGCCCACGGCCCCGAATTAGCTACAGAAAAATGTTAACATTCCTGCGCTGGCCCCCGGCCAAGAGACGGAGCGCTGCAGGAGACGGCCGCGCAGCGACGGGCGGGCAGGCGCAGGCTGCGCGCTGCCGGTGCCTGCGAAGCCCCGAGCAAACGGCGGTGGCCCAGGGCGCAGGATGGCCCCGGGTACCCTGCCAGTAGGCACGGCCATCCCCCCCTGGTGCTGTCAATGCCACAAAGCATTTTTTTTTCCTGATGCAAAGTGGGGGGGAATGCCACGCCAGAGGTGACGCGTCCCACGCGATGCCTGCTGCGGGATTTCACCCTGGCTGGACGCCATCCGGCTCGTGGTCCCCATGTCAGCGGTGCCTGGGTCGGAGGGGTCTGATCCTGCCTCCGGAGGTCCAGGATGCTGCGATTTGGGGGCAACGGAGCAACGAGAGCCCCCAAGGGGGGAGCAGAGCATCCAGCACCCTTTGGAGCATCCCCAACACCCCGTGCCAGCCCTCACCGCATCAACCCACGGGCCCCCGGCCCCAAGAACCCCCACCCAGATCCCCCATCCCTGGCTGCCGACGCAGTTTGACGCCGCCGGCACGCGCCCTGGCACCCGCGGGCCGCCCCAGCCCTCCCGATTTTGCCATTTGCTGCACACTGGAGGTGCAGCGCCGCGCTCGCGCCGGCGAGGGCTGCAATCTGGTCCTCATTAGGAGGGGCAGACAGCCCAGCGCGGGAGTCTGAGCGCTAATCTCCTTTCCAGTTGGTATCCGTCAGCAGATGTACAACAAGTGGTTGGATACTATAGAGGGCATGTGTGCGACAGAGGCTTTAGCTTTTTTCCACCCGCGGGGATGAAACGCCGGGGCCGGGGCCGAGGCTTTGCCGGGCGCACGCGGAGCCCAGCGGCAGGTCCCGGCGCAGCGGCGCGGCTGCCAGCTCCGCTCCGCCGCCGCGCTGGTTTGTTTTACCAAGGTCTTTCTTGGAAGAAGTGGTGATGAAGTTAACAGCCTATGAGCCATAATTGGCTCACATTAAATCAAGGAAATGATATGTTTTGTTTTGCCCATTTTTAACAAAAAAGAAAATCGTATTAAACAGGAAAAAAATGCACGTTGCCAAGGAAGGAACAGGCAGCAGCTCTCAGGAATTTAGGGGGAGATGTGTGTCCCAGGGAATAAAGAAATCCAGCCCTTGCCATCAATGAAAAAGCAGCTTCATTTCAAAATACCCAGCACAGACACCCATGGGCAAGGGAAGGGGTCTCCAAAAAATCCAGACAGTGGCCCCGCAACAGGCACCACTTCAGAGCCCGTCAGAGTGGCTCAGGGAGTTAAACTGGACACACTTACAGAATATGTATATATATATATATGTATATATATACACACAATATAATACACAATATACAAATACACAATAATAATACACAAATAAATAACACACAATATATACGTATATATATACAAAATATAATGTGTATATATATACACAATATATGTATTTGATAAAGAAATATATATCTTTAAAACAATACTTCTTGAAAGTTGTTTTATTTATCTTGATATTTATTTATCTATCTTGCTTATTACCTCTCAACCAACACAGGGTATCAAAAATCCCATTGGTGCCTTAACGTGGCTCTGGATACATAGGATATTTCAGAAAGGAAACTTTCCTGTGCTTGTTCTTTTTTATCTTTATTTTTAGCCCCCATGAACATGAGCCAAGCTGAAGGAAGGCAGAACATCTTCCCAAGGCTGCGGATAAACTAAACCATCAGGTTTTGGGAGCGCACCAGGACCGCCACCACGCACACATTTCCCTCTGCCAGCACTGCCGAGGGCAGCTCTCTCCAGGCAGAGCCACAGGGGAGGGTGACATTTTGTCACCACTACGCAGCATCCTTGGGGACGTTCAGCCCCTGCTTTCATGCGGTGTTGCTGCACAGATGTACCTGCACGAAGGTCAACCACAAGCTTTGCCCAAGCAAGGCCAGACACAGATCCATGCAGCACAGGGACCACAGGGACGCAGCTCGAGCACTGCCGGGCACATCCCTCCCTTTGGTCCCCGCTCCCCTGGGGCCACCGCAGCCGCAGGGAAGCTCAGCCTCCAGGAGAGAGCAGCCCTGTGGCACCTCAGCACTGCTCACACGCCATCCCGGGCCAGCAGCCACCCAAAAAGCTGCAGCAGGAGATGCAAAGAGTGACCAAGCCACCGCATTGCACAGGAAGGACTGGAAACCTGCGATCCACCCCCGCGTCCCCTTTTGCTCCACAATTATCCAGTCTCACTTCCACCTGTTCCAGGGCACTGGAAGTTGTGCTGGGACTCAAGGCTCCCTGCAGCCTGAAGAAAAGCCTGGCAAGCAGGAAAAAACATCCTGCTTTTGATAAAAACTTGGACAAAAGGTAGATCCCACGGGCAGCTGAAGATCACCCACATCTTCCAGCTCAACCCTGCTTCTGCATTAGCCAGGATGAAAATGGGACACCAAAACCCCTTGTTACAAAAAAAAAAAAAAAAAAAGGTGTGGGGGGATGCTGCAAGTCTTTCCTTTGCGTGGCAACCAGGAAAACTGCAAAATTCAACCCTTTTTGAACTTAACATACAAACAAACAAGAACATTCAATAGGAAATTCTAATTTTTTTTGGAAATGTCATTTCCAAATGGCACATGAGAAATCATGCTTTGAGCTAGCACTGCTGACAGGCAAATATTTATCCCCACAAAATTTCCACATAAACCCATCCCTGTTGTCAGTAGGTCTGGACACCAGCAGCAGCACAGCCACAGGACGGGACCAGGAGGTGCAGGGACACGCAGCGCTGCCCGGCGGGTCACAGCAGAGCCCTGCAAACACCATCCATCTCCTTGAGACTCATTCTGAGGCCAGACACAGGCTTTTCCAACACATTCATAGCGAGTATCTAATATTTTTCAAAACTACCGATACCATTTTTTCCAATGCATTAAACAAATGCAAGACCCTGCTCCCGAGCCCCGCAGCACTTCATCATTCAGCACCGCAGCTCTCAGCTGTGTCAGAGCGGAGCGGATCCTGTCCGACATACATTTCTCAGTCTATTAGGCAGAGTGGTTCTTTTGCTCTGTGTTTTGATACTTACAAAGCCATTACCATCTCTTGCATGCACATCCATCATCAAGGCTTCAAACTCCAGAAAGTCCCAAAAAATTATTTTCCACTCACCATGCAGCCTGCCAGGCTCTGTTCTTCTACTCTGTGTTGCTCCATCCATCGAAATACATTTCAGCAAGTTCCGAGTCCAACAAAATAAACAGATGGCAGCCTGAAAAGGTGGTGATTTTTTTCTGGAGGGGGGAGCGTGGTGAGGGATATAGCAGAGAAGAGCTGACTTCTGTCTGTCTGTTTGGAAAAGCTAAGCTGGGGCTGCAGATGCCAATGCCCGTTTGGAGCACGATGCACAAGACCCCACTTTGCAAAGCCCTCAAGCCTCTGCAGGGTGGGGAGGAGCAGGGAGCCGGAGCTCTGCGCTGACCCCCACCTCTGCAAGCACCATGCCACGGGGGTACAGTGCCGGCCCCCACCCAGCACCCTCCCTCCCACGCCCCCAGCACTGCTCTGGAGCCCACAGGTGCCGTTTGCCCACATTTTACAAGGACCTGTTCACCAGCGTAGCACCAACGGCTGCCCGGGGGGACCACACGCTCCCCAAATGCACAGAGCAGCTCCGGGCGTGAGACGCCGGCCTTGCTGCGGCCGTACGGGACGTGAGCGATGCAGATGAGCAACCATGCCCCAGTGCAGGGCACACAAGCACTGGGGGCTGCACCGAGACAGGCGCTGAAGCCCAGCACAGGCATTGAAGCCCAGCACAGGCACTGAAGCCCAGCACAGGCACTAAGCGTTATTGCATCTTGACCCAGCAATCACCAGTTCAGACTTACGGGGAAGATTTATGAAAGGATGTGGCCAGATGAGCGATAGAGACGAATAGCCTTGAGGAGTGACTGATTTCTCCCTTAGAAGGGGGATAGAAACTAATTTATGAATTGGGTTAGTTAAGTTGCCAAGTGGCTTTGATGCAGTTTATTTTTTTGCGTATGCTCGTGATCGATCGCACAGCTGTCAGAGGGGGAGGAAGATCCCGTTGAGCCGGAGCAATGCATCACTCCAGCCGAGGCAGCCAACAGCTCTCAGCAAAACCAGATCGCCCTTTCACCAGCCGCGGGCTGGGTGCTGCCTTGGCGGCGCAGGCGCCTTGTCCCTCCCCATGCCACCCTCGAGGGCCTGGAGCCCTGACCCACACCACAGGGGCAAACAGGAGCCCCCTTCCCGTACTGTGGGCAAACACAGAGCCCATCGCAGGTGTGGAGCATCTTCTTTCACCCCTCGCAAGTTTTGGTAGGACCTACAGAAAGTCAGGGAGTCGCAGGGAGGTGTGGAGCAGGGACAGGGTGGTGGCTCCGGGCGAGGCCCTGTCCCCGTACACCAAGGGATGTGGGACAGGACCTGCCCGGTGGCTCGGCCCCAGCTCGCCGAGCCCAGACCAGCAGACACCGGCTCCCCCGTGCTCCCAGCGTTACAGGTGCTTGGAGGATTTTCAAGACACGAAGTAATTTCCTGCTCGAAGCAGTTGACAAATCTGCACAGAAACTGGATAACGCTTCGTGTTTCAGAGATCCGACTGCTCAGGGCTCCTCTCCAATGCACTGGTTTGCCCCAGATATAAGGGGAGGAGGCTGGGCTGAGCATTTCTCCCTTTCCTATGTCCAAGTGGCTGCAGGTCTAGGACAGATGCCACATCCTCCCACGAGGTCCATGACAAGTGCGTGCAGCAGCCACGTGCCCAGGAGGTGCCTTGGCCCCCCCAGGCTGGGGGCGTCCCAGCCCTGTCCCGTCAGTGCTCCCAGCCCGGGGAGCGCCGCAGCCGCTGCCAGCCCCCGCTGCCCTGCATCGCCCCAAGGGCTCCCAGCGCCTGAGCCCCCCACAAACAGGGCTACCTGGGGGAAAAACCTTGGTAGCTAAATTATCACATAAATACAGCAAAAACAGCTGATGTGCATTTATAGGCTTGACACCTCTTCAGTTAATAGTTGCTTTGCAGCCAGAAGCATGAGAATCACACCAGTCTCTATAGGCCCTTTGGGGCAGGAGGTGGCACGCAGGGGTCCAGCCCCGTGCCCCCCCACACCGAGGTCTCACCAGCACCGCCGGGCTCGCCCCACAGCAGGTCCCCAGACCCAGCTTCGTTTTCTCTGCTGCAGCCCCGGCCCCACGCCCGCTGCACCAAGCCCAGCCCTGGGAGCTGCTGGCGCCTGGGGCTCAGCAAGGGAGGGAAGGAATTAGCAAGGGATGGTGTTGCATGCAGGCGGCCATTTTGTGGTAGCTTGCCTGAAGCCATCTTCTCCCCATCCAAACCGCACGACTGGGTCAGTGCCCAGCACTGCCGCCAGTTCCCCGCACACCGTCAGGACGCACCATTGCTCCCTGCTTCAGTCACCGCCTTCGCAAGGCAAAGGCTCCCAGCCCCTGCCCCTGCGTGGCACGAATGTCCAACAAACCCACGAGCACAGCACAAAAGCCTTTCTTCCAATCATCCCCAAGCACACCACAGACTGATAATGCAGGTTTCACACCTTTGCTCTAAGCAATATTGGTCCCAGCAGGGGCCCACAACCAGGCTCAAAAACCTCTCTGGGAGCACAGAGCTGGTGGGACCCCAGCACGCTCAGCCCCAAAGAGCAGCCACCAAGCAGCTCCTCCAACACTAAGACAACCACAGAAAAAGCCAAAGATAGCTAACCAGTCAGCCCACAGCTGGGGATGTTCATGGCAAACACGAGGATCAAGAAGGAAAAAAGGAGAACAGCACTTACCTTGTATCAGCCTCAGCTCCCAGAGACCTTGCAGTGACCACCACCAAGCTCAGCACCTGCAGGCAATCTTCATCCAGAAAGGATTGCAGAGGGAATTTTACTCCTGTAGGGCTGAAAGGCAGCTGCTTTGGGGTGGAACATGGCAAATATTGCATTGCAGAGACTCAGCGTAACTGGTTTGCGGAAAAGGCTGAGGCCTGGCAGGGGCAGAGGGCACAAAGAATAATTATCTCAATGAGTGGCCTCAGGGAATCTGAAGAGGAAGGATGCTGCAAATTCTCTGCTGCATGAATTTGCAGCATTCTTCCTCTTCAAATTCCGTCTGTATCTGCTGCACTTGCAGATTTTCCATAGCCTGCAATGCCTCCCAGCCCCCCCCACCCCATGCAGGACCATGACCTTGCACAGAGCATTTTCACCATGGGAGCAAATGGGCACCGCTGGCACAGACGCAGGGAGCAAAGCACATGCTATGGAGGTGACCGATGGTGTTTGCAAACAGAGGGGATGCCCAGGGTGCAGGTACCCGCTCTGGGTCAGCTGCAGCTGAGGCAGCAGCTCCCTGCGCCTAGCTGGAGGCTGTTGTGACACCCCCAACATCCCCACTAGGACCAGCACGGCTCTGGGAATTTTTTGGATGAGGTGGCTTGCTGCCCCGCCATCCCCTTGCTCCATGACCTTTCTTCCTGCAGAGAAATCACAGCCCCGAGTGGCTGAGTCAGCTGTAAATCCCCAGCATCGATCAGGCACTAAATGCGGAGCTTGGCAGTTGCGGAAGGGGAACCAGACTGCACGGAGGCTCTGCAGGGAGGGAAAACGCTGCGAGCCAAGGCAGTGAGCTCCCGGCAGCACCAAAGCATTGCTGGGGCTCCCACGCAGACTTGGGGGTGCAGAAATCACCTAGGTGGTCCCAAAAGCACCATGGATTGAGGTGAATCGTGGAAACAAGAACAACACAGAATGGTCAATGACTTAGGGAAAGACATCTTTTGCTAATTAAATCCAAGTGCAAAGCCAGTAGTCTCCCCTCTTCCCTACAGGGTGAGCTCAGACCATGCAGCCCCCAGGAACTGCAGATGCCCCAGCACAATGCTGCCTGCAGGGATGGGGCAAGGGGGCAAAGCCAGCCCCCAACACCACAGAGATGCTGCCCTCCCTTTTCCATCCTTGTCAGTGCTCATCATTGCCCTCACCTGCTCCTCTGTGCTCACCCCGTCTCGTTTCCTGTCCTTCCTCTTCCTCCACTCTGCTGTACGTTGAAAAACCTTCCCCAGGGCAGCTGCAGTGGCTCACGCAGATGTAATTTACCGTGGTAAAAAGAAATAACCCTCAACCAGCCTAGCTGCTACTGGTTCCCTAAGGGGGAGAGACGTGACCTTAGCAAAAGGACTTTTCTGCTGGGGTGAATGGTTTCTGCGAGGATCAGCCCCGTAAGTGCTGCTGTTTTGGTGTCGGTGGGGTCTGTCCTGCCCTAGCAGGGCGAGGGCTGGCCGGGTGCATGGGGAGGGCGTGCAGAGCACCATCATCTCCCTGGGGCTCTTTGTCTGCTGACTTCCCAGCCCCACCAGTTTCCTCTCCAGAAGCTGGCCGGGCGGGCACAAGCCCACGAGGCGCAGACTTCTCCGATTAAGCAACGCCAGGCGGCCTCTCCCCTTTCGCTTTCAGCTGCTTCTTCCTCCCAGGCCCCCAAACCGGCCTCGAGCATCCGGTCCCAAGCACAGCGGCTCCTGCACCGCGACAGGCACCGGCGGCACCACCGCCATGGAGCCGAGCGCGCGGGAGCCCCTGGTGAGGAAGCTGAGCTCCTCGTACCGCACCTTCCCCGAGGGCATCAGCAAGAGGCTGGACAAGGAGTACCTGCGGTGAGAGCCGGGCCGGGGCTGTGGGGCTGGCTGTGGGGTGGCTGTGTGCCCCAATGTGGGGCTGGGGAGCTGGTGGGAGAGCAGCCGCCCACCGCTGCCGCTCCCTGGTTGTGTAGAGAGGGGGTCTCATCCTGCCTGGGGCTCACGGTGCTGGGCGCACCTGCCTGGGAGAGCCATGGGCAGGCATGCTCTGGGGGGTCTGACACTCGTGGGGCACAGTGTCCTGCCGCAGGATGGGGGTCCTTGAAAGAAGCCCCCTCCCCGCTCTGCTGGGCGAGCCAGCCGTGGGCCAGGTCCGTGGTGCCGCCCGGCTCCAGCTTCCGCTTTTCTCAGTTTGTTGAACCGGCTGCGAACTGCCCGGCCAACTGGAAAGCATCGGTGGTGCCTGCGGGGCTGGGTCCTGCTCTCAACCCCCCTGGGGGCCATACGGCCCTGGCAATATACGTACAATGGGCAGAGACAGCACAGCAGAAGGAGCCGCTCCTCTGCTTGGAAAAACCCCACCAGCCGGGGCCCTTCCACAGGAAAACCCCTCTGTGGCTGCCATGCGAGCCTCGGCAAAGGGCAGGGCTGGGCTGCACGGGAGGAAAGCCGCAAAAGGGCGAGCTAAAGTTCCCATCGGGTGCCGTAAAGGTGTCCGACGCATCCTTCTTGCTCTGTCCCGCCTTCAGAAGCCTCCACAACAAGCGGCTCTACCTGGCGGTGTTTGCCGCCGTCCTTGGGAATTTCAGCTTTGGCTTCGCCCTGGTTTACACCTCGCCCGTGATCCCTGCCCTGCAGGCTCACCCCAACCCTGCGCTGAGGCTGGACCAGCACAAAGCGTCCTGGTTTGGGGTAAGGAGCGGGATCGTCCCTGCTGGGCAGCATGCAGGGACGACTGGGACCCACTGAAGCCCCCCTCTCTGTGTCCCCACAGTCAGTGTTCACACTGGGGGCGGCAGCAGGGGGGCTCAGCGCCATGCTCCTCAACGACCGCCTGGGCCGCAAGCTGAGCATCATGTTCTCGGCGGTGCCCTCCGCCGTGGGATACGCACTGTTGGCCGGCGCCCAGGGCATCGAGATGCTGCTGCTGGGCCGCGTGCTGACGGGCTACGCCGGCGGCCTGACGTCCGCCTCCATCCCGGTAACGTTTGTTGGGGGGTTGTGTGATGGGAGGCAAGGTGGCACCCGGTGCCTCCTGCTCCTTTGGAGGCATCAGCAGAGCTTCAGAGCTTCAGGGGATGGGAGGGATGCGCCAGGTTACTGGCCCCCTGCACAGCCTGAGCTGCCCCCACGATGCCGGACTTCTTTTGCCCATAGAAAGTGGAAGGCAGGTCCTCGTTCCCTGCCCCGTTCCTCCCCAGAGCTGCTTCCTCCCTCGTTTACCAAACGCTGGCCTCGCATCACATGCAGAGGAAGGCAAGGATTGAGCAACCTCGGGCATGTCTTTCCAGTAACCGGAGTCCGAGCGTGCCTGGGGAGTGCTTCTCCCGCAGCAGGGAGGGATGGGTGCCACAAGGCTGCCCCGTCCTGCTGCCAGGACCAGCTCATTCAGGTTTCCCAGCAGTTTGGGTTTCCCCGGCTGTGGCACACAACCGCAAGGCACCAGCGGAGGGGTTTTTTTGGTGCTGGCTGCACGCTGCAGCTCCGTTAAGTGTGCGTTGTCCTGCTCCAGGTCTACATCTCGGAGATCTCCCACCCCGGTGTCCGAGGCATGCTGGGTGCCTGTCCTCAGATCATGGCAGTGCTGGGCTCCCTCATCCTCTACGCGCTGGGCAAGTATCCCCGTGTTCAGTGGGCAGGAAAGCGCCGGCGGGACCCTAGGGAAGGCGGGTTTATTGCAAACAACTTTCCCAGTGAGCTGATGGATTCCTTCCCCTCGCAGCCAGCGCACAACCACGGGCACGCGAGGGGCTCTGCCGAGGTTTTGTCAGGGCTGAAGAGCAGCACGCGATGAACTGTTGCTGTTTTTCCCTCTCTGGGTCTATTAAATTCTACTGCTGGGGTGCCCACGCTGAAGCAGGGCCAGGGCTCCTTTCCCTCCTAACCTGGCCGCCTCCTGCAGGGCTGCTCCTGGACTGGCGCTGGCTGGCCGTGGCAGGGGAGGTGCCCGTGCTCGCCATGATCCTCCTGCTCTGCTTCATGCCCAACTCGCCCCGCTTCCTGCTGTCCCAGGGGAAGGAGGACGAGGCCCTGCAGTCTCTGTGCTGGCTGCGGGGCAAGGACACGGATTATGGCCGGGAGTACGAGCAGATCAAGGACAGCGTGAGGAAGCAGGTGAGGAGAGGACGGGGCTCACCTCCAGCGCGTGGGAGATGGAATATGAAAATGGTGAAATCCGGCCCTCTTTGGGCAACTCCTGAGCTGCTTTCTGGGTGCTGCAATTGTGCCCAGAGGGATGAACGTCTCTGCTTTCTGGCTTTGTCCCTTCCAGAGCCGGCGGGTTTCCTGTGCTGAGATCAAGGACCCCTTCATCTACAAGCCCCTCCTGATTGCTGTGGGGATGAGGTTCCTGCAGCAGCTCTCCGGTGTCACCTGTGTCCTCGTGTACCTGCAGTCGATATTCAAGAAAACAGCTGTCATCCTGGTGAGCCCCGGCGTTCGGCCCATGCTCAGGTTGCCCTGTCGCCAGCGAGGTCTGCCAGATGCTCCAGGTCCCCTGCAGCTCTGAGACCCCAACTCCGAAGCCTCTTTTAAAGCACTTGGTTGGCAGCAAATGCCAAGCACCTGCCCTGTGAAAGGCCACGCGGGGATGGGAACAGGACCGGTCCTGCTGGCTCCCCACTCTCCTCCTCTGAGCCTCAGGCTCTTCTTCTTCGGTCTCTCGCTGTAGGAGCGCAGCTTTGGCAATGTCGTTAGCCAGAGTCAAGGCACCACACATAGGAACCTGCCCTTTCCATGGGTCTCCCATCTCAGCTTCCCCACTGCTTTTGCTGTTGCAGAAACCGGAGTACGATGCAGCTCTTGTTGGCCTGGTACGTCTGTTCTCGGTGGCGATTGCTGCTGTGTCGATGGATAAAGCTGGGAGGAAGATTCTTCTCTTTGTGTCAGGTACGTCTCTCTCCCGTGATGTGCAAGGGAGATTTTTCTTTAAAGATTTCCAGGTACTCTGCAAATGTGCAGCAGGGGAAACTTCAACCACACAGGACTCTGGAGGGGTCTGTGGTGGTGGCTCAGCTCCTGAGCAGATGTGTCCCCAGGGGCTTGGGCCTCTGCACAGAGGGGATTGCTCACCCCTCGGTCCCACTGTGCTGTTGCATCTCCCCGCAGCCGGTGTTATGTTGGCCTCCAACCTGACCATGGGGCTCTACATCCACTTCATGCCGTCTTCTCAGAACGGCACCATCGCCAACGGGACCCTGGTGAGCTCTGCCAAACCTCCTGCCGAGCCGATCAACTACATCACCCTCATCCCCCTCCTGGCTACCATGTTCTTCATAATGGGTAGGTGCAGAGAGCGAGAGCCCAGGAGCGCAGCACAGAGCTGGGTACCAGCCGGGGGGACATTTCTCCTCCAAGGCAGGGCGATACGGGGCAAGGAAGTTTGGGCTTGGGGTTAGGAGGGAGGCAGATCTCCCTGGGAGGCTGGGAAAGATGGCATCTGAAATCACTTTCAGGACTGATGGAGTGTGCACAGGGGGGAAATAGACTGGCTGACAGGGGAGCAGGGCAGGGTTGTGCGGGGCTCTCCTAAGGGGCTCTGAAGCCTCAACAGCCTCACCTTACCCTGCCTCCCCGCAGGTTATGCCATGGGCTGGGGCCCCATAACCTGGCTGCTGATGTCGGAAATCCTCCCGCTGAAAGCCCGCGGGGTGGCCTCGGGCCTCTGTGTCGTCGTGAGCTGGCTGACGGCCTTCACCCTGACCCAGTTCTTCCTCCGTGTCGTGGTGGGTACTGACCTGGGAGGGGTCCCACAGCTCTGCCTCGGAGCCCCCAGCGCTGGCTCACATCTGCTTTCTGTCCTGCTTTCCAGGAAGCCTTTGGCCTCGAGGTGCCGTTCCTATTCTTCGCTGTCATCTGCGCTGGGAACATCTTATTTACGGGCTGCTGCGTTCCAGAAACCAAAGGCAGGTCCCTGGAACAGATTGAGGCCTTCTTCAGGACCGGTCGGAGATCATTCATGAGGTAGGAGCTGCTGGCTGCCAGCTGCACCGGGCCACCAGTCCAGTGCTCAAGGGCTAGAAAGAAAATGGTCGTGCTGCTAGAGGTGGAAGCTGGAGATCTCCGTGAAGATGGTGCTCCCCCCAGGGGAGAGGAACAGGCGGCAATGACTGTATTGCTTTGGACATGGATATTGCCAACGGAAACTTTACCTTCTCTTCCCAAGTCATTCAGCACTATCTATTGCTCTCTGGGCAGCACGTCAGCCTGAGGTACGGGACCACATAACCAGAGCCAGGCTGGGACTAAAGATGTCCTGGAAAATAAATCGTGTGGCTGTGGACAAGAGACCTTGCACGTCCTTAGCACAGCAGCCACCCAAGCAGCCCAAGAGCCCCAGGCTTTGGCTGGAACAGAATAAACAGCTGTAGCCATTCTGGCAAACATTCAGCATGCAGTTGCAAGAATAAAACAGTTTTGTCTCCAACTGCAAGAGGTTGCCTTGATTTGCAGAGAAGAGAGCTGCAGGCGGGTGGGATGGGAGAGACAGGCAAGGACTGTGACCTGGGGACCGCAGCCTCCCATATGAGTCTCATGGACTTGATGACTTCAAAAAAGGCAGAGCCAGGTATTTTGTATAAAAAGCTGCCAGGTTTTATTGCTCTAAAAACACACATTACACTAGAAGCCTAATGAACAAGACCAACTACAGTTCACAAAGAAAATTCAGGACAAAACACAAAGAATGGGAACAGACAGACATTCAGCTGTAGTGCAAGATTCCCTGTAGGAAAGACGTGGTAAGTACAGACAATACTTCGTAGTGGGGCAGGTCCTTCCCACCCCAGGGTTTTATTCATCCACACAGAAGTAAGGTGGATGTGCCTCCATCACAGTTCGGTGTAGACCCTCCACCTCCATCACTCTGAAATTTCAACTGCACAGTTAGTAGCAAATTACTCTTACCCCTTTCCTGATGTCCTGCAAGATTACGGCCTTTTTTTAGAACCTAACCCTGGGTAAAGCACAGCTGCAGCCTTGCTGAATATTGCATCCACCCTAACTCTCCCCAAAGGGGCAGAACAACACAGGCTGAGCTTGGAGATGATTTGCCCAAGCATTTGTCAGCCTGTTGAAATGCACTTGGCAACCTGAGGGCTTGTGGATATGCCTGTGAGCTCCCATTCCTGGTACGCTTCAGCCTGCTGGGACAAGGAATCGGGGGGCAACACAGCATATTTGACCTAGACCTCAGGAAATACTACTATTTAGATCCCCTGCAGCAGAATGTGCACCTCACCTAAGAAAAGATGTGCTTTTTCAGAGGATTAATTTAAAGCAGCCTAGGACAGAGGAAGAAAGATGGGCCAAAATCAAAACCACAGAGAAATGTCAGTATTAGACCAAACCTTTGCAGCTGAGACCTGTTTCCAGAAAGATGTCCAGCCCTGGCTGGAATATGACTGTTTCTAAGCATGGCCAGATTACATGAGGTCTCAAGAGCCTCTGGTTTCCACTGACCTTCAGAAGATCAGGATCTCTGGCAGCCCTGTCCTATAGCATTCTCTTTCTCACATGGCTATGGACCAGGTCTTGATATCTTAACTTCAGTGCAACTCTTCCCTGCAGACAGTGGATGTTTTTTCCTGAGAAAAAAAATGACAAAGATGAATTGAGCTTCCCAGGGTTTGGCCTAAGGAGCAAATGCCCGAACCTCATTGGAGAAGTATTTTCTGAGTGATCTCCTTTCTTCCACAGAGAAAGCTTGAGGGGTTTTGCTACAACATTGAGAAATCACAGTGGCTCTTTCCAGAGGTAGAATGGTCTTTTTATTCACTGCACACATAGAGAATCAATTGGTATTACAAAATCAGCTCCTGCTTAGAGCAGCAAGGTCTGGGTACACAGCAGAAAGTGAGCTTCTGCTCTTCTCTGCATGCCCAATGGAGAACACCAGTGGAACGTGGAGCTTATATGCACAAGTGCAGTAATTTCTGTGACTGAATGGGACACGGAGGAGTTGCATGTGGTATAAATGCAAATGGGGAAGAGAAGTGCACAGCTCAGACACGAATGGTGCAACAGTCCACTTCCAAGTGCATATTTACTGACAGTACCCAGGTGTCTGTCCATACTCCCTGTAGTCAATGCAACACCCGCTCTTGAGGTCTCACATAATAAAACTTCTGTCCCATTCTCTCCCAAGAGGCCTCCAGAACCTCTTCCATAACCCCTTAGATCCCATCCAGCCTGGACACCGTCAGCTGGGACTGGGCTGAGCCTGTAAAATCACTATAGGAGGGCTTTCAACTTCGTTTATTCTTGCACAGCTCCAAGCACCCTGATGGTGCCTCTAAACACAATTAATAACCACCATGCACTGTGAATGGGCATATTAACTACTGTGGTACTACTACTCTAAAGGTCTTTTCTATCTCCACAAAAATAGCCTCTTGCCCACACTGAGGCGAGACCATCCACTAACTCACTATCACTCCTGAAAGCCACGGGTGCTGCAGGCCCTGCATGCAGACTTCACCAGACCACATCTGCAGCGACAGCAGCATCTGGCTGGGTTTCTGCTGCATCACAGCCAGCCAAAATTCCCAAGAGCACCCTTTCCAGATGCGCTCACCCTGATATTGCTGCATCTGTAGGAGTCAGCACTCTTGGAGCACAGATCCCAGACACCTCCTGTTCAGGCAGGCACAGAGACACTGAGCAGAACCAGAGGCTTTACGTTGTGGCCACAGGATCCAGCTCAGCTCTTACAGAAGAGTCCCTGAGGCTCATTTGCAACAAAAGCACACCCATAGCTCAGAGCAGGGCTTTGCATCCCGCTAATGGTGGCAGAGCTGATGCGAGTTATTAGCTTGCCCTGTCAAAGCCAGCTGCCGCAATACGCAGCACGATGGCACCGCTGGCATCCCAGGGTTAATGCCAGAGGTGCGCAGCAGGCAGGGGAAGCCAGCGAGGGCCCTGCCGTTCTCGTGGTTCATCCCTGTGGGCGTAGATCAGACCACAAGGGTTACCCTATCGCCTCTGCTTTGCCTTTCACCCGCGGAACTACTCACAGAGCAAAGCAGTCACTACCAAAGACATGCGCGTCGCTACGTGCATCAGTCTGCAACGTTCCTCTACTAAACACTACTTAACTCCCCAAACCCCCCTGAAATCACTGCGGATGTCCTGCTCGCTAGGCAGGACTCCGCAGTGCAACCACCCCATGAAGACACGGCACAGGGACACGAGGAGGGGAGAGGCCACGGCCACCGAGGCTTCACTCGGCGGTGCCCCTGGCTGCGGTGTCCCCCTGCACCACCCCACTGCCGCAGGCTGCGGTCCCTGGGCACGCACGCACAAGGAAAGCCAATGCCCCACACATTACACGCAGCCACGGGATCAGCCCAGAGCTGGGGGCTCCAAAACGGCAGAGAAACAAGCTTTCAACTTTATTGAAACAAGCTGCATCTGGGTTGGCGGTGCCTATTCTGCGCCCCAGACAAGCTGGTGTCAGAGCAATTACAGCTCAGGGGCCGGGGGGAAAAGGGGCTTAGCACAGAGTGGCTGCCCAGCATCCAGCTGCAAGGGCCCGTGCGTGCAAATAAACCCAAGCTGCATTCCTGCCTGGTGGATACCTTCACACCTCCCTGAACTCCCCGAAGAAACAACAAATATCATTAGCTGGCAGCTTAGCCCCCCGGCCTCTGGGGACTGCGCTGCTCCCGCTGCAATGCCCATGTGCACTGGTGCTCCGCCATCCTCTCCTGCAGCTTCTGATAAACAGCACCCGGCCTCCAGCAGCACCTCTCAGACCGCAGCGTGAGCCCTCTGGTACCCCAATAATTCAGCAGGAGCTCAGCTCCCAGCGCAGGGTGGTGAGAAGAGGCTGCCACTGCTCGCCAGAGCTGCCACCTGCCTTCACCGAGCACAAACCCTCCAGCCCAGCAGGGAAAACCAACTCCTGTCACATCTGTAGCCCATAAGACAAAGGGATCACAGGACAGCACACTTTCCAAAAGTCTGAGAAACACTCTGAAGGCTGAAATTGGATTTTACAGTACCCCAGTTACAGCAGCCAGGGTTCTCCCTGGGTGCAGAGAGAGACCCCCAGAACGAAATGATGAATTCCTTTGAACGACAGGAAACAGAGCACTCCTTGCTCATACATCCAGAGAAAATGAGTCCCATCAAAATACTTAAATATGTAGAAATAAATTATTCCCCCTTTTCCTAATTAAAACAAAAAGCAATCATGTAAAAACAAATAAATTAAACCCCCAGAAGAAACTGTGATGAGAAGTGTGGGATCTGCACCTAGTGAGCAGTGCTGTTCTGCCTGACACAAAGCAAACAGAGAACATGACAGGAGCACCACTGATGGAGCTCAGAATAAAGCAACACAATGTCCAGGACTATAATCTGCTATCCACACCTAAATGATACAGATTTCTCTATGTTTGCAAAGGAAGGATATGCCACCTTCCCATACAAAACCAGCCCAGGACTGATGCAAAAAAGCATGAGCCCAATGAGAAGGGCTGTACCAGGCAGAAGCAAAGAGCAGGTCCCACACGCAGAAGAACGGGTTGCAGCAGCAGACACGGGAAGTGAGAGATAAGAGAGCGCAGTCCTGGGCTCACGAGAGAAGGATGCTCACGCCCGTCAGCAACCATTACACCAGCAAGAAGCCTCCGGTTGGCTCAAGCAATGCTGGCCTTCTCAGCTGAGGTAAAGCAAACCTCCCTTCCCTTCTTCCCTGGTAAAAAGGTGAAGCTTAAGAAAAGTACCCTTATTAAGACTACGTAATTAATGCTTATAATTCAAGTAAACTGTAGTAACTGCCTGAAGTTGTGTCCAGAGGAAGGGGAGACTGTGCTTTATAGTTCCCAGGATGCCCCAGCATCTCTTGCAGCTTCTCTGCAGAGGCGGTCATCGTCTTCATGGGGGTTTTATGCTGGAAGTCCTTTACTGTGCAGTGATGCCTCTGATGCCCAGCCTAACTGGACCCGTACTAAAACCTGCTCAATGGAAGAAAACCAAGTGTGAGCATCACCAGGTATTGCAAAACACCAGGTTAGTGTTTTATGCCTGGGAAGTGCCACGCCAGAGTGCGTAACTTTAAAATGCGTAACGTGCAACAGCAGGTTTACCCCTGGGCATGAGTGGAGCCAAGGAGCTCCAAGAGCAGTTCCCAATGAGCACGTTGTCCACGTTCAGTCCCCAGCAAAACATGGCAGGCTCATTATCCAGGCATCAAAACAGAGCAAGGCTACATATTTAGGTTGTACAGCAGCACTCAAAGGGCCAGCACCTCTGCAGGAAAAAAAAAAAGGGGGGGGGGGGGGGGGNAGAGCGGCCAACGCGCCGAGGTCTGGCTGCTGGTGAGAGGAGGGCACAGCCCGCCCCAGCCCCTGAGATCTCCAGTTGCTGCAGTGTCCGGGGAAATGGTGGAGTGACAGAGAAGGGAGCGGGCAGAGGGAAGGGCAGAGTGGATTTCTGTGTCTTCACCAACATCTCAGTGTCCAAGTGAGGTTACCCTGAGCTCACGCTCTTCAGAGAGACTGTCCCTCTAGGGACCCCGTGAGCTTCTCTTCATCCATTTGCTTCTGTTGCTGGTGGATCCGAGCATAGGAAATGGCATCTCCCCTGCGGAGAGAAGGGACAGCGGGTGGATGTGAGCTCTGGGTGCCCACCACGGTCGGTACAGCACCATGTGCCAAGGTCTCTGCACGCCAGGGTTGCTGGCCCACCCCGACCTCAGCCTGCCCCACCAAAGCCTCTTGCTGCCCCTGGATCCATCCAACAGCTGCAGAAAGAGGGTTGGGACCTGCAGATACCCCTTGGGCAACCTGAGCTGCCAAGGAAAAGCTCAGAGGTTCAGCAGATCCTAGGACTTTCCCTCCCCGGGTTTTGTTTGAAATGAAAGCACACCAGCAGGGAAATATTCTCCAGCAGCGTTTACACCCGAAAGCATGGTTAATACAGGAGGAAAGCGCAGCCTTCCTTCGAGCTGGGACAGCAGCCTCAGGGAACGGATGGGGTGAGGCTGGAGGTCTGCCCTCCCTTCCCTCCCCTCCACAAGCAGGCAGGTCTCTTACTTCTTGCCGAGCGCCGACAGGCCATAAAGCACCCCGGTTGCAAACGCAATGGCATTTCCAAAGAGCGTGGTCAGCGTCAGGCTGAGCATGACAGGGAACACGGCCATCCTGGAAGAGAAAGAGAGCCCCGGGCTGGTTTTGGGGACACAACACCCAAAATGCCCAATGCCCCGTCCCAGGAGCATCCTCACCCGCAGTAGAAAGCAGCTTTCTGCCAGGGCCGCAGCTTGTCTGCCCTCGCAGACACGGCGTTCGCGAACTCGATGAACTGGCAGCAGAAGGGGGCTTCGCACAGGAACAGGACGAAGGCGTTGAGCCTCCGGGTAGAGCACACGAGAGTTAGCACTGCCCACTGGCCCAGAGCGAGGGTCAGCCATGCCGAAACCGCCCGCGCTGATGCTGCAATGCAGGCGGAAGCACGCAGCAGGGCCGGACCCCACTTGCCTCTCCCCGCTTCTTGATAATTCCCAAACCCTAGCCCCAGACTTATTTTGGATAAGGCTACCCCAGTATTTAGCTAAAAAGGGGTGGGGAAAGGGGTAAGGAGAGAGGAGGGATATAAATTGGAATATAAATAGGATAAACCCTGTGTCTCCCCCTGCCCAACTGAGCAAGAGCTGGCAATTCACAGAGCAGCACCCATTTCACTGCAGCTCCTCGCCTGCACGGGGCAGCTCTGCCCCTTGCTCCGAGGTGCCTGATGGACAGAATCTCCCTCCTGGCAGAAAAAAAAGAACAGGAGCTCCACTTACATCATCCACACGCCAGCCGCTATGTTCAGGGGGTTGATGGTGACGCAGTTCCAGAGACCAGCAAAGGCACAGGCTGGAAAGCAAAAAGAGGTTTTCGGTGACCACGAAGACCAACCCAGCGCACCCAAGGGACAGGGGGGCCGGAGCCTGGCCAGCAGGGCTGGCTTCTCCTGGCTCCAACCTGCCCCACAGCCACGCCAGCAGGGTTGTGCCCCCGTGCTTTGGGCTCATCTGTCCTGACAGATGGACTGACACCGCTGCAGAGAAGGGTCCGGCACCCCCAGGCACTGCAGAGCAGCGTGCACAGACCAGGAGGGCAGGTGAAAGCACCCGAGGAGACCAGAGTGCAGGCAGAAGGTTTGTTCCCACCTTAGCAGGCCCAGCATCCAGGTATCCTTTTGCTCTGATGCTTGGTGTCTCAGTGTGACCCTTGCACAGAACAACAGTGCTGGCTTTTACGTGGGGTCACGTACGTGGCACCCTGGGTTTTATTTGCAAAGGAATTACTGGTTTGTCCTAGGCTGAACAAAGAGGACCCTGCAGGCACCCATCTCTGAGCAGCGTGGGGAAAAGTTCAGCAAAATAATTACTTGCAGCCCTAAGGCATTCTGGCTGAAAATAAATAAAGGAGATGTGAACCTGGTCTTGGTCACACACGGCTAGTTCTGTGCAGCTCTGCTAGAGATTGGCAGAAAAGAGCCAAGTTTGGGTCTCCACTAATGCAAATGGAAGTGGATGCTGGGTAAAGCAAGGCCCGGAACAGCTCCTGCTCTCCTGAATTTGTAATGCAAGGAGAGGAACCAGCCAGCAGCGTCCATGCCCAGGCTGCATGCACCTACCTCCTGCCTCATTAAACTTGCAAAGCGTTCCCTGCACTCGATACGGCCCTTTCCCTCTGCTGATACCAAGAGGCTGCTGCTGCTCACCTGGGAACCCGAGCCCGCAGGAGGGGGGCGGCGAGGCAGGGGCTGAGCCCCCGGTAAACAACAGCACAGTGCAAAACTCCAGCTGAAATTATACAGCCCTTAAAGGCTGTGCTGGGGCGTGGAGCTGAATAATGAAGACAGCGGTGTGTCCCTGAGGACGGGACCAGCCTGGGTTCAGGTATTTCAGAACTCTGCTCATGTTTTGCTAAGGGAATCCCTGAGCAGGGCTGCTGTGAGCAGTCCTGACCTTCAAAAGCCTGGCACACATTTGCAAGGTTTCCTTTAGGCATTCACTGCTGAATCCTCAAGGTTCCCTTAAGAATATTTATCCTTATTTACCAGACTGGGAAACAGAACTGCAGGCCTATGATAGGACCAGTCTAAGGTCACCCCGCAAGCAAGTGGCCTCCTGTTTTTAGAAAACAACCAAACAAGTTTCTTTTTTAAAGGCTTCCTAGGACTAACCCATAGGACCCAAAATCTTTCAGAGAATCCTGCAAGAACGAGATCCCAACAGAGCAGAAATGCCAACGAACATGCAACCAGCCATGCTCCAACTGCACTTTCCATCCTCCCATCACAAAGGGACTGGTGTCAGTGTCCCCACACTGCAGGGGGAAACTGAGGCACTGGGGTGGGCTGATCTGCTCACGGTCACACATGCAAACAGCCGGAGAGCTGGCAAAGCAACAGTGAGCAGCACTGCAGGGAGCAGCAGGCAGGGAGGTTTCCAACCCTTTTCTGTGGCCAACAAACCCTCGGATGCTCATGGAAGAGGAGCGCAGGGGGAACACGGCAGGCTTGTGACACTTGCTCTCCTCACAGGAAAGCACGCTTCTGAAAATAACATTAAATGACTTTCAAGCACTTTATAATTAGCAGGACAGCAAAACCAGCAGTATCTCCACTACCGCTGAAATGCAGCCACAGCAGAGCCCTGCCCTGTTTAACAGCACGCTGGAGCAGAGCAGTCCAAGGCGTTCAGAGAGCTACGAAATCAGTCTCAACCACACAGCAAACGTAGGGAGGCAGAATGTTATTTTCCAAGCAGGTTTTTGGCCTTCCTTTTTTTGTTGTTGCTGTTTTAAATCTAGCCAATCAAGGTTTTGTTTTGTCAGGGCTTTGGTTCAGTTTTGTCCTCAAACATCCCAAAACAACCCTTGAGCACTAAACTTCCTCACAGGAGCCTCAGCTAAGCGATCATCCCCGTTGCCACTGGACTGATGACCCAGCAAGCCTGAGCTGCGCGAGTCCCTGCGTCAGCATGAGCACCAACCAGCGGGAAAGGAGTCAAAGGTTTGTAATCGCAGGAACACTGCACTCGGTGCCGGTTGCCAACAGCCACAGAGATAACGATTGGGTGACCTTCGGTCTCCTTTCCAGTGCAACGCACCCCGCTGCAGCCTGGGACGTGCCGGTCCCACTGGGGCGGTATCGGCTCCTGCCTCCGTAGCCAAAAGGGGATGGAGCTGCCAACCCAGTAACTTCTTTTTGCAAAACAAAGCCTCACAAGAGGCTTAAAATTCAGATAATGCTCGATGGCACGTAAGCTATGGAAGACAGTCCTGCCATTTGTTTAACTGCTGTCCTGTCCTGAAGCCCCGGGGAAGCACAAATAACTGGGAGCTAAAACGAGGAAGAAAAAAAAAACCCACCCCCCACAAAGCCTCTATTCATTCCAAGCAGCTGGTCACTGTCCTCAATGCAACCCTATTTTTGCTCCTAGAGCATTTTACAAAAGCCACAGGCTCTCACGGGAACACAAGGGGGAGAAGGGACTCGGCCAAGGTCACCAAGCCAGCCTGTGCAAGAGCCAGAATCAGATCCCAAGCCTTGTTTCTCTTGTTCGTGCTCCAGCCCCTGGACCTTCCTGACTTAATCCTGGGGTTACAGGTGTTTGCATGTGGTAGGTGTCACCTCCCAGCCTCACCTCCCCTAACAAAGTTCCCCATCCGTTCTACAGGGAATTTTTCCTTCTGTAAGAAATAACCCAGCCCCGCAGCAGCCACAATCCAGTTGCCCCAAATCCACATAAACGAGTCCTGTTCTTCCATAGCAAGCTCTGAAATTAGAAGCAAACTCCAGCCCTGCCTATCCATTAGGCACCCCTTGTCCTAACCATCCACCTTCGGCAAGGTGATGCTGAACAAGGAGCGGTTTGAAGAGGGCTGCCACCAGCACGGAGCGCTGGAGGCCTGCCCCCTTCCGTGCTCTCCCATTTCCCTGCTCCTGACAGGTCTGTGTCCCCAGCTGCCTTGTCCTCGGCCTCACAGGCCTCCTGAAGACAGGCTGTCAGGGCTACAGAGCAAGCTGTCTGACTCCCTGGATCATCGGCAACCCTGCTGCCCGTTTCTTCCTCCAGATTCACCCAAACACGTAAAGCTCTCAGCTTTCCTTTAAAAACAAGTCATGGGTTCTCCAAGCTGTGAACAAAAGATCGAGAAAAGAATCCAACTATAACTCAGATGCTTTGAAAGCTAACGATAGAGGAAAAAAAATCTCTTTTCAAAGACTCGGCGCTGCTTTTCAGCCACTCGTGAGCTGCTCTGGCACGCGGTGGCACAACAGCCGCCACCTCCAGCTCTTCATCCTCCATCCGCATCCCCCGAGCTGTGCACGGGCCAAAGCCACATGAGAGGGGCCGAGACCCCGACCCGTGGGAGCAACATCCCTCTGCTACCCCCCACCTGGGAGCTGCCCTGAAGATGCGTCCCAGCTGGCCTCCCGGCCTCCCACCTCCACCAGAGGCGCGGGGCCTCCGCTGCGTTTTGCCCCCTAAGAGCAGCCCCGGTGGATTTCTTTTCACCCCTCTAGAATTTCGGCACCTGAGATGTAAAGCAGTGAGGGCAGCGTGTGTTTTCGCAGCACAGCCAAAAAGGGTTGTGACGAGGCTGCCCAACAATGCCGCAGCGTACGAGGTCGGCTGCAAAACCGCCGTGGCCTCGTGCAGTCAAGTCCTGAGGCAGGAGCAGGCATGGAAAGGGGGCAGGAAGAGAGAGGGATCAGATGAAACACTACAGCAGAGGGAATAAATCAGGGCTGACTGTGCTGGCTGAGAAACATTCTTGTTTTACTAGAAGTCGTGGACCTGAAGCAGAAGGAATTCTCCATCCTGTGCTCTGCAGGAGATCAGACTAAGCGGTCATAACAGTCCCTCCTGCTTTTAAGAGCTATTAATCTCCCCACAGAATGTAGCAAAACAGCACTACAGGACAGGCTGATTTCTGGCAAAGGTGCAAAGACTCTTTCCCTGGGAAAATTTTTTTCGGCAGCAGGTAATTCACAGCCCAGCCAACTCACTTTGCTGTACGCTGTCTCCCGTCTTCTGCGTGTCCAAGACTAAACCCCTTCAAAAACACACAACGCAAACCGAGTTCGTTCCTCGCCTTCAAGAAATACAGCCAGGCCCTCCGTGATAAACAGCAGGAATAACAGGAAACATGCTCTGATGTTCAGAACAGGCAAAGTAAGCTGCAGGAACAAACACCTGACAGTCAAATAGGACGAATCAAGTCCCGCGGCCTCTGTTCAAGCCCTGCACCTGACCCTGCTGAGCACCCTGAGCCTGGTGCTCGCATCAAATCATTGTCTAGTTTATCTGCCCACAGCCCTCCTGCAGGACTGGGGGCTTGGCTGCCGCTCCCGTCACTCCCAGTGATGGGAGATGATATTCATCCAGTGGTGGGAGATGATATTTATCCAAGAAGAAACTCGAGGATTTGCAGATCCCCCCAGAAACATCCCTTCTCCCAGGTGCCAAAGTTCAGCAAGTTCAGCGAGCACAAAGCCCATCTCTCACGTGCAAGCTAAAATCACCCCGCTTCAGGCATGTCACGACTCTTCCTTCTGCCCAAAACGCAGCCAACGACACGTGTAGGAGACACAAACCTGCAACCCCAAATTATCGTTTCGTGGCCCGCCTCCCCGTACACAAACATAACCCAACGACAGGCAGGCGCGACCCCTGGCACACGCTTTTGCATGCACGAGCTGAGCCGATGGGGAACCCTTGGCTGCAAGGGAGGGGATACTTACACAGGCCCCCGATGACCCCGGCAATCCTGCAGAGCCACCTGTACCACCAGGTCATGCCATCATCGGCGGAGGAAGCCGCTGGGTCAGGGGCTGCTGCTTGGAACTGGTCATCCTGAGAGCTCATGGCCCCCCTGCTCCTGGGGGGTCAGGGGGCAGCTCCCCGCTCCCCGCCTGAGCCCCAGCAGCGCAGGACGCCCCTCCAGGTGACACTCCCCCCTCCAGCAAGACCAGGAGACAGCCCCTAAGCCCAGCCCTGCTGCCGGTGGGCCTGTCCCCGCACCCCCATGCACGGCCGGGCCCCCCAGGGCTGACAATGGAGGGTGTCTGCCTGCAGCAGCGATGCCAGCGGCCGCGGGAGCAGCCTCCACGTCTCCCTGCCTATTGCATTGTGGGTCCCCTCCTCCAGCAGGGAGGGCTTTGATGTCACGCTCATTAAAAAGCCAGTGGGCAGAGCCCGTGTGTGCGTATCCATAGGCGGCAGCAGCCGGGGAGGCATGCAGACCGTGCTGGGGTCTGGGGTGCACAGGGCGGCTGGCCCAGCACGGGGCGAGGGCAGGCACATGCCCCGCAGGGCACCAGCCACCTCCCGGGGACGCAGCCCCGGCCTCTCCTCCCAGCTGGCGGTGCGAGCTCTGGGCGCACAAACCGCAACGCTCGGAAGTTTGGGCCAGGCTGATAACAGCTGCTTTCCCCAGATTGCAGGGGGAGAGGTTGGGGGTGCCTCGTTTCTTAAAATCATGAGTGTCCATAGCCCGTGTGCCTCAGTTGTATCAACAGCACAAGCACACAGCAGGCTGCACTCTGCTCTTAACCTCCGTCTTCGCTCCCTTTTACATCTCTGAGGACTGAGCTTTTAAAATGAACAGATTTTTCTAGGGTTACACAGTAAAGTCAGCGGTAAAGCAGGAGCCCTGGGTCCTGCTTCCCCTAACCACTAGATGCTGTTATCCATGTGTGTGCTAGGAGAAACATGAATTCTTGAATGAATATGAATTTAACGTGAAAATTGTTACAAAAATTGTGCCCTCATGATAGGATAGAACCATTCCCTTTAATCTGACTGGAATCAGGTTTTTGCCTTAGAAAACAGGAGTTGAAGTAGGACTTTGCATATCAGAGATGTCCCAGTTGGCAACCTGTTGGCATCCAAACAACTCGTACAGTGAAACACCCTTAATTCTCTTAAATTATAAAGGCAGCAGCTGCACATTTTGCAAATTAACATGGAGCATACAGTCAGCAATCAGAGCCCATCTCTGCAGACCAGAGACTCTGCATAGTTGATCTGGAACAATAATAGCAGTGAGACTTGGGATCCAGAGCTGAGTGGGAAGACAGATCCCATCTGCTAAAAGGTTACAAAAAAGAATTAAGGATTTTTTTTTCATTACTGTTACATCTCCTGTTAGACAGGAAATGAAGGCCCAGTGCCTGTATCACCCACGCACTGCAGTGGGACAGCTGATATATTCAGCTCCTCAAGGATCTCGCTTCAAGAATCTACTTTCTAGCTCTTCCAGAAATGGAACGTAAATCTGGAGGCTGGCAAGCAAAAAAATCCAGGCGGAACCAGCAAAAACAATTACTAAGAAGACAGAAGAAAATAAGATTTTGTGGTTGTAAAAAGACGTCAGAGAATTCAACTGAAAGAAAGCAGAAGTAGGATTAAAACTGCCCTGGCAGAACCATTTATTGCATCCAGCGTGAAGGGTAGGGGCAGCCATGTCTGGCCAGGCTTCAGGTCTGGAAAAGATCCCTTAAGCAGAATGTTGAGATTTTGATGAGGAAATATATTTAGGCCAAACTTGAGTGAATATTTGCTCTAAAACACCTCTTCCTGCTACAACTTGTATCGTGCAGTCTCAACAATCTCTCATTGCACAGTTCCTTTGAGATGCAGATACAAGCAGATTAGCACAGCTAATGTTATCTGAGTAAATAACCCTTGGCACCAAACCCATCATTAAGAGACAGAATTCTTTTATTTTCCCATAGAAAAGAAGTACTGGTATCACCGTTAGATATGTAATAGTAGAACCACAGATGTGATGGCTGGGGAGGGACCTCCGGAGGTCATTTATTCCTCCCTACAAAGCCAACTGTCACCAGTGCTTGACCAGGCCAGCCACACATTGGTCTAGCAAAGTCCTGAAAGCATTCAGGGATGGCAATTCCATCAGCATTCCCGGTGACCTGTCCTAGTGTTGCATTACCCTTCTGGGCAAAGAAACCGTCTTGCCCTCACACATTTGTCTAGTCCTCTTGTTCTAACAGCTCGTTGCCTTACACATCTTTGCCTTCTCAAAATTTCAATGGGCCTCATTTTTAATGGGCTTTTGCACTGCAGGAGAGTGAATTTCATTGTTAAACCATAATCTTAGCTACTTGTGCTATACAGAGGTTTCTAATGGGACACTGAGCCACTGAGAAATGAAATGATCATCCTAAAAGGTCACAGCATACAACAGAAGCAGGACCCTGAGACTTCAATGTCCAAGTCACTAATTGCAGACATGTAAACTGCATTGATACCAATAAACACAGATAGGTCCCTATGAGGATTATTTGCTAAATATTTGGTAGCTACACATCTTTTGCATAAACTTTATACGTGTGAACTGAGATCCCAACAGAGTCAGTAGATCTTACGGTTCTTAGTAGATAGGGAAGCAATTGCAAAAAGGTTAAATGACTTGTGTGACCTTGAGCAGTGAACAGGCAGCAGTGACTAACTGGAGCACAGCCTTTCTCAGCGGGGTGGCTCTGACCCCTTTTATTTGGGTTCAGCAGCATGATATTCAGCCCAGAAACTGGTTTGGTGATCCTTAACATTTTCATGAAATTCAATTTCAGCTTGGCTTCCTGTTGATTGCCAGAAGAATTGCTGTTTCCCATGAAACACCATCGTCTTCATGGTGCTTACATCACGGATCTGAATAAAGAAAGACGAAACCATTATATCATAGCAGCCTACAAGTCAAGTACCCACAAAATACTGGGGTTTTGCCAATTGGTCACTCAGGGGAAAAGCTACCCTATACAAATGTTATAAGAAATATGGTAGACATAAGTAGCACTCACTCACATCTACATTTATATAACAGTCTGACCCTCTCAAATTTTGATTGAATTTTGCACCTGTATGGAAATCTCTAATGAGCAGATGGGTCTTTACCCATCTAAAGCACCCCCTCTAGGCTTCTGACTCACCAGGATGTAATTAAACTGTGTTTGGTTGTTCTCATTGCCCAGGTCAATATACAGGGCTCGGATAGCTATGCGATGCTGAGGAGCCACATTGATGAAGGTCCGACACACTGCTTCTTGCCTTTGACCAGGTGATTGCACAGGATTCACAATTTCACCTCGGGGACCAAACAGCTGCTTGTCACAGTCTGAGAGGAGGAAGGGGAGCAGAAGAGAAAATGATTTAGAGAAGTGTCCAGTATCTCCAAGAAAAAATGGTTTAAATTAAAAACAGGCAGAAAAGTTTCTCTAAGGATTTTCATCTGGAAACCTCGAAGCATCAGCAAACACCTGCAGGGGGCTTGCCTTTAAAACAGAGGGGTAGTCCACAAATAATATTCATTCCAACACTCCTTGAAAAGGGGCTTATTAGCTCATAGAGACAGAGCACGGTTTCCACAGATTTCCAGACAGCCATGACCTGTGGAACTCTGCAGGCCTTGTCATGTATCTCCTAATCTAAAGCAATAGCGAAGCTCTCAGTGAGGTACCTTGGTAATATTTTTTAGTTGCATTTCTGCTGTTGTACTGAAGAACAACCCCATTTCCTGGCAGCAAAACACGCTGTTTCACAATCAATGTATTTGTTCTGGAATTTATCAGTGACAAAGAGAGCTTCCTGCAGCCTGTCCGCCACATCATTCGCCCAGAAAACAGCACGACCTCACCTAGAATGGATAAGCACAGGGACTAGAAACACTTTAAGTGAAATAGGTCTGAATGCAGTTCAGCTTCCTATATTACACAGGTCAAAAATCAAGTGATTTCTGCGTCTTGTCCCTATCTTATCAAAATCTTTCATGAAACAGTCCAGTTAACTAATCTAACTATTGATTCCAACAAGAGGGTACATTACAGATAGAGTTTATAAGGCCAAAGTAGGAAGCTTCTTTAACCCCATAAATTCCTTTGATCCCATATCTATCAACAAAACAAATAAGAAACCATCATGTACGGGGAGGAAAGGCATCATCTTAGTTTAGTCCCATCTGGCAAAGACTTGGAGGAACAGAAAACCTTATAAAATGGTTTCAGAGAGTATGCAGGCTCCAAGGCAGCAAAAACCATTCAGGGCACCAAAAGCATGTAGGCAAATGATGTGCAGATTTCCCAAAGGGTCAGGCTAGTTCCCAGTTAACCCTGGGCAGTACCTGCACTGCAGTTGAGGGAGCTCTCCAGAACGCTGACTGTTATCTCCTCCCCTAGAGGACGTCCAATGGCCACAGTGCAGTCACTTCTCTCTACACCTGTCATGTTGATGACCCCAGAGGCATTAAGGAAGAGCTTTCCACAGACACCTGTGCAACAGAGACAGATGAGAAATGCAGCCAGCCAGCTGCTGAAACACAGCACCCATTCTTTCATGGCACAATGAACAGACAAGTGCCAGCAGTGTGCCCACCTTCGGCATAAAGCACAGGAAGAGTTTGTTGCTGCCCCAAAGAGTCCCAAGTCAAAAGAGCTTTGGGAAGTCCAGGGAAGGGAGTCATTGTTCCTGGCTCAGCCAGCATGGACAGCTCATGGCATGCTGGCCTTCCTAAGCAGGAGCATTCCCTCCCATGCTCCTGTCTGTGTATGGCAGTAGGGTCACTGGAACCCAGCCACACACACTAACTACATATCTCTACCTTTTGGTAGTGCTCTCCTCACCTCCATCGGTCTCCTTAGTCTGTTCCTGAGGGATAGTTGGCACGGCAGATGGAGGAAGATCCAGGTCCTTGTATCTTGTCCCTTTAGCAGTTGCAGCTGTCGTCGGATGCATGGCTGGTGTCACTGTCTGCAGTTCTGCTCCATGGGACCTGGTCCCCACCACCTGCTCAGGACAGGGCCCTGCGAAGCAGCCACGTAGCACAATGGCCTTGGGGAAGTGCCTGCAGAAGATGGGG
This sequence comes from Anseranas semipalmata, assembly GCA_013399115.1. NCBI lineage: Eukaryota > Metazoa > Chordata > Aves > Anseriformes > Anseranatidae > Anseranas > Anseranas semipalmata. The sequence goes on from VXAA01005480.1 coordinate 1,063,257, forward strand.
TTCACGTGCTTACGGGTTAGCGTGTTGAGGCAGAAATCTTGCCGTGTCTGAACACCATTCCCACATGAAGTTGAACACTGCAGAGAAAGAAACCCACAGGCCTTTATACATACGTTTCAGTCGATATTCAGAAATAAATACATGTATTTGCTCAGGCATGATCTAGGGTTCTGATCTGTTGTTCACTGATGATGTTCTGCCACTTGGCCTTTTAGTTCTCTAGTTTGACCAGCTACAAGATGGGAATAACAAAGCTGGCCCACCTCCCGGGGGATCCTCTAAACTGTATCTTTGAACTGAAGAACCACTTCCCCAAAAAATCCAAGAAGATCTGCATTCCTGAAGAGTGCATGCCAAGGATCATTGTTAAATGGCAGCCAAAACCTGAGCTGAGAAATGCAGGAAATACACCCACAGCTGCTAAATACAGAACAGTGGAAAGCATGGAAAAAATATCCTCTGGAAACAGTTTAGCATTTCTATGGGAAGTAAACACACAAGGCAGAAGTGGTATTTCTCCCCTGTATCCTTTATGAAAGTGAATGGCTATAAAACCGCTGCACTTAGACACCAAGTACTGCATCTGAACAGGAGCCGACACCTCTGTCCATTCGCTGAAGCTCCATTCATAAGAGCACATTCGGATGACACAGGGGATGCTGGTAAGGGGCTTCTCTGACACAGGACATGAATGCTCCTTCAGCAAAATCTCTTTGCCTTGGTGAATCTGCACACAGGTGACCAGCTGAACAGCCAAGCCAAGCCCACAGCTGGAGGAACAAGGGCCAGCTGGGATTACCTTCCATCTGACAGAGGACACAGAGAAAAATTAAGTTAGGGATGAATCCCTACCCTCTACTATTTCTCACCATAGAGAATGTAATGCAACTCCCTCATCCTTCCCTTCTTTCTGCTTCTCAGCACCTTTCTTCACCCCTCCACCTCACACACTTTGCTGCCTACAGTACTTACAAGGCAGCCTCTGAAACAAGGTTAGGCTTTCTGGAACAGGTTTGGTGTTGGACCCAAAGGAAAGGCATTCACATTTTACAGGAAGCCCACGGACTCCAAATATACATTGAGTCTTACTCTGTGTCCATTACAGTTTTCCCCAGGGTGACATACACAGGCTTAACAGCAAAAACAATCGTATCTCCCTCCAAAATGCAGACCACTCTGAACAGTCAGATCAGAAACCAACCCAGGGAGTGGCATCCTGTAGCATGTAAAAAACATTCAGATACCAGAAGCTTTCCAGTCATACAGCAAACAGGCCAAGGCAAGCTCTGCCCCATTTCTCAACCCTAAGCCATACCCTAGATCATGCCACACACATTTACAGACAACCACTCATGTGGCCCATGTGACCATGTTGACCTTGCGGGGCACGGCTCCAAATTGCATGGCTCCTGCTCCTCTGGACGGGGCAAACCATCACACTGGGTGTCTGCCACAATCTCTTCTGCCTTCTCCCCAGTCTCCCTTGCACAGTAGAGGACCTTGTGCATCACACCTCCTCCACAGCTTACACTGCATGAGCCCATTTTGTAATGCCACCTGGGAACAACGCAGACATCAGTGAGTACCTCCAGCTGTCACCCGTCTTCCCTGGATTTTAAATACAACCAGTCTATGGAAGTACACCTGGAATTCTATTAATGCACACATGCACACTTGCTAATGTTTGAGAGATCACCAGTCACCTCACTGAGTGCAGTCTGCAATGCTATAAATCCTAAGGAAAGTGCAATAAATTTCCTTTAGTTCTCAGAACAGCTATCCAAGATTCTTAGAGCATTTAATACTAGCTACATTCTTTGATGCCACGTGGCTGGCAAATATGTCCCCACATTTTGCAGTTATGGATTTGTTCCCATTTCCTCAGAGTAAGAAGGGATCAAGAGGTTTTCAGTTTTTCCCTGGACTCAAGCTCTGAAGACTTCACTTAGTTCTGCTTGAGAATATACCAGCCCAGGAAAGACTCTCAGTTAGTTTGGTAAGAATGGACCACTGCTACTGTTTTTGCAGCTGGCTGGCCAGGACATTCTCTTGCTTTCAAAGTGTAGGAGAAGAAGATAACATCTCCAGAGTAGTTTGACCCGTACTTTGCCATGTCACTGGGCACACACAGAGGAAGGAAAAACCTCTCACCGGCTCATTGTCTTCTCAGTAACTGCTTTACCTTGGTGGGCAGGGACTGAGATTGCAGACTTCCACCTTGCTCTGTGGCTTTGGCACTGGATGACAATTTTCTTCTTGGGTTTTTTCTTTGGTGTCAAAAGCCACACATATATATTGTAGCTGAGTCTCACCTAGAAAGGGAACTAAACTTATTGCGTGGCATGCGTGCAGGGTTTGAAAATAAGCGCATAGTGACAAAAGTAGTGCCAGCCATATCTGTGTGTACAAAACAAACTGCCCAAGCCCCAGGCATGCTCATTCCACTCATTTTCCCAACTCTGGAACACAGCAGCAGCCAGCCATCCCTCTAAACTATTCCATGTCTTGAGGCAGGCCCCCGTGTCTCTTCCAGACTCAAAAAATTTGTGACCACAGCTACACATGCACTTTGATCTGTACAGGGGAAATGACCAGGTTCCTGAGGTTCCCAGGTTCTGAGCTCACACATACAGCCAAGTAACATTTTTCTGCAGTATTGAAAGATCTCACCTCTACCACAGGACACTGAACACTCTCCAGCTAGAGGGCTCCAGACATACACAGTCTGATTTTCCAGTTGGATATGTCCAAGTGACTCCGGAGTCTGAATCAAGTGTGTGGCTTCGTCCTCAGAACAGAGCAAAAAGAACCAGACCGACATTGGCACGTGCTTTCCTACAGGTCCTGATCTAATGAAGCCAGGGGATACCTCCAGATCAAACCCAGAACATATTCATAGGCACATTTAAGCAGATTTTCCATTTTTGCAGAACATACAAGTTAAAGTACCACGAATGGCTAAAGACATCCAACAGCCAAGAGCCATCCTAATTCACACTATTTGAGGCTGAAGAGAGATGCCTAAAGCAGTCTCTTCCTTATCAGTAAATGTAAACCTGGCTCCCCAGTATGGATTTGGACCAGTGTTCCAGTGCTGAGAAGCCCTCTTCCCTGTTAGCAATCTTCCCTCTCATGTCAGAAACTCTCTGTTTGACAGTGAAGTATTTATCAATGCAACAACAGTTATTTCTGTTTCTGGGTTTTTTTTTTTTTTTTTGGACTCTGAGAAGAAACAAAGAAGGAATGTAAAAAAAAAAAACACCATTAATAATTATTGAATCCAGCAGCATAAATTAAGAGGGACAGAGCTTTCTAAAGACACAAGATGAACCTTTAATTGGACAGGCATCCTTGATGTAAACCACCCTCCCAGAATACAGTAAAATAAGGTGGTTCTTTCTAACTGGTAGCCTCCTGTGGATTACAAGTGCAAAGCCTCAAAGTCTCTCTCAGTGAAACTCCTGAAAGCCAAGCCAATAAACTCACTTTGTCCCAGCCCAAAGGGCAGACATTAACCACACATGGCACAACGGGGAGAGGTTTTTCTTCTGCTGGACATAAGCTGTCATTCACAACTGTCTCCAATCCATTATGAAACTGAACACAGGTCAGATTCTGCTGGGCAACGCCGGTTCCACAGACAGCAGAACATTCATCCGTCTGAGATATCTTCCACCTAAATGGGAAGTAATTGTATCACCCTATTTCTCATCTGAATCATGGGGGTTTATTACTCATGCCATCGGTTGCAAAAGTGGGTCATAAAAAGTATTCAGCTTCTCTATTTCAAGAGCCTATTCTGGATATGATTGAGAGGATGACTGCACAGACACCCCTCTAGAGCTAAAAGCGCCTAAGCTAAAGAACTATAGTTCACAGTGTAATCCCTTTGTATTAAATATTAAAATGTCCATGAGATCAATGTCTGGGCAGGCTTGGTTCTCAGTTCTCTTTCCAGTCGAATTAATACAAGGATCTACTCCAGAGTAATACCAAACCTTTCTTGGCACAATCTTGGAAAGGATGTGAGCAGACATCTTCCACTGGCCATGCCCCCAAAGTACATGAGCTTTATTTTTACTTAGTGGACTACTGAAAAAAAAATGGAAGGACTATTTCCCACTCACTCAGCTGGCATCTCAGTTACCTCATGGGATCAAGAAAGAGAGAACATGGTTTGGAATCAGCTATGTCTTTATAATTAGGAAGAAATTACCTCACACCTCTCCTTTTTTCCACCTTGCACAAAGCAAAAGAGACTGCAGAGACTGGGTTAGCTTGCAGAGAAAGGACAAGCAAAGTGAGAATTCAGGTTAGCTTCCAGGAACACCGACCTGTACAAGCATGGTTCCATGGCACAGGGTTCATGTCTTGAAAGGGGTTGTGGGAGTTCCAGACACAGCTGATTCTCTGTTATTTCATTCTTCATCTGGTCAAAACACACATGATTCACCGGTCGTGTCCCTGAGATATGAAAGAAAAAGGAAAGGAAGTTATAAACAAAATGAACAGTTCACCTCTATTATTCTAGGAAGATCCTGTAATTTTGCTTTATCCAAATTATCTGTGTAGGAAAAAATAGTATATTTGGGAATGCAGACTTTCTATAAACATGCAAAACTCATATTTCTGATGTAACTTTTCCTCAAGAGTTTTAAAGTGACTTTCCAGGATGAACACCCCAGAAGATGAAAAGTTTGATGGATAATCCACTGTCAAAATGGAAAGATTACTCTAAACTGGCCATTTACAAGAACAAGGATATCAATCATAATTTGGTCCAAATTACTTCTAATGATCTTGATGTCTGACTGATGAGAGACAGGTTGCTGAAAATAAGCCCTAACTGTCAGCCATTTGACTTTCTGTAGAACTTATCATGTAATATCATCATGCAGCACCTCTACCCAGATAACAACGTACCAATGTCCTCAAAGTGATCATCAATATCCAGAACTAGACTAGGGTGGGAGAGAAATTGCAGACTTGCAGTCCCTGTGTCATTCAAGACATGGAATATTCATAAACTACAGCTATAAACAAGATTTTTCACATTACTGAACCTAACAAGGTGCCCAATTCAAAATAAACTCACTCCAGATTTGTGGAAAGACATTACAGAAAGGAGCTAAACAGGTAAACTGGGTGAAGATCCAAACTCAAAAAAGTTCTGAGCAAAGCTGTAAAGAGTCTCCTTGCAGCGAATGAGCTACTGACAAGGCATTGCTGCATCCCAAAGAACATGAACCTGAGAAGCAAATGTCAAGAATCAGCCAGCAACCTCTTTTCACTACCCATCTTGTTTTCAAATAATGATAAGGAGGACCTGACCACAACTTTCATCTCTCAAGATGCAATTTCATCTTGGATTCTCAGCCTTCTCTGTTATTTTAAGTCTCAGCATTCTCATTTTTCTGTTTGTGACTGTATTAGCTGGGAAGCCTTACAGCTTTTCAAGTTCTCTACTTCAGGGTTTCAGCAATCAGCTCACCTATGGAATCTACTGGAGAAAAGCTCTCCAGACATAACTAGTCCTAAAGACTGACTTCCTTAAGTATTCAGTAATGTATTTACTAAATCCTTGTCATAAAAGTCTTGAGAAGATTGTCAGTGTCATCCGTACTATCTGGTAAACAAGATGTCAAACCAGAGTGTCCAGTTACAATCTGCATTATGATTTCTACAAGGAGACGGAAAGGATTAGCCATGACACAGGAACAGAATTCTAAGAAGGAAGCTTTATAATTAGCTCTGAGGCTTTAGTTAGACACTGGATATGAGTGTCTTTTGATGTTTAACCAACTTCAAATTACAGCCTTCGATAACTTTGAAAAATCTGAGAAAATTATTGAGTCTTAAAACCAGATGGTAGGCTAAAACCAATTTAAAAATCCTCATCAGGATCAAACAATTTCAGTATCATTTTGTTGATTCGGCTCATTCACTGATTTGCTAATTTAATTCAAAAGCTGTATCGCTCTTTCCCTTGGTTCAGCTTAGCACTGGCAACTGTAGCTCACTTTCAGCAATTTGCTTTCAAATTAATTTCAGTTGTTTAATAACTTCTAACCAAGTATCTATCACTGGTAAGTCATATTTATTTCTGAAGATCTAGGTGAATATCAGCCAGACAAATTAGAAGTCTGTCTAGACCTCCATAAGAAGTAAAGATTGAGCACTCCTGCCTCACCTTCCCCACAGGTCACTGAACATGACCCCTTTTGAGGAATCCACATATATGTCAGATTCTCTTTTGGCACAAAGTAGGTGAAGGTGATGTCTGGATTGGTGGCATTGCCATATGCTTTCGCATACCTTCTATAAACCTGATGAGAGAAAAATACGCAAATCAACTCAGAGTCATTTCTCAGGACAGACATAACAGAATATAGTCCCCCTTTCCATCCGGTCCTGAGCCTTAATGCTGTGACAATCAGTTCTTGACAGATGCAGAGTACTTAGACTGTGAATTCTGTGCACTGGGCAGTGCAAAAAAAACGGAAAGATTAAGCCAAGCAAAAGGTTTAACTCAGGATGCCTTTTCCCCACACACCCATGCCCCAGGCCTGCAGAAAGCCTGCAGGCAGCACACCCTCAGCCTTTCCCAAAAAGAAGATGATCACTCTTAGTGAACACCAGTTCCAGTAGCCTCGGGCACAAAGCCTACTACACCTGGACTCTGCATTGCAGCAGAGCCACGCAAACTCAGTCTGGTCAGTTCTGACTGTCCCCTTTCCAACTCTGCTATGTTTATTTACCTGTATTTCAATTTCTTCTTGTGTTGGCCCATCAACGTGGACTTCTTCCAGGCTTGGCAGGTTGTCCTTGGTGAGAAACACTTTGTATTTGATTTGTCTGTCCTCCAGAACCGACGGATAGGTGACATTCAACGAGATTTTTCCCTTTCCAGCAACCACATACTCACCGTTAACCTTCACAGCTAGAGGAGCAAAAGTAGCAGTGAGGTTAAGAGATATGATGCAGATGCAGAATCCACTGATGCTGGCACCTACACATTGCCCGTTTGCTAGAAACCAGTTTGATCTAAATCAGACATCTCAAAGAGCATGACTTCTACCAGTTCCCACCAGAGAGTATCCCACAAAAACTGCATCATCAAGAACTTTCCTCCCCAATTGCATTTGCTTGTTTTTACAAGCTTGTTTGAGCCCTCCCTGTACTCCCTCCTCTCCTTTTCATTCAACTCACCCAAGTGTGTGAAGAGCGGTCTCTGATTGATAACATGGACCAAGGTGGTGTTATAAGGCAGGGACAAAAATGTAACATACTCTGAAAGGATGGAAAGAAAGAACATAAGGTCACCTTCCCCTGCTGTACCTGTTTTAAAAAGGCAGGGGATTGCAGATCAACCCCACTTTGCCTTATTAGCTTGCAGGCAGAAACAGAACTTATATTGGACAGAGGTTATATAGCTAATATTAAAAAAATAAAGATACAACAGTGATGGCCAGCAGGCTTAAATTCACTGTGGCTTGAACACAGTAATGATGAATACAGCCAACAAAACAACTGAATTCTGTGTTCTGTTCTCATCTCTCTTTTGCTCTTTTTACATTATCTGCTAATATCTATGTGTGATACTGCATATCAGCTCCCAAATGGATGTTTAACATCTCAGGCAGCATCTGAGACAGCACTCAGATCCCATGAACTTGCATGAGTTCCTAAAAGGCTACATTTCTAATCCATGTCCAGAGAAGAACTATGAAAAGAAGTCACTGTGCCCACACAACAGTTACATGCCTGCTACAGATCTTAGCTGCCTTCTCTGTTGGCTACCCAAACTCCACCACCATATCCTCCATAAAATAAGAGCAAGCAGAAGCAGAAAAAAGAAGTCACATAAACAAGATTAAGAACACTTCATATGCTCTGCATCTCCTACAAATAGTACCATAACGTTGAGGCTGAGGGCTACACACCTTTAGCTTTTCCTTCTGTGTAAGATCCACTCACTTTGGTGCAAGTGGTATTATCACCACCACAGACCTTGCAAGAGTCCATTATCTTCTTGGAGTCCATTTGGCCATCACACCCAAATGCCTGAGCAAAGAGGAGAGTCTGTCAAGACTGGCCTATTCTGAGAAGAAAACAAGCAAATGAAAGCAACATTGCCTGAATTCTTCAAACTGCCTTTTTAATCTGTAATTTGAATTTAAGAAGACAACACAGCCAAAGGTACATTTATGCCTAGGTCTACCACTGTACAGCAGCTTACAAAGCTGGGGATTGGAAAGTCTTAGCTGAGAGCACAAAGTTTCATTAATTGTGTGACTTCTTCTTTCCCACAAAAATCAACCCAGAAATATTTCTCCTACGACCTAAAGCTAAGGCTCTTCTCTCTCTCTCTTTTATGGTCTCTTTCTGGAGGGGAAAAAAAAAAAAAAGCCCAGGAGAACATTAAACATGAATGGCAGGTTCTAAAGGAGCCTTTAGCTCCCCAAATCTCAAATCCACACCCAGCTCACGTCCTTCAGCCTGGCCCTCAAACCGATGGAGCTCAGAACACAGATTCTATGCTCATTCCCATGAACAAGATAAATTTACACAAAGCTACAGGAGGATCTCAGCAGGCTTAGCAGCAAAACATGTGCAACTGCTGAATTTATGCTAGAGGCACTGATCCCTGGCTTTGGATGCTGCCATAACATACATATTTATCACTATTGCCAATAGAACAGCAGAAATCAGAATAGATTATGCCTATGCCCTCTGCTGTTCATTAGCTGGAAATGCATTACAAAGCATTTTGAACTCCAGGAGAATCAGAAAAACACAAAATTTACAAAGTATATTTTGGAAATGTACAGAAACAACAGACAACAAAACAACAGGGTCGGCACTGGGCACAGTTACTAAGATACAGACATCGGGGGGAGTTATATTCATGCTTATCATGAAAGAATGCCTTTCTCACTTCCAATCCAGAAAAAAAAAAAAGTTATACTTCAATTTTGATTACTGTTGTTGCAACAATCAATTTACAGAGTTACGATTCCCAGATTTTACTCCTTATTTTCCCACTGATCAGATATGTTCAAATCACGTAACTTATCTCCAGAATCAGCATTTTCTAGGGTTATTTATACCATGAAAACTGAACCGCTAACAATGTCTCTTCAAAGAAGGTATAAACCAATTGCTGCAGGGATTAGGGATGAATAGCCTTACCTAATTAATGCATAATTAGCAAAATGTCTTATCTGTAAGGGCATGGGATACACAGACAACACTAGATTAGTTGGAATACATCCAATAAGCTAATAACAAAACTCTTCTTTTGAGAAGCACTCACTCTGTTGTTTGGGACACAGCATGTTTCTTCCCCTGGTTCCTACTCAACTGACTCCTTTAGCACAGATTACATGTCAGAGGTTCACCTGGATTCCCCAGTCACTTACTCTGCATCTTCCCATTACACACAGGTTGAAAGCCCCATGGTGTTCAGAGTTATCCTGCTCACATCTGGTTCCATCTATGAAACTGTCTTCACGGCTTACCATGAATTCGTTTTCAATGGCCCTGCACATGTGCTTGCATTGCATGTCCCCTGGAGGAGGCAGACAGGAGGAGCAAGGAGTTAACTCTCAGAAAAACACACAATTGACCACCAAACAATGGGAAGAAGTCAAAAGAATCTGACAGAAAGAGCATCCAGGTTTCACCTGGAAACTAAAACCATCAGTGAAATGCCCTTTAGATTTGAAAGCACAGTCAGGCCCATGAGTGCTCCCCTTCACAAAGAAACCATGGTTTCTCAGCCTTTCCTTACCTTTGGCAAAACCAACAGCAGAAGTCCAGGTATAAAAGGATGGCACTTCTGTGGTGAGATACAGTGGCTTTAAATTTGTTGCTGCACACTGTTCAGCCATAAAGTCCAGCTGGGTCATCAAACAGGCCTACCTCCCAGAGAGAATTGTATGGGTAATGAAAAGAAGTTACTGAGCACAGAATCCCAAGCAGCAGTTCACTCACTAGCTAAAGGCAGAAAACAGTGGCCAGTAAGTAAAACACCAGAACGACTACAAATAAAGAATACCACTTTAAAGTGAGTCTGTAGGATACGCAGAGAATTGTGTTCAGAAGCTGATCTTGCTGTTTATACAAAAAAAAAAAAAGGGGGGGGGGGGAAAAAGGAAAATAGAAACAAGATAAGAATGTCCCTCTGAAGAAAACTAGCATTACATGAGTCACTATTTTCTCGGTGTCTGTTCTGCTATAAAGGTGTAGAGAAAATACTTCATTACATATGAACAATGCTATTAAATAACACCGTTGTCTTCAGACACAGTGGAACAAATACCTCCCCTGTCGTCAGATAGATGGAGGCAGTATGTCAGATCTTTAGTCCTCCTTTCCACAGCAATCAGCTGTGAAAAGTACAGTCCCAAACCATACAGCTTTCAGAGGGTTACACAGCATTAAGAAAAAAACTCATAAGATGCAATCAGCCGCATTACCTGAGTATTGCACATCTCCATTTGGATGCTGGTGCCCTGGCACTCCTGCCCCCCAAAAGCAGGCCTGAAAATGACAGGAAGAGAACTCCTCTACAGAGGCAGGTTCATCCCAAGCAAAGAGCAAAATGCAGACTCCTTGGCCCTGAAACAGCCAAGAGACCTTGCAAACTCCCCATATCCACACCTCTTACCTGGGGTTGTTACAGAACCTCTGCCTTATCACAACACCACCTCCACAGCTGCGGGAGCAGGAGGAAAAGGGGCTCCAGCTGGACCACTGCCCATGGACTACAGCCATGGGGTTCAGTTCTTCCAGAGAGCTGCACCGTCCCTTAGAGCACCACTAAGACCAAGAAAACACAAAATTGGCAGCAGCACTACAGTGAACCAGCAGGGCTGGCTTCTACAAGGGTGGCAACAAATCCCCATCTTTTGGCAGGCCAGACTGTCACAGAGAATTCCAAGATGAACAAGGCACCTTCTCACAAGAGGTTAGAAAAGAAAAGTCCCATTCCTAATTACAGTCTAACATGAGGTTGGGATTAAAAAAAAAGGCTGATGTCATTTCAAGTAGAAAGCAAAGCCTTGGAGAAGAGCTCAGATATCAGGCTATTGTACTGCAAAGCAACTCCAGAGATACAGACAACACAGAAACACCAAGATCAGCTAGTACCAATTTGCGACTCAAGTGTGTGGCTTTAACTCCCTGTCCGAGGGACAGTGAGTCCCATGTAACATCCAGCCATAGACAGTGTCTTGCTATCTAACAAGCTCCATTGCACCCATACTCATTTCTCATAATCTGAGCATCAGCAGCTTCCTTACCTTATTGATTCCACACTCAGTACCATCCAAGAGGGGAACAAGAAGCCGAGTACAGCTAGATTTGTCTCCTGGTTGTACATGGCATGAGAGAACTTTACATACGTCCTGGTACGACAAGAAAAACAAGGAGGCCAAGTAGTCACTTAGGCTCATCAACACAACCATCCCAAAAGCTGCTCAGTTTGAAAGGTGCATGTCCCAGACATCCCCACAGCTACCCAACAATGCAAGCAAGTTCCTTAATTTCTCCTGCTACTGGACAAAAGTTGTGGGCATGTCAAATGCTCACAATGCCAGCTGTAATGCTAGAAGAGGATCAACTGAAGCAGTTAAAGTTTTGCCCACATTAGTGCTTCTTCATTAACAAAACATGTCCAGATGGCAGCTATTAGCCATGCTGCATTTCTCAGCCATGAAGACTTGCACAATTGGCAGGGAAGCTGAAGAGATCCAATGAACAAGAGCTCCCCAAGACAGGACCCGATACTCACCTGAGGAGGTATACCCAGTACTAGCACTGCCAAGCCCCAGTGTGGACAGAAGGTTCTGAGTACTGTGCAAACCTTAAAGGAGACTTATGTGGATGAAGGCAGCGACAGAGAGAAGAAAAGCATTTTAAAAATCTTTTAAGGTTTGCTGTTTGCCAAGAAATCTGCGGCAGACAAGTACCTTCAGTCCCTTTGTAATAACAAAGTCCCTGATCTCTTCCCCTGAATCTTAGCTCCAGAACATTTCCCTGCTGCCCCAAACAAGACAGACAGAAACTTTCTACCTACAACATTGCTGTCAGCAAAGGTGCATGCAGTTGCAACAGTCCCAAAGGCTATTTTACATTGCTCATCCGCTCCATAGTATAAGCCAGGCTTCCATCCAGGGATGCTGCCTTCCATGTCCGGCAGGTCATTTAAGCAGTTTGTTTGGCCTGTGCTGATACAGACATAAGAAATATCACTTTCCCAGCTGTGGGTAGTAAGGACAATGACATGTTCACAAACTTCTGCTGAGTTTCATTCTGGGAGTTGGCTGTTGCTTTCCCAGACAACACACGCTTACTGTGGGCTGTGATGGATTTCGCTGCAGCAGCTGCCTGGAGACACTCACTGTTCCCCACTGCTGAGGTTAAAACAAAAACCCAAGCCTGTTCCTCGCCCAGCCAGTTCACAACCCACAATGCATGTTTAAACCTAGGTGCTCTGACATTTTAAATAAAATTTCCAGGCTGAGCTAGTGTCTGAGGAGTCCAACACAGCCCAGGCACATTAGTCACTAACCAAAGTAATTTCCAGCTACTTGAAACAAAGACTGAGTTTCACATCAGCAACAGACTCAACTGATAAGAAATAAACAAACCCCAAGTAAATCACAGTTCCTCATTTTCTAAGAAAGTGTTGTTTTATTCCTTGTCTTTCCCCACTCTCTCCTAAGCTCCCAGCACGGGGCAGTGCTCCCACACATGCACACAAAACTCAACCACTCCCTTACCTGACAAAGGCCAGGAACTCTTCTCGGCTACACTGTGACCAGGCAAGGTCAATGCTATTGTAGTTTCCTGCTGAACCCATGATGTAACCACTGCTGCTGCACTGATTCCCCTCACCATCATGCGGGATTCCAAGGCTGTAACAGAAAAAGCACAGTGCCCTGAGAAAAAAAAAAAGAGGTTTCATTCCCTTAGCACCTCTATTCTCTCTGATCTCTAAGCAAGGGCTGAGCTCCCTCTGCAGCCTTTCCTTCTACAGTTGTCACAAAAGTTTTCTCTCTTCAGCTTGTAAGCGTTGCAGAACTTGCAGGAATGCAAGAAATGCAAGGAACTCTTTCCAAAAGTTTTGAATAATCTATAGGAAACCTACTGTTATGACAAGAGATCCCTTACTTTCTCCTGAATCATTTAAACAAGGGAGTGTTTTCCCCTGACTAAAACATACTGTGCTGCTCTGTGGCTTTCCTCACTGACCTGTGCCCAATCTCATGGGCTATGGTGACTCCCAGGTCAAAGCCAGTGTCCTGAGTAATAACGCAACTCCAGGAGGAGGAGCAGACTCCACCTAACTGCGTCACTCCACGTAGCTCCTTGTTCCCATCAGGTAACTCCAGGTCAAACCTAAAGTAAGGGAGACAGATCCAGAGGAAAGAGCAAAGAACCATTGCAACTAATAAAGCCAGGTCTAGATATTCAGACAAATTTATTTGCACCTTCCTGATCTAACTTTAACAGCTAGCTAACATTTCCTTTGTCATACAAAGCTTCCTGGGGCAAGACGGTAGTAGAAGGGTCCCATCAATGTCTATTGTTCGAAATTCATGGTGATTCTACATTAAAAAAATCCTGATGTCCCCAGACAAGCAGAACAGAATAAAACAACCTAATCTATTTGCCAAAGACAGAGCACCAAAACAAAGCCATTACACTCAAGAAAAGCTTGCCTTCAACATATTTAGTCAAGGCAATTTAGAACAAAGAGCCTGAAAGACAAAACGTCTGATTCAGAGGAAGTCTCTATAGCACTAGAAATCTTCTGTAAACACCTGTGGGTTTTCATTTCCAGCTATCGTTCAACTTTTCTGTCCACGAAAAGCTGCAGTGGGTTTGACCGTGCTGCATTGGAAGTACATAATGTCCACTAAGTCTGCCTGGTCAGTGTTTGGGAAATATTCCAGTTTCTTCCAGAAAATGATGAAACAGCACCTCTGACAAACCACATTAAGGGCAGAAGAATCAATCCCAGACAGGAGAATCAACCCATCTTCAAAGGCTCTGTGCAAATCAGTGTCACTATGTTGGTAGCTGGACACCAATGGCCTGACTTCCAGTCTCCTGCCAGGACAGGGGAGCTTCAGTACCTGGTCACATACAGTACAACATCAGCATGCTGGGGATCAGAGTCATTCTGGGGGTTGATCTTCTTGCTCCACTCACAAACACTGATTAGCGAGGAGGTGATATTTGTTGTGATGTTTACATCCACCTAAAGTAACGGCATACATTTGCACATTTCATACAGCTTTTAGCAAACCCCCAGACAACACTTGAACAGAGCCCTCCCTGCTTACCTCTGGTTCTCTCAAAACAAGCATTTGCGTCAAATGAACCCTGAAATGAGCACCCAGTGAGGCATCTCGCAGCAGCTCTGCCCCCTGTTAAGATATAGAAAAGATTTAATAAAGGAGTCACCTCAGTGACTCCCAATAGCTGTTCCAAATTACAGGGGTGCGCTCATTACAAAGGTAACACATCTGGTAACTATAAGGGCAAAAACAAAAACACCAGGAAGTACATAAAAGTGAGAAACATAAATGTAAAAAATCTGTCAATTGATGATAACTTGTTAGACTTGTCAGCTACTCTGAAGCAGAGAGAAAAATACACACAGAAAACACATTTCATAACGTAGGAGAGTAAATTCAGTGACTCTGGCTTAATCTCACTGAAATCAAGAGGGACTGAAACAAGGCTCTGGTGATAAAACTCTTGCTACTGTATCTTATGTATGTAATTAGATTAGTAATGAAATGAAGAGCATCTAACATTCACTTTTACTCATGCAGCTCCTTCTACAAGGGTAAGCTTGCCATGCAGTCCCAGTGAAACACAGAGGAACACCCTGCACATAAGCAGTGCTCTGTAATAGGAGCAGGTAACCACAAACACCTCTGAAAGTGCACTCACAGAGCTGAATCTACCTGCAATACTGTGAGCTCTCACACTGGAACAGCAATCCAAACAGAAAGCTACTCACAATGTTCAGGTTGGCAAGAATATATCGCTCCGTGTCCTCTTTGTGGTACAAGTAAACATCAAGACCTGCTACGACCATCAGCTCCAGATGTTTGACAGCTCCCTCAGCCCTCTTCTGCAGGCGAGAAGGAAACTGTCCTGCTGAACAGCAAAAAGGGACACAGGGAATTTAAAATGCAAGACAGCATAGAAGATCCTACAGATCCACTCCCTCTTCCTGAAAGACTAAAATACTCCTGCTAGAAGACCACTTCTGCAGCCACTTGCCCAAGTTTCACACTTCTGTTGGTTTTCTTCACCTGTCTGCATCCTTGATAACATGTTTATATTATCAAAATAACAAATACCTAAATGAAAAAATATTATTTACATCTCAATGAGGTGAGAATCATTTATCAAGTATAATTGTATACTTGCAGATACAAATCTTTCCCCTCAGCTCATTCAAGCAACCCCACTACCAGAAGACAGTTTTTCAGAGCAGAACAACCAGGGCTTCCTCTCCATATACATTACCTTTTGCTGTATTTGACCCTATTCTGGCACTTCTGAAGAGAATGTGGGGACTGGAGAAGCCAAGATCCTTCAGCAGGGCCATATCTTTGCTTCTGACAGGTCTGATATGAATCTTTTCTTCATCTGCAATGACGACTCCTTGCTAAAGGAGATGAAATTCCATCTCTGAGTTATTCCAGACATTTGCTACAATGGAGAACTGTGTCATATCCTTCCTGCTTCTCATTTGTAATGCCCAGACTTATTAAATGGATGGTTTACACATGTTTGGGGCATCAAGCTGCAAACCTGCAAAGGCTGTAAATACTTGTAAAGAAAAGCTGATAAGTTCAGTGCATACTCACCAGCTGCCCTTCACAGTAAGTGACTCTACACTTAGCCCCAGGAGGTAGTAATAGATTTCCACCTGCAAAGCAGTTGCCTGAGAATTGCTTCAGTATGCTAAAGGAAGAGTTCACCACTTGATTGATCACAAAGGAAGAGGAAAGGAGGGCATGGTCCTCTAGAAATTCAAAGGCATAGACTTCTCCCCAAGCCTTAATGGAGCAGTGTTGAATTCGACATGTCAGCCCAATCTGCTCTTCTTTACAAAGGCAAGTTGGCTGAGCAACAACAAACTCAGGTACTGAAAGAAATGAAACAAAACCAGAACAAGGGGAACAGTTATAAGAAATGATTATACATGGAAAACAAAAATAACAATCTGTATCCTTGGGAAAAATTATTCTCCAAATGACAACTGTGGCTTTTTGAGGTCATTCTATCAATAGTCAAAGAACTTCTGTGCTTTCATCTATTCCAAAGTGAGGTACTCTGACTGGGAACAGACAACAGCTCTGAAAGTGGCTCCTGATTTATATGTGCTTCTGCTCTCTTGTTAAGGAGAATGGTTCATTTGACAAAGGCTGAGAATTTTACTTCCTCAGATGTTAAATATTACTAAGTGAGAATTATCATAATCTGAACAGAGACACTAGGAAGTGCACTAAGTGAACTCACAAGTTGACAACATCTGTGCTTCAAGAATTTGAGAGTTCAAAATGTATCTATATTCTGAACCATCTTCAATCCAGACCTCGAGTGCTAGTCTCTCCATCTGTTTATTTCAAAAAAAGAATTAACAAGTGCATTTAAAGCTATTCTTATTCTATAGCTTCCCATTCAGAAGACTTGGATCTGTTAATCTTGTAGAAAAATACCAATACAGAGAATGAGGACTGTAGCAGAAACGTGTAAAAAGATTTATCATATCTCCTTTAGGAGATTTTAAATATTGACCTGGTTCTTCAACTGCTTACACACTGACACATGGATTACTTCACTGAGTAATACAACTCAGAAATGCTAAATGCTTGTCAGAACAGAGTTAGTTAATAAGTGTTCTTAGCATTATCAAATGTACAGGATTAGAAATAAACTGACAAATGTGTTCCAAGATCAAGAAGGAAGGAGCTCTGCATACCATCAGACACTGAGCTGGTTCCAAAATAAGAGAAAATATCTTCCGGATCCAAAGCTCTGAGAAATTTCTGCAAGAAGAAGAATAGCTTTACATTTTTAAGAAAAACAAATGGATAGAAGACTATTATTTAACTGAACCTAACCTGGAAAGAACATCAGCAAACAATTCAACAAGCATCAATGCCAAGTTCTAATGGTTTTATTTTGCACTAAGCATATGCTGCACAATGGCCACCCAGAGGAAATAGCTTTATCTTCTTGATTAGTGAGGTTTGATACATTTTGGCTTAGAACACGTTGTGTTTTCTCTTCTTTTTTTTCCTAGAAATAAAAAAGGCTTCCTGGAAACTGCATTTTCTGGAGGTCAAACTTACCTCTTGGAGAATGGATGGCCAACAAAATCCCAGAGGGAACATCATGAGAGCTCGGATCATCAAGCTGATGATCATGCTGGAGGAATTGCAACCAGTGCTGCAGAGTAAACTCTGGCCCAGGGGTGATTAAAATGTTTAGCCCAAAGCATCACGTGGAACGGAAGTGAAGAATACACAGTTTAAACAAACAGGAGAGTTGATTTTCTGCAGAGAGGGACAGTCGAGGGGGAATTGAACTGCTGCAGGAGGTTTTACAGGAACAGCTGTAGGGGCAGAGTTTTTGCGCAACGTTTGCAACTTTATTACAGCCAAAAAGCACAGCAATAACAGGAGCTTTGGGCCAGTTTTAGCAGCCAAATAAACAAGGCACAATTTGCAGGGTGGGGGGGAATAGGCTCTGATTTCTTGAACCTGTGCACTGCTGCTCCCTGCACCTCAGTCCTGCCAGAGCCCCACAGGTGGCCTTGGCCTGACTGCGAGGCAGGGCAAGACCCA
>VXAA01005480.1:1081186-1100450 GCA_013399115.1 Anseranas semipalmata
CCACAGGCAGCACAAGCAGCGCTGCCGCCTGCTTTCCAAAACAGGGCCTCGCACCGGCCCTCAGGGAGCCGCCAGCCCGCGCGGCCTGCCAGCAGGCCGGGTCCCCAGCACGCAGAGCACACCCGTGTGAAAGCCCAAGCTTTGCTCAAACCCCAGCACCAGGCCCACGCTCCCCCCGCCTCAGGGTTCGCCCCACGGGGCTGACAGCGCCGAGCGCTGCCGCGGCCACCAGGGGCCGCCAGCGAAGGCCCGGGCTCGGCCCCGCCGCCCGGAACCGAAGCGCGGGTCGGCGTTCCCCGCCGGGCCGGTGCTGCGCTGNCGCGCCGAAAGGCCCTAAGATGGCAGCGGTGGCGGCTCTGCCCCGCAGCCCCCAGGAGTTCTCCTCCAACTGGAAGGCGCTGCAGGAGGTGAGGGCGAGCCGCCGGGCCGGGGGATGCGCCTGGGGTGAGCCGGAGCCTTCCCGGGGGGGTCTGGGCCGGGACTGTCTCCCGGGGGCTGCTGTCATTCTCCTTATGAATACAGTTCCACTCTGTATATAATAATTTAAAAAGACAAGATTCTTTGTGTCAAAAAATAACGTGCAGGGATCTGGGATGTGCTGTTGGAGGTAATTCCCCTTAAGCCAGCTAGAGAGCCCTGGTCTGCTTCACGCTGAGGCAGAATGTGGAGTACTCAGAGAAACGATGGCAGGGTAGAATTGAAGGGATATAATCTTTCTCTCTCTCTCTCTCTCTCTCTCTCTCTCTTTCTGGGCCATGTTAGCTACTGAAACAAAAGGCAAATAGCTCACATGAGTCCCTCTCTGCGTGTCAAACATACACCAAAAAGAAGCATCCACTCAAAGAGGGAAATAGCCAACAAGTTCCAGCTAGCAATGGGAATGAGACTGTGATAAAGCCCAAATCCACAAATAAAAAGGACAATGGTCCTACTAAAGACAATCCTTTGGCTAAGCCAAAATCCAAGGTGGTTGCAGTGGACAAGAATTTAAAGCCCAAATCCACAAATAAAAGGGACAACAGTTCTGCTAAAGACAATCCTCCTTTGGCTAAGCCAAAATCCAAGAGGGTTGCAATGGACAAGAATTTAAATGGCACCAAAAGCGACAAAAAAGGCTGCAAAGAAAAAAGGAAGAATGGCAATATTGAAAAGGAGAAGGGTGATATAAAGCATAAGAAGAGGAAAGCTGAAGAAGATGTGGAGCAGCAGCCCAAAGAGTGAGTACTTCAGGCATTATACATGCATTTGAATATTTATTTTAGGAGGTGTACCTAAGGAGCACTGAGCTCCCTAGCTCATTTGAAATTAGTACATTTGAAATATCTGCACTCTTCCAGACTAAATTTTGAGAGAAATAAGATGCACGCTGTCCCTCCTCAGATAAAGCAACAAACCTGTATAAATGACAGTACTAGACTACTTTTCACAGAGCCGATTTCTTGATTTAAAAAAAAAAAAAAGAAAAATCAGCTTTTCCGAAACTATAAAAATGCAAGGCCACTTTAAAACTATTTAATATAATTACATTTGTACTTACCAGGGCTGACATCTGGTTTGATGATGTTGATCCAAAAGATATTGAAGCAGCAATAGGACCTGAAGCAGCAGAAGTTGCTAGAAGAAAACTGGGACTTGAAACAGGCCTATCCAAACAGTCTGTGGAGCAGGTGCTGGTTAAAGAAAAAGCTCCTGAAGGGTAAGTGGCATTCCAGTGCATGCAGAAGCATGGCAGCATAAGCATCAACATTATCTTGATAAGTATAATTTGCAGATGCAGTGTGTAAGCTGACATCTCCCCGAGTCTGCTGACAGTCAAACTGCTGAGTTTTCCCTGTGAAAATATGTGAACCTTGTGAACTTCATTATGCAGTCTGCGGTGTGTCACCAAGCTGTCCTTTTTCTTTCAGTCTGACAAGAGCTGTAGCCATGGACTGTGAGATGGTGGGAGTGGGACCAAAGGGTGAAGACAGTATTGTGGCTCGTGTGTCCATTGTGAACCAGTTTGGAAAGTGCGTTTATGACAAGTATGTCAAGCCTACAGAAGAGGTGACGGATTACAGAACCGCTGTTAGTGGCATACGTCCTGAGAATGTAAAGACAGGTAGGAGTTTTTTCCCCAAAATGTTCTTTAAGGAAGGCAAATTTAACAGGCTACCACAAAAGCCTCATTGGCTGAGCTTGAAAAAGTTTTAGACCTGTTTTGAAAAATGAAAAATAAAATTTAGTCTGAATGCTAGGAAAAATTGTGCGAAGAAGTACTTTTTACAGAGTGGTCACTGATATCCCAGAAGAAATTCACTTGTTAATTACGGTCTGGGAATAATATGGAACTTTATTTCCTTCTAGTATTGTGCTCTTTATGGCAAGCAGAGGATTTAGTGTCAAGTACGAATTTGTGTAACTATAATCCCAAAGATACAATTGCCTTTGCAAAAAAGATACAGTGTTTTAATTGTAGCTTGCCTAGGTGTCTTATGTGTCTAATGGAAGGTGTTCCGTTGTATGGTATTTTTAGGTGAAGATTTTAAAACAGTTCAAAAGGAGGTCGCTGATATCTTGAATGGAAGGATTTTAGTTGGACATGCTTTACACAATGACCTAAAGGTATGCAGCTGCAGATTTGTTACTTTGAAGGCAAGGCTCCAAACATGGAAAATTGATTAAATTTCTAATATATCTTCCTTGATCAGTCAGATTAACTTATCTGAACTCCTAGAAACTACAGCTTTATAATTGTTAGCTCAGTTTCATGTCCTTACACGCTGCATCACGTATAGCCCTATTCACTTGCACACTTGAGTTCTTCAACTTCCACACTGACCTAATAGCGCCAATTTGGCTACTAAAGAGCCAGAGAAGAAACAGCATGATGAAAAAATGTGCATGCTTTGTTTAGCCTTCAAAGCTCATCAATTTAGTTATTGTTACCAGAGACAGGTATCCTAGGTCATGTATCAGCACTGCAGGCAGTGTCTTACAGTGGTGCCTCCAGACTGTGTTCTGTTTCTCATACTAAGTAGAGCTGTGGTTCTTGAATCCAGCCAGTGCGTGGATGATCTTGGTTTTGTCCATTCATGGTTTTGAATACCTTTTATAACGTATGGAAGAGAAAGAGCAGGAAACTGTATATTCAGCTGTAGAAATTTCCATGTGTTCCAGCACTCGTTAGACTGGAAATATAATTTCTTTTAGGTCCTATTTCTTGATCATCCTAAGAAGAAAATACGCGACACACAAAAATACAAACCTTTCAGACAGAGAGTCAAGGTAAGAAACTGATGTGAAGGAACACCTCAGTTAACTGACTCCTGAGCTGCTGACTCCCAGCTTCTAGCTTGCTCGCTCCTATGCCTTGCCCCACTTGTGTGTTTCTTCTTTCCTATCTGAAATGAGTCTAATTGAATGCTTACTTAGTGTTTGAAATATGACAGTGTTACTTAGTTCATTACAAACATTATCAGTAACACCTGTGCACAAAATTCAGTGGCTCTCCCATTCGTTAGCATTTGCATGGTCTTCATGATGCTTTTCTGGATAGCAAAATAAGATGGTACTGTTCTAATTACAGTAAGGCTTATGTGATCCCTCTTAATGGTATCCTTTGCATAGGGATATAAAAAATATAGATGGTTTCAAATTTCTACTTAGACTGCAGGAGTAAAGGTTCAGATTATAGGGCAATATTTTAAGTTTCGTAACTATATACTTAGTTTGTTTCTCACAATAAAACACCCCAAACGTAAATCTTAGGGTTATGGTAATACACAGAAAATCCTGTCAGCAGTGCATGCAAATGCACATAAGCCTTATAATTCGTAAATTCTCCTTGTCGGTTCACCACCACAAGCTGTATATATACACACATATATATATTTCAAGCAGTGTAAGACAGCATGATTCTATCTTTTATATTTCCAGACTGCACGGCCATCACTGAAGCTGCTCTGTGAGAGACTGCTAAATGTTCAAGTGCAGACAACAGAGCACAGCTCGGTATGTATCTCATCAGAACATACATTTTTGTGTAGATCAACAAGATAGTACACATTAGCTCTAGGATCTGGGTTCAGTCAAGAATCCTGCTGCTTCATTCTAGCCTCTCAATGAAAGTTAGCAAGCTCTGCTTGGATACCATCAGGTAATAAGATTGCCACTCAGATTATTTCCTTACTTTCATAAACTTCTTTTGCACAAGTCAACTGTATTTTCTTTCAATATTAATTCTTATTATTTTAAGATCCCCAGGGAAAAAAGTAAATCCCAAGTGTCAACGGCTGACTTTACAAGCAGCA
This sequence comes from Anseranas semipalmata, assembly GCA_013399115.1. NCBI lineage: Eukaryota > Metazoa > Chordata > Aves > Anseriformes > Anseranatidae > Anseranas > Anseranas semipalmata. Next base: position 1,085,479 of record VXAA01005480.1, read on the forward strand.
TTCTGCACCTATGGCAGGCTAGATAAAATAGCAAGAGCCTATTCTCAGCAGTTACTTCCATTCTTTTAATGGATAAGAGGATATAACAGAGGAATGAACCGAAGAAGCAGAGCAAATTATGAAGGTATCTCCAAGATACTGTGTCAAGAGTATTTTTTTCGTAATGGCTTTCCAACATCAGAGAAAGAAGTACATAGCCTTGTGGTAGGCCGTACATGTTCATTCCCCTCCACTAGTCACGCTAGGGCTCCTAAATCTAGGAGATTATGAAATGTTACTTGAAAGGATGTATTAAAATGATGGAAGATTTAGCTGTTTATTAACAATAATGTTCTTAAACTATGTCAGCCATGTTTTGTTAAGCCTCCTGTGTGTTCTGTTTTCTTTTAGATTCAGGATGCGCAAGCAGCTATGAGACTATACACCTTAGAGAAAAAGAATTGGGAAGCTTCTATTAAGAACAAATCTAAAGACAAACTGTAAAACTCGAATGATTCTACACTGTGGTTTTTATCTGTCACATTTGCTGTTTTCTTGTCAGATTTCAGGCAAATTTAGAGAGCAACTCAGAACTAACAGGATTTTTTTCATAAAATAATTAAAAAAAAAAACAGCAGACAATACTTCTAACCTGATACATGAATGCTGCCATTCAAGAATACTGCTGAAGTATCCCCTTTCTGATTAGTACATGTGCCTAATGCCTACTACTGTGTTTCAACAATACTTGTAGCAAATGGCTACATTTGTGAAGTTCTTCATCAGTTCAATTTCTGCAAGGGAAATATACACTGAATGAGTTAAAAAAAGCGTTTTTAAATTATAATAGATGCAGGAAAAAAGTATTACTGCTTTGCTGAAACTCCCAAGACTAAAATGTTTATTTCAGATATTTTTAAAGTCTACAAAGTAAGGCAAGTTCTTAATTACTGCTGTTAGTCTCACAGTTGTGGTAACTGCATCAATGGAACATTAATCTTTCTGGTGAGAAAAACCTTTTAAAATATTTCAGAAGGATCCAGGCTTTTATATGTGAACCAGAAGTCTACAAGGTTTGTTCTTATACAAAAAGCTTTTACTTTACTTCTGCAGTTTCAAAAGTGCTGTATCCACAAGGGTCATTATCTCCTGGAGAGAAATATAAGAATTGTCAACTATAAGACTACCTTGTTGCTTCAATTATTTTTATACTTCTTAATTAATAAAGAACATTGTGTTTAACATAGGCCTTTAAAATGACTGATGTTTTAAACATATGTAAGGTCTGATTCTGCAAAATCCAAAGCAATTGTAATTATCAGACTGAACACTAACACTGCGATTTAAATAATCTAAATGGATAGTGGAAGATAGCAAGGAATGAGTTTCAGAGATTTAGCAGTTGCATGCAACACATTGTATTGCCAGAATGAGAGAGTTCTAGTATTGTCTGTCAACAGGTGACATGGAGAACAACAAATTGCATTTACAACAGAAGAGGGAGCTTTCTTCTCATTTGTGATTCTTTTTTTGTGCACTTATAGCTGCAGTGTTCATTAAAATGGTGCAGGCAATGCCTGCAGGAGACACTGGAGAACAAGTTTGTATGCATCTCTCTGAGACAAATTATATAAGCAGACTAAATGAATAACTAAAAAGAGCAAGGTTATAAGACTAACCAGTTACATTGGCTTGCTGAAAAAAATTTAATTGCTGATTACTTGACAGCATGCCAGTGCAAAGGAAATATTAGCATAACACATTAAATAGCTTGAATAACTTCGCTGTTTCTGATATTTCAACAGTTATCTTTTTTTCAATATGACTATATGTTGGACTTTAACTTAAGTTAACCCTTCAGGCAAACTATCACAAGGTTTTTGTTTGGTAGGTTTTTTTTTCCAAGGATGTCTCTTGTAAAGCAGAAGTAACTGGATGTTATATACTTATGCCTTATTCCTATAAACTTTAGCCTGTTTTAGTATGAAAAACTTAGCAAGTTAACACAGTGCAATGTTGCAAGAGACCAAGACATTGTTTTAAAAAAATTACCACATAGAGCGTAAAGAAAGTCTTCCAACTAGTTGTTTTCAATATAGTTAGAAATATTCTTACAAACTCACTCTTCACACCACGTACACATAATTCTTCTGTAAATTTCTATACTATATAATTCCACTTATTTGAGTATAAAATCCATAACCAGAAATAGTATAATATATTAAGCACACACCCTTTATTGTCCCAGTGTCTTCTACATACCATGCTAGATGGAAACCGGCTTTTTATTTCACACAGCAGTTCTTCCATTTTCTGGGACAACATATCCAGCACAATGTCGTCTATAATGTAAATGAACAGGATAATTTATGTCTACTGGTACAACAACTTCCAATGGTTTTAGCAGGGGCTAAAGAAGAGCAGAAAGGGGATGGATCTATACAAACAGAAGGCAAGGTAAGATGAAGTTATAAAATTAGTAAATTGCAGGGGCATTTTAAAATTATTCAAGGACAAGAAAGTGTGGGATGAATTCACAATTCCAATTCCTCCTCTCTCAGATATGTAGAGTCTTTTCCTGAGAGAAACTTCCATTTGCCTCAGCAGCTGCTTTTTCTTTACTGTCTTTTATGGGTGGGGGAGAAGGAAGAGACTGGACAAATAACACCACCATCTTACCGTACTGAACCATCTCGTTAATCAGCATACATATATTTTCCACCACCTCTGGATCATCACAGTGTAAGTGGTAGGCATCTTTGATCAGGTTTATTCCACTGCCTTTTGAATCCGTTATAAATCTGAAAGCTGATATTTCTGAAAGGGAGACAAATGCAGCTGAGCTAACTGGTAGTTGCAGACTGCATTATTTGCTTTCCAGTCCCCTGCCCCTGTTAGCACATGTAATATTTTTCCAGGAAGTCATGTCCATTCTTCTCAGCCCTCCTAAAAGCTAATCTGAAGCGTATTTGGACAACAAGTAGAAAACCAGATATGCAGCAGATATTGTCATGTATGGCAAAGATAATATTCTCATATTTATTGTTTCTTTGAGCTCTACCCTTTTCCACTGTAAATAAAAAATGAAAACACTCATGTTACTATTAAGTCAGATTATGCTGATCTACTACTACTTAGACATGCATGCCAGCTCCATGGGAAGAAAAAAATTTGCACTTCCAGTTTCACTATTTCTCTTTCCAGTTCTGCAAGAAAAGATTAACTCAAGAGAGCAGATGACAATCTCAATCCCACTATGAGTTCCTAAACTATGCACCTCTGAGTGGCATAGAAACACCTCTGAGATGATTTTCAATCAACAAAAATTAATTGCTGAACGTTACCAGATAGCCTTAGAAGGCTTGCTAATGCCAGGCAGGCGTTCTTCACCAGCATTGCTCTTTCCAGGTTCATCCTAAGTGCATCCATCAGAAGCACTGTTGTGGGCTCACAGTCATTTTCAGTTACGCAACCTTTAAAAAAAAATAAAAAAATTCAAAATACAAATGTTTACAATACCCATCTGCATCTCAGCTTTTGCCTTCTGTTTCTGAAAGGACTTTTTAATTATGCTGCAAAAGTTACAAAGAAAGCATGTGAACACCTGCATTACAGTAACATAGACTTAATGAAGCCTTATCGTGAGCTGCTCCAGGGGTCAAGGAGAAATTTCGGATACATCTTTTATGTCAAGATTCCCTTCCATTCTCCAAGCCAAAAGGAATGGAGAGTCCTGAATACTCAACATATTCTACTGGTGGGTACTAGGAATGAGAAAACAAAGCACACTGCTTAGGTTGTTCTCAGCTCTTTGTGGGGAAACAAAGGCATAATCTGGGGCAGTATGTAAACATATGGCAACATCCTTGCATGTGGAAGAAAAACAGGTACAGAATACTACTGCAAGGGTGCCTTCATTAATGCATATGATGATTAAAAAAAACATGCATCTCTTTCATCTGAAATGTTCCCAAATTATAAAGTAAATGGCACAAAACCCAAACCTCCCAGCCCATGCTGGGTGTGTCAGACACCACGGTAACACTGTGTTCAAAGGAGTAACACAGAATAGAGTAATGCAAATAAGATTCTTGGTTTTAAGAGAGAAGCCAGGCAGAGTGCTCTGCACAACGTGAATTGTCATAGCTGCCAATTGTTACAGTATCCATCAGCAGTATCTGGTTACATAATTGCTATGGCTAATCAAAAACAGCTTCATTACAGTGTCAGAGAGCAAGTGCAGGGAGGGTTTATTAAGAGGACACAAGTTTCTAACTCTGCTGCCATCTGCAGAGCCTGCTAAGGCCAGGCAGCCTGTATTTCATGAATCTACTGACAGAGGTTTTTGGCGTACTAGCCTTTCCCATACACAAAGGACAAGATAAACACCTTGGGAAAACACACCTTGGAGTGACAATGCCCACAGAGCTGAGCAAGCTGACTCCGTAACTGCTCCATTCTGGAGGTGCTCTTGAATGACCGCAGTGGTAATGGGGACAGCACTTTTCAGCAATGCTTGGTCTACGTTATTCTCTGAATTACAACAGAAAGGAAATGCATCAAGCGGAGTTATTTAATCAAGTAATAATAACATAAGCACATTATATGTCAAATTACATCAGTAAAACATTAATGGGTGACGGCACTGGAGTAATGCAGCATTATTTTAATATGGACAACAGTGAGGGAAGAAGTCCAAAATATGCAAATCAGTTTTTATAGGACTACTAAATAGTAGTGTTTATTGCAGAAAGCTGAACTTCCCCAGGAACTAGTTTCCTCTGCCATTTAAATTACAGTTGGGCATCACAGCAGGAAACCTCCAAATATAACATTTTGGACTGAAAATCATCCAAAGGATGGGTATTTAGCTGGTCACATAAATCAAATGGGTAGTTTGTCATGCAGAGGAAATAAAACTCACCAAGTGCAACTGTGCACATTCTATGCTTTCAGCCTTCCTTGATCTTTAGAACACCACACCCTATACAAGAACACACTGCAGAAACAAATCTCCATAAACACCCAGTGTGGTTCCATAAAGAGGGGCCAGCTCAAGCAGTTACCCATGGCTCTCCAACACTGGGGGATGATGCTGGTTTAGTTTTAAGGCAACAGGAAGAGTACACTTGCCACCTTGCCAATCACATTTCTTTTGGAAAAGCAAGTCTTTAAGAAGACCTCCAACTCAAGAGTTAGCCCAGTGCTACCAAGAGAAGTGTGATGCAAAAAAAATAAGATGACATTAATTCCAAATGCTATTCTGATACCCAATCTAATATGCTATTTACACTTGCACTCCCCTTGCTAATAGCAGAGCAAAACTGCACGACTGACAAATCAGTAGCTGCATGTCCGCTTTCTTTTCTGACAGCTGATTCAGAAGCCATACCATGGCTGAAATGGTAAAGACTTTCACACCTTATAACAATAAGGGTTGCTGAAAAGTCTGCATTAGTCTTCAGTTTTCTTTCATTTAATTCTCGATCATTTAAAGTTATTCTAGCAGTGCTGTGGAGACATCTCTCCAGAATGGGAGAAAAAAAATAAGAAAAATCCAGTCGCAGAAACACAAATGCCTGAACTCAATTAAGCACAATACCTGCTGCATTTCAGTCACATGAGTCTAGGCACAATACTTGCTGTGTTCTACTTACCACTCACAGCCAAGCTCCAGAGAACTGCACAGCTAGAGAGGCAGATCTGTTCATTATGAAGAAAATTTTTTAAAATTGACAGAAGGTCTGAAATTAATCCAGCCTTCCTTAGATTCTCTGCAGCAACTTCTGAAGAGCACAGAAAAAGAAATCCTATAAAACCTGGCATTTTTGCCCCACTCACTGTCATTGCAACAGACAGCACGACTAACCATATTTAAACAGGTAACATGATACCACAAGCAGGACAAAAGAAAGCAAAAAAAAAAAACAGATTGGATTCTTTAATATGATGTACTGAAGCACATAGTATTTAGCACAAGCAACCCTTTCAAACAGATGTTTGGCCACCCTTCTTCCTTACAGATCTGAAATTTATAGAACAGAAAAGCTATTGATAGGGTATGAACTACTTTTCAAGTGTTTGGAACTTCACAATTCAAACTACCTCATCAACTTCAGTTAGGAAACAATGTATAAAATTTGGTCTTAGTAACTTTATTTGTATAAATGACACTTTGTACAAATCAGTCTTTTAGATCATCCCCTTGCTGCTAAATTCTGCAACCATTTACCAAAAAGTCTTCTGACAACTGTGGAACTGAGGCTGCAAACAAGTAAAAAATACTATAAATATTTAGCAATTACAATCTCAGGAGAAAAACCAAAATAGAGACATTATGTAGAACAGTTTCAGTTCACCACAGCACAGCCGGAAATAGAATCCAGGTTCTGTGCCCTCATTTTCCCAAGCACTACTATTTGCACAGTTTGTATTTGTTTCCAAAACAGTCAAATACACTGAGCACCACTCTGTAATACACACAATTCAGGAAGTGCCTGAAGCCTCAGCAGTGTGACTTACACTTTCAGGAGTGTTATAAGAAATCTTACCACTATTACCATTATCAAACTAATACCTACAGACATCCACATCTCAGTGAAGCCATGAGTTCTGCATTATATCTTGGACTAGATTACTGAAGTGGAAAAATAAGAGTATTCCCCCCAAAATGAACAAAGTGACCCACCACTGGCTGAAATCATCATCAGTAATGTGCAGAGCAATGAAAGAAGCTCTTCATTTTCTGAGTGTTTTCTCACTATCTCTGATAGAGAGATGGTCACATTCTCATCCAGAGCCATAACCACATCCTGTTCTAGAGCTGGCAAAAGCAAACATTAGAACAAAAATTAGAACAAAATGCTCTCCTCATAAGTAAAACCTTCAACTAACAGCATTTCTTCACATAACTCCAAAAGTTAATTTTTTTTTTTCTGAAACACAATTCTTACTACTTTCAATCCTGTATCACTATCAGGTGTTATTGGGGTAAATTGCCAAGACAATCACAGAAGGGACAACACAAGAGAACAAAATGTATTCTGTACTTTTATGCTTTGAAATTCAAATACCAGAACACTGAAAATCTGTTATTCATAACATGAAAACAAACTTGGTAGACTAAGACCAGTAGCCTGGATTTAAAATTTACGCTTTAACACAGAATTCACGTATGCCAGTCCTGAAGAAAAACCATGAGAATCTAGGCTCTTACTAAAGCTGGCTAAATTCCTCTATTACCTTAAATTTATCCCCTAAAATCACTACTGAAACCATTTCAAACCTTACCTGCTACATCTAACATTACAAGAGATAGGCTGTATTACCCAGCATTAGTTGGAAATGTCGTAACTGTACCTTGACTAAGAATTTCAAGCAATAAACTGCAACCATCTACTTGTAACTTGAGAGAATCTATATGAGCCTTCATGGCAAAAGCGATCAATTCTGTGAAGTTTAGCAGATACGGCAAGGCTGTGAGGAAGAGAAATGATTTGAGACAACATTCAGTTACACAGTCAATTGCTTAGATTGCTCAATAGATGTTTATGCTTCAAAACACAAGAGTTCCAGTTTCAAACAAATTTGAGGCCCTGGGAATGATGGGATACAGTAAAACAATATTCTTGAATCACAGAACAGTAAAATTTTCTTCAATAACAGTGTTGAAGATGTTGGCAACTCTAAGGAAAAAAACAAATTACTCTTTCCTATTGATTACAGATATTGAACACCTCTGTGTTTTAATATCATAAGCCAATGCCAATTTTAAAATGCTTTCACAAAAAATGCACTGCCACTTGATAAACTGAATTAACTTGGTGCTTTAAAAATATTAATCTTGAGCTGAAAGATTAATCTGAAAAAATGTGCAGATAGTGGGAGAAAATAGTGTTCACTCACACAGCTTTACTACACACAAAAACTAGATGTGTATCTCCCTTTTGCTCTATCAGTCCTATAGCCCTAGGCATTACCCACAAGCTATCCCCATGCTGATATAAATTACCTTCCTCAACAAATGTTGGTTTGCCCATTCACCTTGGTTGCCAATTAAAACATCACTGAGTTTTTTCCACTGCCCATTTTTCCTGTCCAGTAAAACACCTCTGCTGTTCAACAAAAGCATTTACAAACAAGCATCAACACAGCCACATCAATTAGTGGTTTATTTCAGTATGTTCCAAAAATCAGAAATAGGAAGAGAGCAATTTCATTCTCATTGTCATGAGACTTTTTTCTTCTTCCCATTATCTCGAAAGGTAAGGAAAGAGCAGAATAAATAAATGAATAACATAGTACCTTACCACTTTTATCTCCTACAAAGCTGGCAAGGTGCTGCATGGCTCTAGCCTGTGCTTCTTCTACATCCCAGAAAGCCTGCATGAATTCTACATTAAAAAAAAAAAATTATAATCATTTGATACAAAACACTTACAAAAAGCACTCAAATTTTATCTATTTTTGTGCAAGATGTGAATTCACATAAATGAAAATAATGCAATTTGTGACTGTTGAAAGAGAAACCCTTTTTCCCTAAAGCATCAATCATTAGAGTGTTATGATTCACCTCTATGATCTCTGTATTTCGCACACATTTTGGGGAACTGTATGATTATTGAATCAAAGCAGGGCTAGGAGCTTTAAATGCATTATTTGGACAGCCTTTTCAGATTTTAAGATAGCCTCATCCTTACTTACAAGGAAAATAGCAGAGTAGATCTTTTGTTGGCATAAATTGGCAAACATATTAGAATGCAGACAAAATAAGTGTGGTTCCCAAATTTTCTGAGGAATGCTCTCTGACCCCATTTAACTTGCACAGTAGGTATGGCTGGTAAACTTATGAGGTTGTAGAAAATGCTATACAGTCATTCTTCCTCCAAAGAACATCCCATTTCATTTCAAATAAAATGAAAGCCTAATAATTCATTTTCAAGTAGAATACATGCTGACTGGAAAACACATTAGTTTGTCTTCTACAAAAATCACCATTATATTAAATTCATCTTATTTTCCTTATTACCTAGAACATTTTCGATTCCTCCCTCAAGGAGCACATCTATTATACAGGGAGACAAAGACTTTCTCTGTTTTATTAAAAAGGAACCAGCAACAATCAGGCATTCCCCAATAAATGGAACATCAGTCAGATCCCTAGAATTATGAGAGACAAAAGTAGTATCAATAAATTAGAACTGGTAAGTTTCAAAAAAATTTCTACAGGCTTCATTTCATTTTGATTCAAAAAGTTAAACAATACTATTTGAAGACTAGATTGTTTTTGACAGAACTTACACAGTTTACTTCAAAACTGCTGATGAAAAAGCTTACTGTAAGCAAGCCAGACTTAGGCTTCAATTTAATGGCTCGTAAAATGGATACAATACCAAAATATTACATTGCATACTGAAATTGATGCATTCTCAAGATGCAAAAAATTGTGTGCAACATGATTTTATAATGTAACTCTTCAAAAAAGGACAACTACACAAATCAGAATGCCTGTTTCTAAAAGAGAAACACCAAGTCTTTGACTTTTTTTAGTAACTCCATTTGTCAAGGCAGTAAGATCAGCAACCCGGATTCAATCCCTTTCAAGCAGTAGCTAACATTCCCTGTCTTTGTGAAGGTAGGTGGGGTTTAGGACAAGAAATAACAATAATAAACGGAAAGCATATAGAACTCACTTTGCTGTGGGTCTCATGTTGGGCTGTATCTGTAGCATCATATATAGAATTGGGAATAAAGGCAAAGAGCTGTTATCTCCATTTTGCATCAGTGGCAGAACTCCCTCAAGATAGCTGGTATTGTGTCTGAGGTCCTGCAGTAATGAAGTGATCTCTTCTGCCTGTAAAGAGTATAGTAACGGTAGAGTTTTCACACTCTCATTTACAGGTATCCTGGTGGGCTCATGACATTTTAAATCTATAATGAAACATTATTACATACGTTCAGAACAGAGCAGGTCATCATGTCAAGTAGAATACAACCTAGAGACCAGATGTCTGATTTCTCACTGAAAGAAAAACGGAATGCTTCCGGAGCCATCCAAGACTTGCTCTCTGTTGAAATAAGAATCCCATGGTAACGTTGCTGACATTGTACTACACACAGTGTCGCCTGCACAGGCATGAACTGCAGGCAATAGTTTTATGTCTAAAAATAATTTAGAGATATTCAGCAGAGATTAGAGGGTTCTTTTACCAGTGAAAACTACAACTAATGAATGAGTATCCAAGATGTAACTGCATATATATCAGCTAAAAAGGATTCCAACTCTATTTGTTGCAGAGAAGTTTTGAGACTCATAGACAGTTTTCAATTGTGAACACAATTAATGCTGCAGGCAAATATCCATGAATATCCTATTCATATTTTACAAGAATAGTAATAATGCAGAGAAGGGGGAGGGGAGATAACTTTTTCTGTTTGGCTGATTTTTCTCTGAAGATTAAAAAATATCCACCATAAATGGATCTTTTATAAATAAGTAAATAAACAAAATATCTACTTTCTTCCACTCTTATTTTCCATTTCATTTCATCAGTCATAAGTGTTTCTGTACTGAAGTCACAAAGCATGAAGGATTCTTCATCAGTCATAAGTATGTTTGATGGCTTGAGATTTCTGCAACACAAATATTTTCTGTCAGCATGTGAAATCAGAACCTAATATGTAACTACAGGCTCCCAGCATCTCTACACATTAGAAAGTTTGCATTTTGTTCTTTGTTTTGATATACAAGTGGTAATCAACTGAAATAAAATTATTTTCTTCCTTTACTGTGAAATGCTTTGAAAACTATGACTACAACAAAATTTATCTGAACATGGAATGCAATGGCTGTCTCTCTTACTTTAGATACACAAAGTATACCTTGTCCATTGCAGCCACCAAAATGTAAGCATCATTGACAGTCAATATTCCAATATTTAAATTAACGATCATACCTCCCATTCAAAACAGAGAACGCCTCTTTCAAATGGATAATTCAAGACAAAATTCAAGAAACAGATGACTTCAGAAGTCACAGAAAATTAATCTATATATGAAACCCAGAATTTCTATCTCCTAGTCCCCCTTTTCGAATAGTAAAATTCACTGCTTCTTAAGTGAACAGCTGTGCTGAACGAATAGTCACTGCAAAGAACAATGACCCAGCAGACAAAGAGAACAGGATTTCTACTCACCTATGGAAAATATTTTGTTTGTGTATATAAAACAAAGCATCCACCATCTGTCCCAAGAACTTCACCATCACCTGTTGATAGGTTTATAGATGCAAGTGTAACATAAACAGAATAACATAATGGAGAAATTAAACATTTAACAAGAGAGAATGTCTTTGTTTGAAGTAAAGTCCAGACTGGAAGGAAACACTGTTTTCCCCAGATAAACATGCTAATCACTGTATTAGACAGCTGCTATTATCCATATTTTCCAGGGATAAAAATGTAAAACAGGGAAAGATTTAATTGCTTAAGCACAAGATATACAAAGAGTTAATTGTCATTGCAGAAATTTCATAGTGATTCAGGGCAAAGAAATAGATAGTTTCCAAAAGCACCCCTCAGCAAAACACTGTGCTTTGAAGATTTTGAGGAAGACTTTGAGAAAGAGGGAATACAGAGAAAGAAATATAAAGGCAGCGAGACTCCATCAGTTCAGCTAGATGCCTCTTCTGTATGTTTTACCATGTCTGCTATTTTCTCTGACTTCTGCCTTTTTGTCTTGATCAGAGATGAAAGATCTACTTGGCCCGAGTGCTCCATTACCAGACAAAGGAACAGAGATGATATCTGTAATAAAACATTACACCAAGATTGCCTAATTGTTCACAGGCAATAACATATCCAGTAAGAAAGATAAAACCAAGGACTTGGCCAAACTGGTGGGTGCGATGTTCACCAAAACCAAGGTGTTCTGAGATGTCTAACCTCTCACAGAGCAGACAATATTTACTTTCTTATATTAAAAACAGAGCATCTTTTTTTTCAAAAACATTACCAAGCATCTCTTAAATGAATCCATATGGGACAATTCAAGTCAAATATACCTCCATAAAAACCAACATGAATTTCACATGAGTGCTGAATCAAAACTGGAAATAAACAAGTCAGGACTTCTGTCTTCCTATAGTCTCCTATAAAAGTTTTGTTTGTTTGTTTTAATGCAGGCATGCTGAAGATGGAACAAAAGCAACTTAAAATTATATATGCACTAGAAAATGGAACAGAAGCAGCAGAAACTTCACATAAAAATCTGTAGGCCAGCATGCAATACTGCCATATGATGGACTCTGATCCATACACACCTTTATAGTTTTCAGCATGTTTATTCAGGAATTAAAAAAACAGGTTAATTTCAGATCAAATAGCCTTTTATTTAGCATCTCACACCAATGACCCCAAATTTAAATACGCAAAACTGCTTACATGCCTACAACATTAACCATGTGTTCGTTTAACCAATCCTACTCAATTCTCACCTCATTATCCCAAGTCACAAACAATTCCTTGTAAGCACAGATGTTTGAATGATGAAGTTTTAGCAAATCCATTGCCTGCATAGAAAAAAAATAGTCAGAGAAAGCTTTCTATAGCTACATATTCCTTCCCACTGAAATATCCTTAAATAATATCCTAAGCCAGTTCCTGACTTGTTCATGTCATGTGTCTGATCGAATCCTCTCTATGTGTAAGCTCTGTTATATATTTGCATGTACAAGTATCAAGTGAAGGAAAATACTTCAGCAAGACTCTGCTCAATGTAATGCTGTAACAGCATTGTGAGACTCAAGGTATAAACAGATCCTTAGGGAGATGGTGTGAAAATAACCCCCTTCCCCAGTTCCTAACATCCGAACCTGAAAACATATCTTAGGATATAAAAGTCAAGATGATTTTTCTAGCATAGGCATTATTTCCAGTAACCCCTATGCAAGCTTGAACCACAGAAAATATGATGGCACTAGTGAGATGTTTAGCTCCTTTACATTGGTTTGTGTAAGGATCTAACAATTACCAACTACTTTAAAAAATTTGCTGATGATGAAGAAGGTAACAGGAATGCAGCTTACTGTCCTGTAGCTGTGTTTGTGGCTGTGTAGACAAAAAGAAAATGTAAGAAAAGCCACACTTCCAGCTTGCACAACTACATTTATTTCAGTAGACAGATCAGCAAACAATTTGCATCAAACTTTATCAGGAAAGCCAGTCTCACCACATAAAGAGGTCACCTATCTTGAGTAAGATGAAGCATTTGTACAGATATGTATTCTCACTCATTTTCCACTGCAGATGTCATGCATGCTGGACACTGTGAGACTAATCCACGTGATATTACTTCACATATTTTGTTGAAACAAATTTTGGTACTTTAATAGTATTTCTTATGTTGCTTCTTACTCGTGGCATTGAAAAAAGTTTGCACAAAGAAGGTAAAAACAGAGGAAGAAAACTAGTTAAATTATTCACATCATGAAATACCCAACCCTGAGAAAGGAACATGTAATGAAATATGTTAACCAGAAACTAAGTTAATAATAATAAATAAAAATATAAACAGAGTAATGTTCTCCTTCAGCTTAAAGGCCAAAAGGATGAGCTTTGCTCTTTGTCCTTAGCACAAAACAAATATAAGCTCTGAAAAAAGGGACTATCCTCTGAGAACAGCTGTCCATTTGAATCTACATATTCAAATATAGGAACAATTAATAAAAAATCCTGGCCTGAACTCAAGCAGAGGGTGGGGATAACACCCTTCACATAGTCCCACTCAATTTGTATCCTGGCTATTTACACAGTTAATCCTTATAGATAAAGGCTTTGTTCTGCTAAAGTCTTTGGTCTCTGTAAGTGAAGCTAATAAAGAAAAACTGCACTGATACCTCCTTCAAGGCCTTGTTTGCTTGCTTTTCTTCAGTGCATTCAACCTGCACCAAACAAACAGAAGACAAAGATGAGATTGGAATATAGAGAGCCAAACTTTTAAGGAAGTACAATCTTGCCAAGAGGATTGGAACTGACAATTGAGTATGAACTGGCATAAATTTTAAATTATAGCTCCAGTCTCTAATGTTTGGAACAGTCTTGGTTTTGGGAGATAGACAGAAACAGCTTTAAATGAGTCCACAACAGCTAGCCATTCCTCCTGCACTGTCAGAGCAGCAGTAAGCTTAGGTGAAAACACACTAGATGGACCTAAATAGGCTGTTCCCCTTTCCCCAGTTCTAGCTCAATATTCTGCTAAACTGATCCAACTCCTCTGATTCCCAAGAGCAGCACAGTGTAAGATGCAAGCCTGCTCTCACCCAGTGGCCAAGCTGCCTACGTTTGCCTCTGTTACTATCAAAAGGGCCCATGGAGATGATGAACTCTTGTTTTCCTAGCAACCGCCTTCTCACCTGCTTTATTACATATTTCATCTTCTCGCTCTTTTTTGCCTTCGATTCAACTACCAGCATAGTGCCCAGCGCGCCAGGCTGCAGCTGCTCCAGTACCTGCAGGGCAGAGGGGAGATGCTAACACACTCAGCTCCAAGGTTTGGCACAACTACGGCAGAAACCCCCTTCAAATCACTTTCTCACCGAGACCCTCCACACAAAGCGCACCTCCTGTTCCCCCTGGCAGGACAACACGCACTCCCCAGGCCTCCCTTCCCCTCGTGAATGTTTCCCCCTCACTTTCCCTCTGCAGAGGGAAACGCTCCCACCTCCCCAGGGCCACGCACACCCCAGCGTTTCCCTCGGGGCCGCTGACACCCTCACCACGCACCCCTATCCAGGACCCCTACACCCCCCGCGGGGCCACATCCTCTCCCGGCGGGCAAGAGCCGCCGGCCCCCGCCCCCGGGCCCCTCCGGCACCACCTCGTATCCCTCCATGGCCGGGGACAGCGGCGGGGGCCGTGCGGGGCCGGCCCGGCGGCTCGCTGAGGGACCGGGCCCGCGCTCTGCCCGCCCCCGGCCCGAGCTGAGGCGGGAGCGGC
>VXAA01005480.1:1101506-1119131 GCA_013399115.1 Anseranas semipalmata
CCTCGGGGCCTGCCCCTCCGGCCGCGGGTGTCAGCTCCCGGCTCCCCGCCGCCGCCGTGTCCCCGCGGGAGCCGCTGGCCCCTGCCCTGCCGCGGGCGCGACGTTGGCTTTTGGGCTGCCCCTTGGGGGGGTGGATCGGGTGAGAGCTTGGCGGCCTCCTGGTGGGGAGTAAATGGAGGGAGAGGGGGAGGCCGAGCTCCTCTCGTCTTCTCCCGGGCTGCCGTGTTGAGGCGGAAAGGGGTGTGGGAAACGGGGGGTGGGGTGGCAGTGAGAGAAAAGCAAAAAAAACCCCAACCCTGACCGATGTCGGGAACCCTGACTGGCGACTGAACGGGAAGAGGTTTGTCACCGCCGTAGTGTCGTGCTTAAAATGGGGACAAAAGGAAAGCAAACGAGCTGGTGTCGTCTTAATCCTCTCCACGTTTATCTTGGTAGAGACTGCTATAGGTTTCTCTGAAATAAAAGCTTGTAATCCATTATCATCACACGTGAGAGCAGGAATATTGTGAATATATTTAGTTAGTCTGCTGGTGATGGTGTTAGAAAGATCTTCATTGTCATGGTGATTCATATAATTGAAAATAAGAGGTAACATCTAACTGTAGTTTATCGAGTTCTTTAGGAAAAACCTTATTCTGCCCGGTTTTACAGTTTCAACTTCTGAAACAGTGTGCGTTTGATGCACAATAACACCTCACAGCGCTGAGGGGGCTGTGCCACCACTGCAGATTTCACTGGGAAAACCTGTTCTGCACTTCCTCCCTACTCCCAGATGGAAGCAACAGACAAGAGCCAGAGCTTCTTACAGCATGTGGTAGAACTCAGTTTAAGGGGTGTCCTGATCATTTTTGTCATCCTCTATTTACCTTGTCCGCTCTTTTTAGACAAGAAAGTAAATTATCAATATAGCGTTTAAATCACTTGCCAAAACTTAGACTACTTGTCCTGACCTTTTTATAACACCCCTCTATTTGTTCCTGTGTGACTATTTCTAGATGTCTGTAACGCCTCTTTTTTCATAGTACTGAAAGCTCTTTTGTCTAGCCAAAATGCAGTTTGCTTCCTCCTGAAATGAGTTTTAAGTGGCACAGCTTTATTTGTGCTTGGCCACGTACTATTTAAAGATGTCTTCCCCTTAGTCACAGAATTTGGGGTGTTTGCGTATGCTTATCCATCAGATTGCAAAACAACTTCTATGGCTTTTCAAGTAACTAACGTATTCCTCAGATAATTCTGCCTCCAAATGGCTGCCTCCTTGCTCAATCAGATGTTTTCAGTACTGTGTATGTTGCTAAAACTCAGTATCAAACCAGTGTAGGAGTGGAGAGCCTTACCAAACAATTACCTTTGGTATATATTGCAAAGTTAACACATTATGGAAACTTAGTTCACGTTGGATAAAGAGCACTTGGGACATCTGGACTGAAATTATGTTGAAACTCTTCTTGATGAAGTTGGAGATAGTGAAGCTGGACAATTACTGTTATGGGACCTGAATGCATTCTCACTGACAGCCTTGCTTTCTCTGTCCTTGCGCTAGTATTCAAGACCTGACAAGTCTTACTTTCTGTAACATAAAAGCCCTGCAGGAGAACATATTACAGCTGCTTCCATGGCTTATCTGTAAGTACTGAGTGTCTTTTACAAAAGCGAGAATCATCTGTTCCTTAATTCAAACACTAAGGCTTATTTTTTTTTCAATACTTCAGTTTCCATTTGAATTAAGCAAATTATGCATTAGATGTCAAAATACTCACCAGAAGTCTCCCATGAAGTAGTAACAAGTGGCTCTTAATCCACAGGTGAACTATCCAGTAGAGTGAACTAGTGCACCAAAGACGTGGCCTTACAAGGCAGCTAAGCTTGCCTGACAGCTAGCTGTCACTGACAGGGGTTATTCTCCTTTTCCCAAGGCTGTGTTCCACTTCCATTCTCTCACACTAGCACTTACTTCCCATCAGACTGGGAAGCTGAACTGGTTGAAAGAATTGAAGAGTTAATTTTCTGTGGGTTCATTGATCTCATTGTTTAGGTCAAATGCTGGTGCAAGGGGATGATTGGAGTACTGGACTGGGGGTGACAACAAGGTGGTGAGACCAATTGTGGTGACAACTAGCCAGTAGTTCAGGCGGGCTATAGCTCGTGTTTGTAGCTTGCAGGTGCACAGCAGGGCTGGTGAGCTGCTCTGTTCTCTGAGCTGCTGTTGGCAATTTCTGAGGACTGCAGCAGAGGAGGCAACTGTTGAGGGGTGTTATGGGGTGCTCTTGCAGGTTTGGGAGGAGGCAGTTTGTTAGATATTAAAAGGGGTGGGAAAAGTTATTAAGAGTTCTTTAAAATCTAGGTGATACACAGTGCAAAGAAATAGTGATCTTTGTTCAGAATGATGCCCAATTACAGGCTTTGTGTTTGTTTTTTAAGCACTAGCCCCATGATACCAGCCCAATATTATCAATTAAGTAACTTGTATACCTAGAAGTTAACACTTTATTTAGTGATCCTTGCTAAAATATTGCATGTTAAGCTCTTCAGTGTAGTCACTGTATACTGCTGACATTATTGTACTGAAAATAGCTGTATGTAGGGCCTGTAGTGATTGTTTAAGCTAGAGAACTGGCTGCCTATGTAATCCCCATAAGAGGGAGTAAATCTCAAGCAACTTTTCTAATGTCTGTAATAATCTTCAGGAATGTGGGTGCCTGGTATTTCTGCCATTCTAAAAAAAAAAAAAAGGACAAAAATGCAACAAGACATTGAGTCGTACTGCAGTGAAAGGACTGTAAGGGAGAACCAGACTCTGGGGGTTTTATTTATTTTTCCAACATAAATGCTGTTGCACATTGTTCAGCTAATTCTAACATCTCTGTATCCTATTTTGCGGATTACAGAAGGGAGAAGAAAACATTTCATTTTTAGTCTGACCTTTGTGTTTAATATTAAGGAACTGAATTTGGAAACTCTAGCTTAGTCATGTCAGTGCATTGATCCTTTATCATCATAAACCAAATACAGCTTATTCCTCTTAGGCTGGGAAAGACTCTTACCATGAAGAGTGATAGCAAAATGCAATACATGACTAAGAAATCCCATTTTAAATATTTGATTAATGAACAGGCTTTTGGAAAAGGGGGCTGGTATAAAGCATACTTTAGAAGTGAAAAGCATTGTCATGAGAAATCTTACTGCAATTAAAAACCTGATTAGGACTGCCAGAAATGTTCTAGTGGGTCAGAGCTCTCTTCTTGCCTTTTGAAATAAGCACGAGAGCCTTGTTCTCAGTATTCAGGTTACACAGTTTGTAGACATTGATTAGCCCAATGTGATGGGTGCTACTGTCCTTGCAATTATTAGGTGGGATTTCCTCAAGTGAAAAAACTTCATGGACAGAAGATTTGAGCATCCTGCTCCAGAAAAATCACTGGTGTCTGCTGGAGCTATCTGCTTTCCCAAGAACAAAGCAATCCCTTAACCAAATACAAATTAGGTATTTCAAATAGACCTTTATCAGAGGCTCTAAACTAGTAATGTTCTGCAGTCCAGAAGAGTTTTCTCTGTATTTTAGCAGACAGCTGTTCATCACTATGATCATAATTTCACTGATCCAAGAACATACAAGAGGAAAAAGGCTTCTGTGTTTGGACTTTGGACCAATCTTCATGCCCAGACAAGCTGTGGATGCCCCATCCTTGGCAGTGTTTAAGGCCTGGTTGGATGGGGCTTTGGGTGACCTGGTCTAGTGGAAGGTGTCACTGCCCGTGGCAGGGGGGTTGGAATTAGATGATCTTTATGGTCCCTTCCAATCTAAACCATTCTGTGATTCTAATCTTCAGAGTACTTCTGCTGAGTTTGGTAAAATCACATTCACAGATGAAATCTGGAGGACAATGAGTTCTTGCATGCAGCCCTATCTCACAGTGAATGTGTTCATTTATTTATCTCTGTTTATAGAGTAGACACCTAGGTGACAGTGAAAGTTCCTAACTTGGCCAGTATATTGGTCTTAATATCTGCAGTCGTGCTATGGTGTGCACACTTACCAAAATGGGCTGAGTTGCTTACAAATTTGAGACTGTTGTAGGTGAGATATATTTTAGAAATCATAAGAGTTGAAACAGGATCACTTTATCCTGTCTCTTTGGGCAGACTTCTTTTAGAGGCTTGAGTATTTCAAGACTACTTTTTGAAAAAAAGCAGAGACTTTTATTTAGGTATCCCTGGATGCTCTTGTGCATCTTTGCTTATTAAACTAAATCCATCTTTGCCCTCCTAATCCCATTAGAGGGGGAAATGGCAACACAAAGCCCCTCTGGTGTATGTTAATGACTTGACTGCCAACACAGAACCAGCTGTTCTTCTTTCAGATAGTTTTACTTTGTTTTCTTATCTTTTCTCTAGGTGTTTTGCCTCCTGCAAGGAGGCAGTATGTGCTAAGAACAATTGATGCAAAGCCCAGAACAGAATAAGCCATCCAATTACTGCACTTTATGAGTTTAGCACTGTCACCTCCCTCCATCTCAACACTTCATTTTGGCTAAAGTGTATTGTGCCTAGTAGAGTGTGCATTTTGAGTCCCATGTATTAGATGGGTATGGTTATCAGCTGCAGCTACCAGCTGCAAAGTTTGACATGTATGCTGCTTTTACCTGTGTGAATCATAAATGTAGGAAGTGGGCTCAAAATGAGCCACATGTTACTAATGATGTGTAGGGACAGAAATGGGGTTTCTGATACTATCAGTTCAGTCCCACTTCTAGAGATCTCCTGTTTCTTTTAAGTTACTCTGTCCTAAACCTGAATTATTTGTGTGATTTAGTGCCTAAATTCTTCAACCTTAGAAATCGCTCTTTCTTTTATGTTCTGTTCTTGTTACCATGTAACTGTTTTCTTCTTCTCTTTCTGGATCTCTCTGACCAGTCTTTTGTTTTTTTTTCTTGTTAATACAGACTGTTTCTGAAGTTAATTTGCTTTAAGCTTGCTGTATACAGTGGTTTCAACTTGTGTAGCTAAATAAACGCAGCTACGTGAGTTACGGATGTCCAGAGATGGTCTGTGTCGTGATAAGGTTGCTTAGCACTGCAGCTGCCTTAGGCTTCAGTCGTTCTGACTTGTCTTCAGCTGATTGGATGCTCACACTCATGTTTAATAGATGATGTTAAATTCCCTCTATATGCCATGAGAACAGGTAAATGTTAAATGCCTTTTTCGGCTCCTTCACCTGGGCTGTTGGCAGTTGTTTCCTTTCAGGGAAGGGGAAGATGAGATCAGCTTACATGACCCACTTCAGAAGCCACAGAGATGATGCTTGGAAGTAGATATCATCTATAATGCTTCTGTCTTTTCTCAGGCTTTCCACAGCAGTGTTTTTTCCCTCTTCCTACGGATGCTCGGCCCCTGTCCTCTTGCATTTCCTTCTTGTGCATCACCTGTCTAGACCAAAGTTGCCTGTTTTACATCTTGGCAGGGCAGACCATTACCTTTTTTACTTCTTTTGTACTATTTCCAATATAACTTTATCCGTAGTATTCCTCACCTCCAGCTGTCCAAACACAGTGAAATAAGGGAGAAAAGAAAGCTGTAAACCAAGATGTGTATCTCCTTGAGTGACAAAGATCACAAATTTTCTTCTGACTCATTCATCCAACTGTTAACATGGCTTAAAAAAGCC
Source organism: Anseranas semipalmata (assembly GCA_013399115.1). Classification (NCBI taxonomy): domain Eukaryota; kingdom Metazoa; phylum Chordata; class Aves; order Anseriformes; family Anseranatidae; genus Anseranas; species Anseranas semipalmata. The sequence goes on from VXAA01005480.1 coordinate 1,107,169, forward strand.
TGAAGTGGCAGCCCTGAGTCAGAGTACAGCTGCATTTAATATGCACTTGATTGACTTGAATCTTGACCCTTAGACTCTGGATGCATGCAGTACAACTAGTATAGTTTGTTCTGATATTAACTGTTAAGCATGTTTGCTGGATTTTTTTCTCTTGTGATAATCTTCAGTTACACAGTAAGCAAGGTTTTTCATTTGCATAGGACTTGAAACAGCCTTTAGTACTTATTACTGTGACAAGAAAAAACTTTCAGAAATGGCTTTGGTGTCCCTTCCCTGTACTGCCATGTAGTGCATGCTTCCAGAGCCACAAAAAAAATATGGTCAGAAATAAATTTATTAGCATTGTCTAACCCAAAGAGAATATAAATACTGAATTATGAAAGAAACCTTGTGTGCTGCTTCTGTCCATTTTGTAATGTTGTTCAGTGCTGTCTGCCAAACACCTATGTTCATGTGGCTTTTCTCACCCCCCTTTTCATGCTTAAGTATCTCATATTGCAAAAATTGTATGAATTGGTGTGCTTTACAGCACATCGGATTTCATGTGGGATAGTGGGTTTTTATTAAATGGCTGCTCCTAATTCAGAAGGAGGGATATCTGCAAAGTCTGGCAGTGCTGCATGAAGGCTTCTGACATGGGCATTTACTTTTACAAGTGTCAACCTGCCTAAACTGCTGCTGTCATTTGAAGGTAGAAGCTTGCTGGTTAATCTTGTAAAGTTAGTTTTAGATTAAACTTAATTTGTTACTTACTAGATTGCACTTGCCTAATCAGCAGCACACACTGACTCCAAATGTGGCTTTCTAGTGATCTGGCTAAGCCAAACCAGTGTGTGCAGCAGGCCAAATGGGTGCTGACTTGCTTTCAGAGTGACAGTGTGAGTCCTAGAGGAAGTTCCCATTAAGTAATAACCAATGCCATTCAGGAAACTGGGCGGCAGAGTTGAGCACTTGTTGTAAGCCAGATGCAGTATGTCTTCCTGTGCACCCCCCAGCCCCATAGAGCGTGCTGCTCTAGACACTGTTGGCAATACTGTATTTATTCCTTTAGAATTACTGTAACTGCACAGCAAGCTAACTGGTGAGCTTGCAGAGTGACAGGGTATGGGTGACCAGATGCAGCTTGTGTTCCCAAGAACTAAGGCTCAGCATCTGTTGTATGATACAGTTTCTTACCTACTATATTGAATTGCGTATGTAAATGCCTATTTTGTTTCTGCATAGGAGGCTGTTTTTAATGAAAGTAGGAACTGGGTATATGCACAGGGTGCAATTTCATGTAGCAGCTGCACTGATCTAATAGCTGTTACTCAAAAGTGAGGTTCTACACACAGACATGTGCTTTGCACTGGTGCTTTAATGAGCTGCTAGAGGGAACTAGTTTGGCAGAAAGCTTATTAATGTTTTTTAATCTTTCTGGAATTAGCCTTCTGTCAGCCTCGCTCCCTGAATCAGTTTGTTACAGGGTGTTGAGTGCCTGAGCGTGTGGGTGGGAGTAGGATTGCCCTTTCAGCTCCTGGCTATCTGATGGATCAGTTGAGCTGTAACATGAAACTGAGACAAACTAAAACCAAGGTCAGCCTTCATCTAGTATGAGCTCCATCAAAACACAGTTCTTGTTACACAGAAAGGTACTGCTGGATTCTGCTTTCCCCCAAGTCCTAGTCCAAAGTGCTCTTCAGGCAGAGCATGAAAACTGGCTTCCCCACCTCTCCCAAGTGTTCTGAAACTGGAATGAAGGAGAATTTCATTAAATCCAAGTCTGTCTTTCTCTGTAAATGCTGATGCATAAGAACTGCTGACCTCAGTCTGTGGAGTGCATGGATCTCTTATGCCTCAAATATCACCTTGTCCTCTATCCTTCCTTCCCTGCTGACTGTGCTGTCTGCCCCTGTAGTTCCTGAGGGTGACGAAGCAGTACCTCCCCCATGTGGCCCGCCTGTGCCTGATCAGCACCTTCCTGGAGGATGGCATCCGCATGTGGTTCCAGTGGAGTGAACAGAGGGATTACATTGATGGGACGTGGAACTGTGGCTATTTCCTGGCCTCCATCTTTGTGTTCATAAATCTCTTCGGACAGCTGAGTAAGTGGCTCTAAGGCTGTTAAGGTGGATGCCAGAGCACTCCAATGTGTCTGCCACCCCTGGCTCATGTAAGCACTGTGAATCATGTAAGCACGGGACGCTTCACTGATTTCTCAATAGCCATTGATAGCTTAGAACTGATAGTACTACACAGGCTGAATGAAAAGAACTCTTAATTGACCTGCTCCGGTCTTTCCTGGAAATAGTCTTTGAGAACTTCTTGTGACACACTAACTCTGAGTCAGAGATGCCAGGAGTCCATTAGGACCATCTGTCTTCAATTCTGTACATACATCTGTGAGCATACGCACAACCCCCACATTCTCTAAATGAAATACTCATATTTTCTTAAATGGGGCAGAGTTAAAACTTTCTCAGCCTGATATTTTTATGGAGATTAATCTCAATGGCAAAGTCTTAACCCGCAGTTGATACACCGCGGCCCCAAGAGAGGTGCTTGTGCTGGAGATGGTCAAAGCCCCGAAATTAAAATAAGCCCAGAAGCAGAGCTTTTGTAAGTGCTAAGTGAAGTTAGAGTATCAAAAATGGAGAGGTAAAATTCTTTTCTGTTTATATTATGTCCCAGGTCTATTGTTCTTGATTGCTCTGCCCATTTCACTTCTTGTGGCTGGGTTTAGCTTTTTATTCTTCTATTTCTTGAGTAGAGCCAGCTTAATGTAATATCAGTCCTTACATCAAAATGGCAAGAGCTGTCAGTGCTTTTTGATGGAACACTTGAGGAAGGATCCAAAACAAAAGCTTTCAAGGAAAAAGAGTACAGCATGTTTGCCTAACAGTTTATCACTAATAAATAGTAAAAAAAAAAAAAGCAACAGACAAAACCACCCTGCATAATTAGTTGAGTTTCTTCGCAACTTCTTTTAATGCTTTAACACTGACAGCTGCTCTACAGTGCTGTGTGCTGGGGACTGCATTCGGTGTATGCTTACTCTTTATGAAATAAGATATTTCTGGAATTACAATTTTTTTCAAATGTGTACTAAAACTTCTTGGTTCCAAAACTGATTTGTGCCAGTGTGCCATTAAAACTTCCTGCCTGACTCTCTGTAGCACAGTTGAAAGAAATCTGATTCTGCTTGGTTCAAACCAAGTTAGCATTCCTGCAGCATCTTTTCGTGTGCAAGTCAGAAGTGTAACTGTGTTCAATTTCCCCAACTCAGGCGGCTGTATCCTGGTGCTGAGTAGGAACTTTGTGCAATATGCCTGCTTTGGACTGTTTGGAATTATAGCATTACAGGTAGGAGGCTTAAGTCTTCAGACCTTCTAAACCATATCTTTCAAATCTTCTCTCTTAGCCCCAGTATGACCAGCATATTTAAATACCCAGATTTTTTCTCTATCCTGGCCTAGTGCCAGTCCTCAATGACATTGAACTATTTTGCTGTTTCTGTTCTTCTGACATGCCCAATAGATCTTTGGATGTAATTGTAATTAGTCAGCTGGAGACATTGATTCAATATTTGACCTTGACCAATTTAGCAGAAGTAACTTGCAATTTACCTGTATGTCAGTAATGTACCAAATGTGGAGCTTATAGTTGCTTTGGCCTTCAGCATGCGGCTCTTCTGAAGGTCTGCCCCCATCACAAAGAATCCTGACTAAACTGAATACTTCCTGTCTAAAACAGACGAATTTTTGTGGGGGCTGAAGCACAAGTTAAATTCTGGCTTCTATTCTCTGTTTTACACTGACTCACAGGACCATGTTGGTGTAAATGAGCTTAGTTCTTTCAGCATAATGTACTTCTAATTGACTTCTGCTATGGATAGTACAGGTTTCGGATTATAACGTATTCTGAACTTCAATACAATTTACATGGTGTCTTTTAACTTCTCTTGTTCTTTGCCTAGACTATTGCATATAGCATTCTATGGGACCTGAAGTTCTTGATGAGGTATGCCTTAGTTTTTTGTTTTTTTTTCAAAACAGAACAAAAGCTTTTGTCTGTCACTGATCTTACAAATGATGCACTTGTATTAAAAACCACAGCACCTTTAAAAAGAGGTACAGTATATGTTAAACCATAGACAGCAGGTTCAGTACTGTAGAAGGAAAAGACTAATCCTAACCCACTAAGATCCAAGTGCTTCTGCTACTTACCTCCTTGATGAGAGCTCAGGAACAGCTGTCTAGATTGGATCAGTGAGCTGCTATTTTTTAAATGGTTAAAGTAGCAACTGCTTGTGACTGATGCCACTTCCTGAGGAAATGGAAGTGTTCAGATATTGGAATGGTTTCTGCAAATTTAAATCTCTATCGCCTTCCTGAAGTAGAGGAGAGGATTCTTGAAAATGAACTTTCTTGTCAAATCCTGAGTGATGGCTGCCTGTTACCTTTTCACCACTCTCCTCTGAGGGGAGGGCAGGGGGCAGCACAGGATCTATACTCTGGGCTTACTACAACCCTGTAAATGTGTAACTTCTAGCAGTTCTGCTGGTCTGTTTTCTCAAAACAACCTCTGGACTACTTTGGCATATATGGCTAAATCAGAGGTACAGAATAACTTCAGTACAACAAAATTCATGATGTAACAGATGCTAAGCAACAGTGAGCTGTGGGTGCCAGACTTCTCTGGCAGGCTACGTGTGTCTGTGCAGGCTTGTGTAAACTGGTGTTGTGTACAATGCTGCTGTTTCAGCTGTGAATTCTAATGCAGACACACAGTGCAGGGTACAGAGGAGGTCACTTCTCACTAACATGCAGATTCTTACTGAGATGAAATTGTCAGGTAAGACTTAAAGTGTATAGATTAGTGCAAACTGTAGTTGTTTTTTAAAAAAAAAAAAAAACTTCTTTCCTCCATTTCTATCTTTCTGTAGGAACCTTGCCCTTGGGGGAGGCTTGCTGCTGCTTTTGGCTGAGTCACGCTCAGAGGGGAAGAGCATGTTCGCTGGCGTCCCTACCATGCGGGAAAGCTCTCCTAAACAATACATGCAGCTTGGCGGCCGTGTGCTGCTGGTCCTCATGTTCATGACACTGCTGCATTTTGATATGAACTTCTTTTCTGTAAGTATCTTGAGTAGAAAAGCATGAGTTAAGGAACTGGAATATAGTACCAACTCTCAGCTTGGCTGTAGGGCTTACTCATTGGTTCTCACTTAAGTCTTTTTTTGTTGTTGTTGAATTAATATTTAGAAAAAGTTGTTACTAGATCATCTGTATCAAGACAATTTCTTCTGATGAACTTAACTGCTTACTCATGCTCTGTTCTGATGTCTGTGTATCCACTTAAGAACCACGTGTAAGCTTGTTTGGTTTGTTGGTGGGGTGTTTTAGGTTTTGGTGTGGTTTTTTACTTTTTTTTTCCTCCTTGCAGATTCTGCAGAATATTGTGGGCACTGCCCTGATTATCTTGGTGGCAATTGGCTTCAAGACTAAGCTGGCTGCCTTGACTCTAGTAATCTGGCTGTTTGGCATCAACATCTACTTCAATGCGTTCTGGACCATTCCAGCCTACAAGCCCATGCACGACTTCCTCAAATATGATTTCTTCCAGACCATGTCTGTAATTGGAGGGCTCCTCCTCGTGGTTGCACTGGGTCCTGGCGGAGTCTCCATGGATGAGAAGAAGAAAGAGTGGTAACAGGAGTAGCAACACTTCTTGGGACATAACATATTAAGTCCAGAACTGATTCTCTATGGATTCAACAAAAACTGCCAGCATTTTACACATACATGTCCCCTTCCTATTAAAGGCACAGGTGTTTTGAATTTGATTTACAGTGGCACCAGTAATATAATAGATAAAATCCTATTTCTTCAAGGAATGTTGCCTAGGCTTATTGTTCTAACTTCATAGATTTGGAACTAACCCAACGAACCTGCATTTTGCTGATGCTTCAGTGAGTTGCAGTAGAACGGTTGCTGTCTTTAATGTCAGCAGTGTTTTAAAATTTGAAGTACTGTGAGCAGATACAGCTGTATCACTTGGTGTGCTGTTGAGTTTTAGCTATAACTAAAAAAGTGGATCCCCTTTCTCACCCTCATCAGAACCATGTTTTGTGTATAAGGAGTTCCACTGCTGGTTATAGCATTGCTTATCAAGGTGGAAAGCAGCATCAAAAGAACTCACTGTTGTTTTGCTGCTCAGAGGGCCTATAAATCCTCTTTTTTTGTTGTTGTTTTTTTTTTTTTTTTTAAAAAAGAGGGAGGTCTTTCCTGCACCCAAATAGAAGGCAAAAAGAAAACCCTGGAAGTAGCTGTATCCTCTTCTAGATAAGAAAAGGGAGAGGGTTTTCTAACATGTTAACGGTTCTGTTCTTGAGGGGAATGAGGTGAAATTCTGTATTGCTTAAGGTATTTCAAGAAGGAAGGGGCAATGTACTCCTGAAGAGAGCAAATGTTAGATTCTGATAAAACTCTGTGCCAAAAGAACTTCTTATTCAGCATTCTTTCCCCAGAGTTGCCCCTTCCTGAATTCCCAAGAAAGGAAGCCAAGTTATGCTGCAGGTTCCATAATAAAAGCTCCTTTCTGCTACCAACCAGTTTCCATCCATGTGTGCTCCAAATTCGTATCTGAATTGCAGGTTACTGGTGAAAGTGTCTCCAGAATCATGGAAACTCCCCTTTTCCCTGCTCTCTACATGCAAGATGAGAGCAGTCAATCTTCTGATCTATAGTCTTTGCTTCCTAGATTCACTTCTGTCAGTCTCAGCTGCAAAAGCCCAAGTTGACTGAACAGTGGAAGAGCTGGGGTGCTGAAGTGAGTAAAACCCTTCTCTCTGACATCTTGGACCACAGCTGAGATGTGCAGGGAAGGAGCATGGAAGTCAGCTGTGTGCTGCCACAGTCCCAGTTCTCAACTCTGTATTACAGACGGTTATAGCTGAAGAATGCAAGTGCAAAGCTTGTGCAGTGAATAGGCAGCCAGGGATGTAACTTGCATGTTCAGAGGGAGGAACTCCTCAGCTTAATAGTGAGGAGAGAGGAAGGCCCTGTTTTCACCTCTCACTGCCACAGCCTCTGTGCCATGAACATGCTTAGTGCTGCTCAGAGGAGGCATTTTGTCCTCTGCTGGTAAACTGGGTGAACCTGTTTCATGAGATCATGAAAGCATTCTAGACTTTTAGAAAGCATGAGCCCTACCAACTTGCTAATGTTACATTGATTTCTTGCACTGTTGTCTCCCTTGAGAAAGCTGCTCAACTGTTTGCTCAAAAAGTAATTCAGCTGAACATCTCCAGCAGGAACTATTTACCAGAGTTTCCTGGTAAGGACACTAACCTGGACAGTTCTGTTAAGTGGTTGCTTTTTAGGTGAGAAAACTAGGCTGAGAGAACTGATGGCAAATAGAAGAGCACTGCTTAATGCTAAACTAGTGATTTCATCTTTAAGGGAAAAGTAGCCCATGTAATAGCAAGATGTGTTGCTGAAGAAAACTGATTAGTATGTGGGGGTAGATGAGAGGAAGCCAGCATTAAAGTTCAGGTCACTTAGAAGGCTTTCTTCTACACAGATTTTGCAGGAGATGTTTTCACCTCAAGCGTTAATTGTGCCTGTCTCTTCATAGCAAACCAAACTGGTCCTTTCAATTCCTGATATTCGGCACAGGCTGTTCTTGCTCATTTTCACTGCAGGTCCTGTAACTGTCTTAGACATCAAGGCAGCCATTCTCAGATATCTTAACTGCTGTTGGTGTTCATAGTATTTATAAATTGAATGGTAGAGACAATTTCTTTAAGTAGCCCTTACCTTCCTCAGCTTGTTCTTTGTGTCCCATCTAACTAAAGAGCTGGATGATGGACTATCTGAAATATTAACCTGTTTCCTCTGTGAAAATGAGTCCCCTTTCCAACAAAAGACCCCAGAAAAGGGAACTGATACTGTCCCTTGTAGCAGAAGTATTTTAGTACTGAAGGGGTACAGTTAAGTGGAGGGCATTATAAGATATTTCTAAGCAGCACAGTATCTGAACTTACTGAGTCCTGATGCAGAAGATTCTGGTTTCTTACATACACTGCTGTATTCATGTATCTCCCCAAAATACAGTGACCTCCCCCCTTGGCTAAGAAACAGGATGTCAGCTATCAATTGGCTCTACAAAGTATTCTGGAATTCATTCTGAATATATTTTTGCTTTCTATGTGGAAAAATAAGTATAAATTCTCATTTTATGCTGTATTTTGTACCTTAGTTGTGTTGAAAATGTTTTGATTTTTTTTGAAACAATCAAAATAAAAACAATGGCATCTTTGTATCCACTTAGAGTGTATGACTGGTGACACTTAAGCTACCTGAAAATGCTGGACAGTGGCCTTGCATGCTTTTTCTCCTACCTAATGAAAGTTATCTTCTCATAAAGAGGTCCAAGCAGTAGGCTGCCTGTACTTTACTGTAGTAGTAATTTTTGTTTCAGTAGTAGGGGATGGCTACAGACTGTTAGAATATAATTTAATTCCACCCTGCTATCTCCCCCTTGCTGTACTAGTTAACTGGAATGGGCAGCAATGTTTAAGGGCAAACACTTCAGTCTTCTGCGCCCTCTGGAATTGTTACACAAGAGGCTTCAAGCCATGTTTTTTATCATTAAAGTTTATTTGCCATTGGTTGCTTTCTTGAAGTTTTTGGGTTGATGACCACTCTTGAATTTTTTCTTTGAAGGGCCTGACTGTTTCTGTAGAGAGAAAAAGTTGATCAGCTTTTTCTAAACACTAAACCCAGACCTATACTAGATAGCTTAAAGAGAAATCAAGTGTGCTCCTTTACCAAGCAACAGAACAAGCACAGTCCAAGTCACAGAGGACACAGGATCTTTTCTTGCCATATCCTGCAAGTTAGCATCCCTGACAGGCATACAGTTCCATTAAAGTGACAGTCTCCCCATAGAAATAAACCTAAGCTTCATTCAGCCTCAACTTTCTAGCTTGATACCATTAGAAAGGATCCAGTGCCTCCCTCGGGCTTTCCTTAAGAGATTTTATCCATCTTTATGTAACATCTGTCTGCTTCCCAAATTGAGAAGGATCAGGGTATGCCCTCCTGTAAGCACATCCAAAGGCAAGCCCTGACCAGCTCCTCAAAGAGGCAGAAAAAGGGTCTAGAAGGACCCTGTGATTTCAAAAGTGTTTAGCTAGTGTATGCATGTGTGTAGGGAGGAAGACTACAGAACCCACAGGCCACACTTCAGTCTCCCTGTTAAGATCGTGCAGCAGGATTCAATCAAAGATGAGATATTTATACAGGCAGTAGCATCCCTAGTTACAGCAGGCAGGATAAACATTCACTGCTAGTAATTCACACCTCAGGATGCAAGTCAGTGGCTGGCGCATGGGGAAAGTCTGTTCTAAATAGCTTTCCACCTTCTGCTGGTTCTCAGACAGGAATAGATCAGACAAACACCTACAGGATGGAATGCCTGTTCATGCTGCCCATCTGCTGCACGTGGCAAAGTGACTCCCACCTTTCCCCTCTTGCCAGCTGCTCTGTTCACGTCCAGTTTTCCACCATCCTCTCTGTTCACATCACCATTCTCCCCAGTCAGCTTGGCCCCATCATCCTCGCTGTCTGTTGCAAAGCCATCAGTGGCCTCTGTGTTTTGTGGAGCTGCTGGGCTTTTTTCAGGGAAGAGTTCAGCTAAAATACAAAGATTTAGCTCAGGATCAGTTCCTTGTGTACGCAGGCTCTGCCTACCTCTAACTTTACTTTCAGCACATCTTAAAGGTGATTTGACAAGCTGATTCCAGCCTCCAAGGATTAGCCCCTGTCATATATGTGTCACTACTGAAATACTTCATAAATAAACACACTGATGTTTTATTAGAAACATGCCTGGTGGTCTCGCTCGCCCAGTTCTTGGAACTGGGCAACACAGGCAGTTTTGGCATCTTACAACTCTGCTCTCCTATAGCAAGGCAGTGTCTTCCAGATGGAAGTCAGTGGGACAGCCTTACCAACTCCTATCAGGCTGGAGGACTTGCTGAGAAACATGTAAAGTAGAGAGATCTAAAGCAAAGCCCAGCAGATCTTGTATCCCACCCCTCACACCTTATGTGATCCAACTCTGGTATTACTTAGTGAAAACTACTATTTCATATTTGGTGGTGGCAAGCTTTTCCCAAATCCAAGAACCCCAAACTGGATGGAAGCCACACGTCTCTAGCATGTGAGCAGACAGGAGCAGTATAAAGAAGTTGTGAGAAAATGAGCTGACAAACGCCCTTTAGGACTTAGGTGATACCAATGTTCTTACTCACGTGGGTACAGATCACTCATGCTGTCATCCGTCTCCTCTCCATCCCCATCTGTCCTGGGAGACTTTGGCTCCCAGAATTCTTCTTTTCTTTGAGGCTGCCTGTTCCCGTTCATTTGGTCATCGGGGTGCTGTCTCCGTTGCTGCTTCTGTCGCAAGCAGGCAGGGACATACTCTACCCCTTCCTTCTGGCATTTCTCATCTAACGGTGTGAGGGATTGAGCAGCACTTAGCAAGGCTATCCAGTCACCCAAGTCCTGTTTATTTCCAGCTCCGCTTTATATTAAAAGCAACTCAAAAGGATGTCCAGCTCCAGCTTTAATACACGTTCATAAAACCTACAGTGATACTATGAACCATGAAAGACAGGAAAGATGTTAACACAGAGACTCTGCTGGACACGTGCACCCCACTCTCAGGGAATCTTTAGAACCACTCCTTTCAAGTAAGGATGTTCCAAAGTATTTGCTAAAGAGGCCAACTGCTCCCTACAGCCGGGATCTTCCTCCCCAGCTGAGGAGCACACACAGCGACTGCAGTAAATTACTGTCAATCTAGAGAAAAGTTACCCCCTCCCTTCATATAAAGCTACTGGAATCTTAACAGTGCAGGGAAAAAAGTAGTGAAGACACAGTCAGCCAACTTACATGCTTTCAGGGCCTTCTGATAGCGTTTCCCTTGGACGTGACGGAGCACATGCTCTGGAAACTTGTTGATGTGTCTCACAGTGAGCTTGCAAAACAGCTGATGTCTGAGAGAAGGAAGGAAGGAATACTTTAAAAAGATTTTCCCAGTCTCCCAGAAACTATAAACGCTCAAGAACTTCCTAAAGCTCAGCCACTTTGTCTGAGATTGAACAAAGTGTGACGCGTAACACACAAGAAGAAGAATACGTACAGATTCTTTGTGCTGGGCACTATATGGGGCTCAAACTTGCCATAGTCAAACTCTCCGGCTGTCTTTATTAGCCGCTGGTACCTCTTGCCGTCAGTATAAGCCTGCAGCTCTGACAACCGACACGGCATCTCGTGGCCTGTCAGCCTGCATCTCACCTGAAGAACAGCAAGGTCTGGTCAGGGAAGCCCGAAGGGTTACCCCAGAGCTGGGGAGAGGACGAGAGACCTCCAGCTCCTACCGGTGTCCCCCTCCCTAGCCCTCTTCCCTCCTCGGCCTGCGCGGGCAGGAACCCTTCGGGGCAGGGAGCTCCCCGGGGCCGAGCCCAGGTGCCGGGCCTCGTACCCCCTCACGGCCCCCTCATGGGACGCGGCCCCCTCCGCGGGCTGCCCCGGCCTTCAAGGCGCCCCTGAGCCCCACACGGCCCGGCTCCGACCCACCTTGCCCGGCTCGGCGAGGCTGAGGAGCGGGTGCTGCCGCAGGAAGAGCCGCACGTCCCCGGGCACCTCGGCCATGGCCGCGCCGCCCTCACAGCCCCGCGCCGGGGCCTCGCCTCACCATAGAGAGGCGCTGCCAAACAGGAGCTCGCATCACTTCCGGTACCGGCCAAGCCGGGGAAGCAGCCGGTACCATAGAGAGAAGGGAACTAGAGGGGCAGCTACCCGCTCGTGCCGAGAGCAACCTGGGCCGGAGGCGGGTGGCGGCGTCGCCATGGCGACGTGGAGGCTGCTGCTGCGCGCGGGGCGGCGGCTGCTGAGGGAGCGGCGGGCCCGGGT
>VXAA01005480.1:1136236-1164386 GCA_013399115.1 Anseranas semipalmata
CCGCTGCCGCCGCCGCGCGGGGCCGGGGATGCTGCGGCCCCCACGGCGTCTGGCGGGGAGGACGGCGCGTCTCGGGCCCCGTCGGAGCTCCGCGGTCTGCCCGCTCTGAGGGCGCAGCGCCCGCCGAGCGGTGGGGCAGCCGGGGGGGGTGATGGCCAGCCTGGCCGCCCAGGACTCCTACCTGCAGGGCTTGGCGAGGAAGGTCTGCGTGCAGCACGCCCCGGAGTCGCGGAAGAGGAAATTTGGTAAGGGGCCTGTAGCGTCTTCACTTATGTCCCTCCGGGGTAGTTGGTGGCTTGTGACGTTCGGCTTCACCAGGTCCGGGGGATTTGTGTTGTGCTTTTTTTTAAGCAGAACCAATTGGCTGTAACATGGGGCTTCTGAGCACGTGTAATGCACGCTGCTCTGGGAATCAGTGCTCTCTGGTCACTCTTACACGTGGAGATTGCACGTGGGAAAATAGGGGTATTACTAAACTGAGCAATGGTGTGGCTCTATTTAAATACATTCTAAAATATACAATTTTTCAAGATTGAGATACACCATTACAATGCTAAACAGTGTGGGTGGAACTTCAATCTTCAGTATTAACTGAATGTTATGGAATGGGAATGTAACGTTGTCCTCTTTTGTATATTTTTTTCTTTGCTTTCTAGTATCTAAGCCAGGCCAGCTGGAGGATGCTAGCAGACAGCTCAAAAAAAAGAAGAGAAAGAAGTCCAGGAAGCAAGCTGAGAAGACAAATTCTCCTTCAGTTAAACAGGGGGCCTCTAACACAAATAAACTCGCTCCAGGACAGAAAGGAGCCCCTCCAGCCCACAAATCATCTCCAGTGGGTGTTACACAGAGCAAAAATGAAAGTTCAGTTACAGGTGAGAATAGCAGAGTTGTCTGTGGTCTGATTAAAGTTACGTGAGCTGAGGTGGCTGCATTTCAGTAGCTTCACATGTGTATAGTTTGGAAAGCATTTAAGAAATCCACCTGAATTGAAAACATTTTAGCTTATTCTGTGTGCATAAATTTGTAATGTGGCCACTGGGTGGCTCTCTAGAATTATGAGCGCTTCTTGAGAGTTGTGGATTTTTTATATATTTGGTAGCTTCTGGGTATTATTGCATGGAAGCAATATATATCATCCTGTACCTGCTTCCCATTATGAATCTGAAAAGGCTGAATGGAAAGATGTATTTGGCATCTTTGTTTTCACTAGTTTGGTATTTTTATCCCTTTTTGTTTGGGAGCTACAGGGCATGTCAGGCTACTCTAGGCTGGTAGTGTTGAATGACGATGTGGATAGAAAAAGGGGAATTCTGAAGAAACCAATACGGTAGATGCTCTTGGTTTCATTAGATGCTATATTCTAACCAGTTCTCATAGCTTTTCCCATAGCCATAGAAAATTCTTCTGTTTAGCTTGTGCTGTATTTTAAGTATTTTTATTTTCTTTCTCTCATTTTCAGGTGGCAAAAGTGAACTTGATTCCACTTCTTTTTCTGCAATAAACGTGTTGCGTCAGAGACTACATGAGAAGATTAAAAAAGCTTCTGGACGTGTATGAGAACTCTAATATGTACCCTTATGTGTGTGTGTATACAATATGAATTCTCCCTAGGCTCCTGTGGCACGTGGGGACTATGATCTTACAATGTTTAAGGTTTGAGATAATTCCATTTCTTAAGGAAGTGCCTGTAGGTATTGCTGGGAGTCCTGCTTGTGTTCTGGGGTCCAGAAAAATACGTGAAAAGGTAGGGCCTAGCTCAGAGCAGTGCATGCCTCTGGTGATTTTTGAGGAAGAAAAAGCACTAAGTGTCTGCAAGGGAACATAGCTACAGGGTGCTCAGAGGGAGTAAAGGTTTTGCAGTGCATTTACTATATTTAGTATCTCAAAGCTGAGCCCACAGCTTCTTAAGTGCTGCGTTTCTAGCGAGAAGTTGGAAATACATCCCACTTTTAACTTTGTATTATCCCTGCAAGGCTCCTGATTCATGTCTGTCCTTCTTCTTAGGATGATGCCAAAGAAGTATCCCCTTCGGTCCTGGAGAAGAGGCGGCGAAGAAAGTATGAGAAGGAGAGAAAGAAGCGCCGAAGAAAGGAGTTGAAGATGAAGGCAAAAATGGAGAAGAAAGAAACTGAGGAGGTACCTGTAGAGCCACAGAGCAAAAAAGAGGAGGGCACAGCTGACATTGTCTTTAATAGGGTCGAAGTTCATGAAGAGAATGATCTGAGCAAGATCCAAAAGAAGAAAGAGAAGAGGAAAGGAGTGAAGGGTAAAATCACTCCCCTGACAGGCAAAAACTACAAGCAGCTGCTGAGCAGGCTGGAGAGTAGGAAAAATAAGCTGGAGGAGCTGAAGGATAAGGACCAGAAGAAAGCTCAGGAGCTAGAGAACAAGATGAAATGGACAAACCTTCTCTATAAGGCGGAAGGTATAAAGATTCGTGACGATGAGGAGCGTCTGAAAGAAGCTCTGAAGCGTAAGGAGAAACGTAAAGCACAACGCCAAAAGCAGTGGGAGGAGCGGACAGAAAAAGTGGTAGAAAGGATGCAACAGCAGCAGGAAAAGCGTCGCAAGAACATTCAGAAGAAGAAGAAGGAGAAGATAGAGCAGAAAAAAGCCAAGGCCCGGAAGAAAGGCCGTGTTCTGCCAGAGGACTTGAAAAAAGCTGGCCTGTAGTGAGTGAGAGGCGGCTAGCTCTCGCAGCCTGGTTGTGGAAGCTGTGGTTAAGGGCTGCTTGTGGGGTGTGCGTAACAAACTTTTAGGGAATTGTTATGGTGCATCTGCCCGACGCTGGTTGCGCTACAGCTGCCCCAACCCAGAGCTGGGTTCTGGAGGAGGCGGTGTCTGAGGAACCCAGCCTGTGTGTCAGTCTGTGTCATGGCTTCCCAAGTCAATAATAAAAAATAATAATAAAAAAAACTCGTGTGTGTTTGCTGATTAGTTTTCCTGTCGTGCAGACCCCCTTTCGGATGGGGTTCGATGCCATGTTTCTCCTACAGGGAACGCGTCAGCCGCCGGTTCCCCTCAGGAGCGGTCGCGCCGTGCCCAGTGAGGGACCGAAGCCATGGCAACGGGGCCGGCCGCGCCCCCCCCGCCNCTCTTAAGCCGAAATGGTCGCTCTCCTCTCCAGCCATAGGTTGTGAATCGAAGTTCTCGCCCCAGAAGGCGGCCGGAACTGCAGGGGGGCCACATGCAGCCGGTGGGGGCTGTGCGCCTCGTTCCCAGCGGTGAAGTCTACAAGCAGATCTTTGAAGATGAGGTAAAAAAAAAAAAAAAAGGAAGAAATAGGCAAAAGCCAAATTAGTTAATTATGTTGCTCAGTTGTTTGCTGGCTTCTAAAGTGTTGGTGGGGAACCAGAGGTCAATGTTAGCCGTTCTGGTTTTTGTTTGCTTTGGTAGAAAGTAGTTGTGTTATCTTCAGCATCTCCTTTCTAACGCATCTGAGCGTTCTCGTGTTTTCAAGGTATATCAGGATATATTAACTGAAGGCAGAATGATAATTATAACACAACATTGAAAGACAAGGCTTAGTAGGCCAGACTCTGGTGTTTCCAACTGCTGTTGACTTTCCTTGTAACCATTCGCAAGGCACACAATTCAGTTTGCCTCAATTTTCCCCTCAGAAGGAAGGGATATCTTTTTTTCTTGTTTTGCAAATGGTATTGGATGAAAATTTTTATGCATGTGCTAAGTAGCATTTATTATTTTACCATTCTCTTCTGCCACCTTTACCCCACTGTTTTTATAAATTATTTTCTTATTATTCTCTGTTCGGTAGGTTTGGAAGGAGTTCTAACCACTTTGATTATGGTTTTTTGAAGGTTCACTTAGTACGCTCTTTGGATGAAGTAAGGAGCAAGACTAGGTCTTCTATAAAGAGCAAAAGCCTCTCTCTGGCTAGGGATTCAGAAATTTCTACTGATGCAAGGCTACTACCATGTAACGAGCAGGAAAAGCTGCTGTCATGCAGGTATAGAACAGAAGCATAAATACCTGATTGTATATATGTTCATGACTATAGGCATGAAGTTGTAAGCTTCACATTGGGAACTAGATGCTTCCAAATTCTTGGTCACAGCACTAACTACTTGTAATAGATTGTCTCCTTTTTGCCAGATGTAAAATGAGTATACTGAGCTGCTGCCTGTTAAATGCAGATTAGCAGACTAATTTTTGTAATGGCCTACATATTGTATGGCTTTTCTTTTAAAAAGTTATTGTATGTTTTTTTTTGTTGTTGTTCAAATCAATGTAGATATAAGCCCATATATATTATTATACTGTATGATATATCTGATACAGCTGATTATATATTATTGAACTATATTTTAAGCTATGTTAATGGTTTACATGATTATGCAGTGATGATTACGTAATGATATTCTTACAGCTAAGTAGATTAGTTTCCTGTATATTTGAAAACTGTTCTCTTAAATTTAGTTGGCCTGAGTCTCACATTTGTGGAGGCAGGTACCAAGTGGCAATAGGAATTCCCCACTCTGTTCTGAGCTGTGTTTATAAGTGAAAAAGAAATTAGTGTCTCCATCCTTTTCACTCTAACTCTTCTGCTGAATAATGCCACCCTTGTTCCCACTTCTTCCAAGAAGCAGCACAGTGCCCTGATAGGAAGAGCAGTGGGCAGATAAAGGCTGTTTCTACATTTCTTGATATTTCTTATATAACAGCCAATAGATTTTATGCCTTTTAGAGACAGCATGTATGTCTTTGTAGTTTACATGTGTTAAATCCAGCATTTATTGCTTTTATGCCATCATAGGAGATTTGAGGTTGTGATCAACCCAGGACTGATAATTACTCAGTCCAATTCATTTGAGAAGCAGCGATGTTAATTCTTTGAACCATATTCTTTGAAGTTAGAATGGAGCTTTTGTTCACTTAAATGTTACATTATGCTAATTGAATGAAATATTATACCAATTGCAAATCTGTACTCTTTCTTAGTACAAATCAAAGCTTTATTCTCTGCTTCAGGGAAGCTACGACATTTCAAAAGGCTTGGAAAAGTGAAGATGCAATTGCAGCTGAGGAAGTCAGAGGCCTACCTGATTTCGTTGGTAAAATTTATTTCCCTTAATGTCAGATATTTTAATTTGCATTTTTAGGAACCACCATGTGTGTAGGGATTTGGGCTGAATAAGGTAAAAAAATCAAGCTCAGAAGTAACCTGACATTTTTTTGATGAATCATAAGTAATTTTGAAGGTGAAGAGTCTACTCAGAAGAAAAAAAAATAAGTGAGATTGTCAATCAATCACAACTAGTGTTTAGAAGGTAAATTGTAGTTATGATATAACCAGATTTATTATTTCTTGGAAACTGCAGTTTTTTGTATCATACCTGAACTTGGTTCATTGCTTCCATGCTTTTATCCTTCTGACAACCACAAATCAATAAAATCAAAGGAAATTTAAGAATATGCTACATTATTTTTAACCTAGATTTGTATAGATTTCCCTTGCTATGAAAAACTGTCAGACATTGTAATGGCTATACAAACTGTAGAGGTCAGAGCGTTGATTTAGTGGTTTATTGTGTATGTATTATGTATTTTGCAACAACAGTTCTCAAATATAACATCCTCATTTCTTTCTTGACAGTTCCCGAGGAAACCAGGAGCAATATCTTGGAACTCCTGTCAGAACGCCGGCGAGGCCGTCATGATGAAGCACTGACCTTAATGCATAAAGAGCTTGCTTGCATTGCCAGGGTAAGACTCGATTTTGCAATCCAGACAGTCTAGAATACTATGCTAAGGTCAGGGCCTAACGTTCAAAAGATGAGACTGACTTCCTTACCTTTTTAGGAAATGGAACCTATGGTTTTGGAGCCTGGAAAATTGCTTTTGACAAAACTGATGGAATCTGATAGAAAAATTGAAAGTCTGCTTACAAAGATTGAGCTTGATGCTACTGTGGAAGGCTTCTCATTCGAAGTAAGGCAGCTCTTGCCGTTGTCTCATCTTCAGTTATTTGCACCTGTTGTTTGCTGTCTATTTGGTCAGTGTAACATACCTTCCTATGTCTTGCTGTAGTTTTAAGATATGAATGCATTTTTTTTTCACATTTAGTTTTTCAGTGAGATTGAGAGTAAATCCTTCTTGCAGGGTTTGGAAGAACTGTGGACTATCATGCAGCAGGAATCCTTGACCAGAAGGAAGTGCATTAGGGAATTGGATGAAACCTTAAAAAAGGTCGAATGGAGTCGAGCTGACAAAGTGAGGTGTAGTTTTAATAACTGTTAATGAAGCATAAGATTATTATTTGTTCATAATGCTGGACACAGAGCAAAGAGTAGCTTGTTTCCACAGGAGTCAAGGACACCTGCCGGGTTCTGATGTATAGGTGATTACTGCCTTTTCATCAGTAGGTCATTCTCTCATTTTATACCCACATAATCAGGAAAAGATACTTCTTTTCCAGTTACAAGGTGTTTTCCTTCCACAAATACCTGCAGTAAAGATGCAAGGAATGGATGAGTTGCTTTTATGCTTCTGCAGGGTTATTTAGGTTGAATTGTCATCAGGTATAATGTTATTTTGCTGGGATTCTATTCTGAGGCTGAGAATGTACACATATGTGCTTTAGCTAATTTTAGTTTGGGTAGGATGGGTATCAATAACAGAGATGCTAGAGTTATGTAAGCTTCAGCCTAACCAATAAAAGTAGCTGGACATTACAGTACCTGTATGGATACATAAATGGCTAGTTCATAAGAAAATCCTTGCTGCTTTGTCCTTGTAGGCAAACTAAAGCTGTCTGCTCTGTGTCAGTTTGTCCTCTCTTTGTAATGTAGACATGATGAATAGGTCCAACAGTAACTTTTGTGTTTGATTAGTTGTGAAAAATACCAGAGATTATCATGTTTCCTAAATTTCATGTCTGCTTAAAACAAGCATTGGTGAATTCACTACAGATCTCAGAAAGGAAGTTGGTTTGATTTATTTGTTTGTTTTTAATTCAGTTTGCAGCCCATCTGCAGAGCTCTCAAGAATCACAGATACTAAAGAGAAATCAGTCAAGTAGTAACAAAATGGAATTTTTTAGTTACTTTTATGAATCAGTATCTAATAATTTAATAATCAATATTTTAAGATTCACTTCTCAATCTATCACCCAATTGAATTTATTTTAATTAAAAAAAATCTTATTTGTAACATTGAAATGTCAGTTCCCAAAGGTAAGCAGTTACAGACTTTTGTGTGTTCTTTATTGTTTTATTGTACAGATAACAGATGTACTAAGAAAGTATACTGTGATGCTGGAGGAAATTTCCTTCTTCTTATCAGCTGATGTTTACAGGTTCATCAATGATGAGGCCATGGTAAGTCTTACTGAAAGTAAGTTTTACCTGTAAGAAGATAGCAATCTGAAACACACTCCACAATGTCTTCCTTTTTCTCATTTTCAAACTGAAATTCATCATTTCTAGCTATCAATCACTGCCATATAGGAGAGTGTTTTCTATTTTACAGGGCATTCTTTGTCATTTGTATTCTTTTTCCTTAGTTTCACGTAGAGCTGGCATTTTTTTTCCCGTCATATGCTGCTTTTATTCCTGTTTTTATTTTTTTTTAATACACAGATGATTAACAGAGCACTGTTGGCTAATCAGAGGGCAATTGCCAAGCTGTTCTTTAATCTAATGGAATCAGAGATGAAAAGGGAATTGTCACTTCGATTGAAATGGCAAGACAGAGTCAAGAACTGGAAGCTCATACAAAAGAACTATATAGTTCAGAGTTTCAGGTCTGAAATTTTATGACGGATAATATTTTGGCGTACAAATAGCATAAAGTGGCTAGTGTTCGTTTGTGTTTTCTATAAAAAGTAGTATTTTACTATTTTTCTCTTATAAAACTAAAAAAAAAAAAAAACAGAATTTAGCATTCTTTTTTTTTTAAACCTGGTACATATAAGACATATTTTGTATTTGTGTTTTAAGCATGAAATTTTTCCAAACAGATAATTACTTCAGTGTGTTCTTCTGTCTTACAGAGAATTTATGGCAAATGAAGAAATACAGAATGCTACAACTGTGAAAACAGAAATGGATAATATGATAAATGGTCAGATTTTACTTAATGAAAGGAGACTGGAAATTCTGCTGCACCTTGTGTATGACAGAAGAGAGTACAGTAACAAAGAAAAATAGAATTCTTGGTAAAGTTAATGAGGGAGCTCGACTACAGAATGCACGTTGCTCCATTTCAGTGTGCAATTGTACAACACAGCAGTAAGGCAGGGGCTAAACTTCTGTAAAGCTCTTTTTAATGGAAAAAAATGTATTCTTGGTTTCCAGTGCACCTGTTACACTAGTAGGGGGCTATCAAGGGCTAGAAATGCAGAAACACAAAAGTAAACCTTACTGACGCTTGAAACCTAGTAGAAAGGAGCAGACAAGGATGGGTGGATATTTAAAAATTGGTGACATTGTCAAATCATTTCTGGGTGAGAGTTTAATTTGTATAATTAATGAAGAAAGGAGTGTTGAAAGAAATTTCGTACTGCTACTTTTGAATTCTATCTATTCTGATAAAAATAAGATGGTTGGGTGCAGTGCATTACAATATTACCATTTTCAAACAGTTTTTCTTTGATAACGTATGTAGCAACTAGGTACCTTTAGTTCCTTGTCAGTAAACGGTGGTCTTGTTACTCTGATTCATAGTTTTATCCATTAAGAACTGACTGGATTATATTTGAAGATACCCGATTCTTGTTTTCTATTTCAATAGTGATTTGTTGCCTCCAAGATGCACACAAGCTGAGATTAACGAATGGTACAAATCTTTGGTGAATTTAAACAAAAGTATAGGTAAGTTGGGAAATCATAAAACAGCCTGGAATTCAAGCAGTTCGTTTGTTCTTTTTTCCTAGCAGTGATGAGTCAGGCTGGTGGTTTGGAAGTATGTTTGCTATATCTTTGTTCCCTGTGTTCCCATGTATCTACGTTGCTTTGAGCTAGCAATATGACCCCAGTAAGGTGTCTGTTGCATTTCCTTCCTTTTGCCAGCACAAGCATGTTTTGTTAGTGAGGTCTCGCAGGAATTGACTTGGTTAGAATTAATCTGGGTAAAAAAAGAATTTTATTTTAATCCGGATTAATTCTCAGTCATGGAAAAATACTTCTTACGTCTTTGGAATAAAAAGGGAAGTATATGAGATTATTCCTTTCTCTGAGTCTTGTAGTGTGCCTTCCCTCTGACTACCTTCTGCTTCTCCAGAGCACATGCCGTCTTAATGTTTGTAGCTTGTATAGCAGCAAAGATGTTGGTAGTGGTTATTTATAACTCACTACTTTTAAGCATAATGATAAAAAAATCTGTATAAATAATGTGTCATTTTACTGACTGATAATATCATACAAGTGTGAAGACACTACTGTGGCACACTGGCTGTGCTGAGGCTCAGCACAGGTCCTCTTTCATGTTTCCATTTCATGCTGCACTGTGAAATACTGAAATCTTTACAATGGTCTGTTTTCCATATCTTTCAGATGCCCACAATAGGCAGTATATGATGAAAATTTGTACCCAGTATGAGACAGTCCAGCAAAAATGTTTGGCAGAAGTGCAGTTATGCAAGGTCAGTATCGTAGCTTCGTGAATTCTTGGAAGGATTCTTGGCAACAGTATACAATGTGTTGTTGCAATAATATGTACTTGAGGATCCAGCAAACGTTGACATAACAAGTTAAATTAGTTCTAACCTCCGTCTTATTCTGCCAGAAAACCTACTGTCCATTTTGTTTCACAGTAACGTGGTATTTGTACTTGAAATGTGTAAAAGCAATAACAACTGCCAGTAATGAAAGCAGTGCTGTCCCACATTTAGGTTGAGCACACAGGGTCAGAACCCTCAGCCGTGTCCTGTATCTGTCTTGTCTTGGGAAGAAATGTCACCTCTCTGCTCAGTTTCTCTCTTTGTCCAAATAAAATTGTACTGCTTACTACCAGAATGTGAGAGCTGGGGGTTGAATCTTTCTCTGTGAAACATTTTGAGAAAACTGGATAGTGAAGCTATAGGGAGTACAAACAATTTTAGTACATGTTCATTTTCTAAATCTGGTGTTGACCGTTAATAAACTACAATAGTAGACCTTCAGCCTGCTAACATAAGATGGATATAGCCACTCCCCAGCTTACACATGCATAGTCTAGGTTCAACTTAAACTGATGTTATTGGATGCTATCTCTTTCTGGAGCTATCTATTCACAAGAAAAGAAGAAACACTAAGTTTAACCATACGATCTAAAAGCCACACAATCTCTTATGTTAGATTATATGCATGTCAATAGCTTAACATTCTTTTCATTCAGAATAACCTGTTGAATCTGAATGTTTGCACAAAAAAGGAGGCTGAAGAAACTGTGAATTCTGACTTACTTCAGATGACTGAGAAACTACAAAGTCAGTTTGAAGAAGAACTGAAGAATATGGATGTATGTTTATTACATCTGTTTTTGTTGCTCTTTGGGAATAGTCTATTCTTCATGTGCTACTGCCTGAAATGCTATATGCACTTAGGCTATGGATGTCATGCTAGAAAGAGGTCCGTAGTGTGATTGAATACCTATCCCATATATAAAACAAGTTTGACGTGATTCAGGAAGAAGAATTCATAAGTGTTCATTCTGTAATAGATTGTCAGGGATTAGTTAGGTATAGCCTATCCTGCCTGGAGGCAGAGGGATGTATTTAAATGCCCTCCCAAATTTCAGATTTTCAGTCATATCTTTTATGATTCAATACATAACAAATGACTGGGCAATTGTTCTAAGATGACAGATGGCCAGGTACTTCTGGTCTTGTACAGATCTTGGTAATTCTGTGCTTTACAGTACCAGAAGAATGAACAGAAGATTTGATAGCTCAGATTCTAGAACAAAAATTCATTTTCTTATCTAGTTTACTTGGACTATTTTTTCCTCTTGAAATGGAAGAGACCGTTGAATGCTGATAGTGTACTTTCAGACAACCTTTTATCATGTCATATGTCCCCTTACTCATGTATTTTCACCTTCCGGCAAACAGCTTAATAGTAACCAGTTCACTTAAATCTATTTTTTTTAGAGAGGCTTTGAGGAGCTTGCTAAACAGAATGAACAGAATTGTAGAGACTTGTACAGCTATTTTCAGGAGGCCACTATTCTCTGGGATGTCCATCAACTCAAACTATCCCAGCAGGAAGGTGAACTTCATAAGAAATTAGATGAATGCAGATGGAAACGGGATAAATTAATACAGGTATAAACATAAAATAAGAATGCCGTATAATTTAAAGAAAGGACTTGTTAATGCAGAGAAGCCTTTGGAATTCAAAATATCTGGTATAAAAATGTAATCATTAACATATGCTGGATTTTCCACAGGTGAGTTTCATTCTGTCAGGTATATTTTTGGATACATGCTTGTAATTAATTATTTGAATCCTAAAGTTATGAAGCATTTTAGTAATTACCAAATTATTTTTACTGGGTTCTTTTTATGTGGTCTTAGAGGATGGAAGCTAATCTGGAAATAATTCTGGATAAAATGAGAACCGCGAGCTCTGAAGTAAAGCTGAAGAAATCTTTGGAGAATGCCCTTTCTTCTCTGGATGACATTAGAGCTGGGTATGAATTTTGTAGTGCAAATTTAACAAGTAAAGCATATTTGAGATTTGGTTGTATTATTTAGGTCATGTTTATTCTCTAGTGTGAAGGTGTGGAAAAACACTGCTCCTTATTTCATGTAAGGATGTAAAACAAAATAATTTTCATATTGAACAAGGTTAAGGCAAACAATACCTACACTTTAGAAGCAGGAATAAGGAAAAAACAACAAATACTGATGTTGTTTAAAAAATATCCTGGATCAGTATTATTATGTAGTATATACCATGTCATCCAATGCCAATATGATAATTATTTATTCAGAAGGTAAAAGCAGTAGTTCAGATTCTTGAACTGTGGGAATCACAAAGTTGCCATTAGCTGTGCTCTGGGCTCACAAATTTGATTTCCTTCAAAGGGGCAAGGAATAGAAATTACTACTAACTTTCCGATAGACAAAGTCTTTTGGTAAGACTTTGCAAGTCTTTTGGTAATCTTTATTTTATGTTTCTTATGATCAGGCATTTGCATCTGTAAAAATCACATGAAAAACTGGCACATACAGCTGTACTTGCTGAAGATCTTAGCCAAAGTTTGGAGAATTGAATACCCAGAGAGGAAGCAGTTATATTTTCACACCCAGGTCTTATCCCTCTGTTAGATCTGAGGCATATTAGAAGACCAGTGAGGACCTAAGAGACAGATACACATGCACATACCCCCCACTGTAACTGCATTTAGAGCTGTTGGTTCAGTACTCTTTATATTCATTAAGACCATTAAAGCAAACAAACAGAAGTAATGTACCTTTCTATATGAGTGAAAATACCATGAGAGGTTGCAGAGATGGAATGTAATGAATCTGAACATTTGAATGCATAAATGAATTCTCCTGAATTATCTTCACATAGAGAAAAATCAGATGTGAACATAAATGAAGACAGGCGTGAACACTTATTTTTCTTTAATCAAGACTGAGCTTGAACTATTAGTTTTCATTTCCAACTACAATGAAAATAAAGCAGAAAAGCTTCAGTCACAGATGAGCATGATACAAAACTAAAATGAAAGACAGTAATGTGACATCTTGCTTCTAATATTTCTAATGTAAGCACAGGTCTTGAATGGTTTCCCATCCAAAATGAAAGATCTGAAAGACTTTATTGTCAATATTTCTTAATTTTTGCTCACTTATGTATTTATAATGAACTAATCCCTACTAACAAGCCAGGTTGTGATTGTATTCAGGCTAAACAAATATAGTAGAATAGTTGATTCCAGCCTGAAGGATAGATGAGATCAATCAAAAAATTAGATTTGGATTTAAAGACACAGTAGTCATATTTCATTTTATTTCTATACATACTTGAGTCTCTTAAACCATGACTTTGAATTTGACAGGTATGAGACATTCAACAAAGTTCTGGTGGCTAAAGTAACAACTTACCCAGAAGCTATTTTGCAGGAATTGATTTCTTACAGCATATCCATCAGCAAATATTTTAATGTGAAAGAAATCTTCAAACAGGTATAAAGAAGACAATCTTCTTTTGGTTTAAAATCTTCCTGGTGTATTAATTTTTCACTTTGGGGAAATTTTACATTTGCTTTAAAATTTGCGTTATATAAACTGAAACATTGGTTTGGCCATAGGACCGAAGTGCTTTTGGTAGAAATGGAGGGGGAAACACAGAACAGTCCTTGTCACAAACTGCATTTCACAAATTCACTTGCCTTTTAAACAGAAAAGAAGTAACAAAATTACATTAATCAAATTGAGTGTTATAGCTCCTTTAAAAGATAAGTGATCCATTCAAGACTATTGCATCTTAATGAAATAGGTATATTTTGAGAAGGAATCTGAATTTCTTGCAAGCAAATCCTTATTTTTAATTTTTTTTCTTGTTGTTGCTTTTAGAACTTGGAAGGAAAAATAGACTCCACATTTCAAGGTCAAGGTAATACCTTGATGGTACAAATAAGGCTTTTTTGCTAGATTGTTTTTATTCTGTATTTCTTTGGATTATGACCAGTAAAACTTTGCTTTAACTGGAAATAATTAGTTGGGGTTTTGGAAGCTGAAAGTCTGGTGGAGCAACAAGCTGAGAGCATTGTGCAAGAAAATGAAGAAAAGCAAAAGATGGATAGCTGTCAACGACAATATGAAGAAACAAACATAGCTGAGAATGAGGAGATCTTTGCACGGGAAACTGAAGAAACAGAGAAACAAGACGATGGGGAGAGTATTTTTCAAGAGAGTGAAGAAACTGAGGATATAGAACAGGGGGTAAGCTTTTTACAGGTAAGTGAACAAGAGAATGAATACTTTTAAAAGTGACAGAAGTTTTGCATAAAATCATGGCAAATAGGAAGTTGTCCTCTTGCTGAGGTAAGTAAATTTCTTAAAGTAGAATAGGTTTAGTTTGTACACAGAGCACACGTCTTTATTGTTTTCATTTATTTCTGGACCATTAGGATTTTAGGTCCTGCTGATGGGTAAATGGAGTCTATGAAACAGTTCGCAACCGTTCCTTATACACCACTTTTACCCTTGTAAAAAACCTTTAGCAACTTCAGTGTATGTGTCTTTCTTTGTATCTTAGTTTTTCAGGTCTCTAGTTACATGAATGCAATTTATTACCATAACAAAAACCTTTTAAAATATTGATCTGCCTATTGCAACTTGCAAAAATATTCTCTGTATGAGTTTGTCCAAATTTGGAAACAGAACATTGTTCCTAATGTCCTTAGGAATCTTACATTAGCTTGAACACTGTTGATTATGAGCTTATTTTAAAATAATGGTTTTAGCAGTAACAGTTGATGATTCCCAGTTGTTTCCTAGGATACGTATAACAGCAGCAAGGTGGAAATCTCTGAAATTGCTACTGAGACTTTTTCCACTTCTAGTGGAAATACTTACACAGTTCTTGGAGTTGAAGAAGCAGGAAAAACTGACATCCCAGAGATTTATTGTACAAAATATGAAAAAAAAGAATCAGAATCACTTCCTATGTACCTGGAACATGTACTTATCAAAGAAACCGTGTTTGTAGAGCTGAAGAAACGGTTAGTAGAAAACTGTATATGTTCTTTCTTTCCCTTTAGGTAATAGACAAATTTCAGCTGTTTGGAAGAAATGTTAGACTAAGTGTGCAAAAATTATCTAAATATTTTGATGTTATTCCCTTTTAATTGATTAAAAATAAGAGAAACTTTTGCTAATGTTCTTCATACATGGCTCTTGGATATACCACACAAGCATTTACCTCTTACAGAACATTCCTATTTTACAGAAAATTATTTAGTGAGTAAACACAGTACAGGAAGGCAGGTACTTTGCCCAAACTCCCTGCAGAGCCATGAAGTTAAAATGTCTGGTACTCATTGATATGCTGCGAGCTCAAAACCTCTTCTGTTCTTTTATCCTAGTTCTTCAGTATTTCTTTTATCTCAGTCTTCATTAGTATAGAACAAGAACAGAATTTCAGAGAAACATTACAAGATTTCTGACTCGGTCATATTGATATTATTTATAGATTCTTTTGACAAAACAAGTAGTACCAGTATTATGCAAATGGTAATGAAAGCATATCTTCCTCTAGCCAGAAGTTAAATTCTTAGAGCTAATATATTTAATGCATTTTTGTTTATTACTCACTGTTCCTCACTGTAATAATTTTATTTTAATCATAGGATTCGCCTCTGCTTTTTTGAACACTTGGAGAAATGGTTTGCAGAATCTTTATCCAACTCCTGCACCACTGTAGCTGCCAAGCAAGAGGAGCTGAATTCAGAACTTCAGCAGCATCTTCTCTTGCATCAGCCAAGGCAGGAGTATATAGAGACAAATATCTACAACGTTAGAGCTGGTACTTACTTTTTTACTCTGAGCACTACACGTCTTCATTTAGAGATGATCATAAGTGGACCCAAATCTGTTTCAGTGTTAGTTGACTCTGTAGTAGATGACAGTAGGAAGCAATTGAGTCTGTACTAATTCTTAGTATAATACGTTACTCATATATTTTTAAAAAGGTGTTTCTCTTCTATAGCTTATGTTCATTGGTGCTGTTTTGAAAATATTCAGCAACACCTTGATCAATTAATTGATTGTAAAAGTTGTAGAACATTGTTTCTATTGTCAATACTCATTCATTTCATTTAGTAAGTGTTTATGCTGTACAAAAAAAAAAAAAATTTAAAAAGTGTTACAGAAAACAAATTAGCAAATGTTGGGAGAGACAAAATGCTGAGGTTTGGCTTCTGAATACAGGAGAGGAAGGAATTACCTGTGTGAAATATCGCTGAGCAGCCACAGATTGACCACAAATGAGAAACCTGTCTTGTATAAGGATTTTGGGGTGGGGTGGGGGTGAGGAGATGGAATTGATTTAAGGCAGGTTTGTTGGTCTTTAGCATATAAACTATGAAAAATTCTCTTTTGGGAGAACAGGAAAATGATTTTTCAAATCCACCTTTTCCTGCAAAGAGGGCAGGTGCCTTCCTGGCAGTTTTATTGAGGTTGAATAGCTTACTCTTTATTTACTCAAATATCTTTCCAGAAGGGAGACCAAAAGTGATTTTTTTTTTCCCCACAAAATAGAGAACTGCATTCTCCATTTAAAACAAAAACAACAAAACACCCTTTGCCTTTACTTTTGTTACAAGACTAAAAATGGAAAGATAAAGGAGATGTCAGCAGTGACCACAAGTAAAGGAAAAAGAGCAAACAAAAGACATTTGTGATTTGAATTGAATTGACTAGGAGCTGCCAGGGACATAAGTCAAAAACAGGAGAAAAGTCAAAGAAACAGAATCAGGTCTATTTTATTAGTACTTTTAAGCCACTCTGAGATCTGGTTCATTTTATTTTACTGCTGCTTCTGATAGTAGTGGTTGTGGTAGTCCATAGTAAACAGTGAATAATGACTATATTGGATAATTTCTTTTCTCATCAGCGGAACTATTACTTCACAAAAAGTGTCTAGAGTGCCACTGTGCAGGGGTGGTGGAAGCTCTGAACCAGGAGAGAGCTGAATTCCTCAAACTTTGTGATCAGCAAAATGACGTCATCAAA
Organism: Anseranas semipalmata; assembly: GCA_013399115.1. NCBI lineage: Eukaryota > Metazoa > Chordata > Aves > Anseriformes > Anseranatidae > Anseranas > Anseranas semipalmata. The sequence goes on from VXAA01005480.1 coordinate 1,152,927, forward strand.
AATTTAGATTCTCGGATCCGTGACATGGAATCAGTCTTCCTCAGTGCTCCTATGACTGAGAAGTAAGTGTGCTGGCGGTGAATTTCCGTAGTTAAATACTCCTGATTGTTCTCTGAGATGTACCCGGCTCCTGGCTTGTGTTCTGAGTCTCTTTTATCTGTGTCATTACTCTTTAGTGAAGACTGCCTCATGAAATTTCATAAAAATGTAAAATTTTTTTTCTTTCTCTCTGAAGAAATTAAAATCACTGCTGAATGGGTGACAATTTTCAAATGTTTTCAAAGTGATGACAGTCTTAAAGTAGAAAACGTGTTTGATCTGTTTAGATTTTATCTGGTTTACCGAAACTGCACAGTAATAACAATTGACTAATTGGTTTTGAAGAGTACTCCTCAATAGCATCAACTGCTTGCTGTTGTCTTCTGCACCTTCATCAAAATAATCATCATTCAGTGAGTTGCTTTCAGAATACTAAAACATTCCTGAGTTCTCAGATCTGATTGATGTCTTTACAGCCAGGAGTCTCTGAACCATAATGTGTGCTCCTCTTTCTATGCGTTTTCCCTATCTTTTTTTATTTGCTGTTAGGTTAGTTTCTTTCAGCAACAGTCTACACTCAGAGCTACTTAATCGACTGGAAGTCATCCAGGTTTCCCTGAGGAGTTACCGGAACTATTTGGAGGAAGCTTTAGGAAAATTAAGAGATTCAAATGTGGATTTTCTCAAAGCTTGCAGGTATAGAGATTTCACTGGAGGAATGTTTATAGATAGTTATCTATTTCTGGGTATTAGCATTTGTTATGTAGGCAGAACAGTAAAATTAGTGTTTGCTATATGTTCATATAAAGAAACAAATTAATTGTAAAGCCACAATTATTATACTGTTTTCATCACAATTGTTTTGATATCTATGTGGTAGGACTGCTCAGCTAAAATACTCTTTAAGTAAAGGAAGACTCATAGCCAATTGCTTTTCCTTTGCTGGTTGCTTTCAGATTATTTTTGGAGGGAGGTAATTTTTCTTCTGAGGAAGTACAGTCTTTCAGCAAGCGTCTTCAGAAAGAAAGTGAGCATATTGACTCATTTGAAAGGTTAATCATGGCTGATATGGAGAAAATGGAATCGAGCTGCTTGGAGCAGGTGTGTGCAAAGCTTCACTCTTTCAAATTATTGATTATATTGGTATATTTCATGTGATTTATAATCATCCTGCTCCCAGATTGGAACTTCAAAACTGTTCTAGTTAATTCTGTGACAATTACATGACAGAAAAAATAAGTAGAAATGGTGAGTTCTATTACTTAAGTTGAAAAAAGTGAAAACAAATTAGCCTGTCTCTTATTTCTGGCATTTTTAAAGGCTACTGAACTTATCAACCAGGCTGAAATGAAGTGCCGTTATCTGTTTATGAATCGAGTCTTTCTGGAAAAGATCCAACAGCTTCTGACAAATCTACAACTACAAATCAAATCAGAGGTACAAAGTGAAACATCAGAGCTTTGTTTAACTGAATTTTAATCACTCCTCTTTTATTACATTGAAGAGATTTTTGGCTGAGTTCAGAGTGGACTGACCTTAAGTAAATTTTTGTGTCAATTCAAAACCATTTTCTGTCATTATCATCCTAATACGGCCTTACTACAGATGCAGCTATACGAGAACATTGTGGTCTTGCAGTACATTGAGCAGGTACATCTGAATAGACCGGCATTTTTGTGTGGTGCAGTAAACTACATGAAGTGTAGTTTTTGTGAATTGCTGTTTTCAGCTCCTCTGAGTACTAGTGACTGAGTGTTTTTATTAACAAGTCTAGTGGTTTCAAAGTGGAGGCTCTGAAAATCCCTTGAATGGGATTTTACTTCACCAATATCCGTTTCTGCTTTAGGTAGCAAATTCCAATTTGCAGTCAGTGACATTAAAATTCTACCTGGAGAAACTCCGTCAGAGGATAGATACTTGTGCTGACCCTAATGCAGATAAAGAAGTAAGTTCTAAACAGCATGAAATGCTATTAATTTGACTCACCATGTATTTATGTATATATTTGGAAGTACTCACCAGAGACCACGTAGTCAAATTGATATGGTGTGTTATAATCACAGAACAACTTTGTGACTGTCTCCAAACCCAGAATGGTAAAAAGGGTACACAATGAGAAGTATGTAGAGTTACATATATACATACATCTGTATAAAAAAAAGTGTGTGTGTTATATATAGATATAAACATATAATCAAAGATAAAATACAGTGCTACAGAATCTATGTACCACCTCTTGGTAGCTAACCAAAAACTTGTATAATAGTAGCTGGTCACCTGTGTTTAGCAGGCAGTCTTCATATATGATACTTTAAATAAGCAACTAATTTTTTTGAGGCAGACTTATGTCTATACACATCAGGGGTTGGGGCTGGGAGGAGAAGAGTACTTTACCACAGTATTTTTGCTCAGGGAGGTCCTGTACCTGTTTTCCTGCTTGCAAAACAAAAACCTCAGTTTCTATACAATCTCGTTGCTTCCACGTATGTGTAAACAAAATGGTGACAGAACAGATTCAAGTAATCTTGTATGCAACTGTCAGCATATCTGAAATCTCTAATTTAGTAAATACCATCTGTATTAACGTATCTTTCAGGCTTTGACTTCTGAAGAGTTATATGACTTTGTCAAAGTAGTGTTGAAAGAACTGAAAAAGAGGAGCCAATATCTTGATTGCCTGCTAGTAAATGCAACAAGACCGTATGATAATGTAGGATACTATTTTAAGTTCTCTGCATTTTATTTAATTTTGAGTGATTTTTGAATGTGTATATATTTTAAAGGCTTTTCAGAATCTGTGCTTTGAATTTTCAAATGCAGAAAAATGCAACATTATGTCAGATTGTCCAAGACACAGTATCTTTAGGTCAGCTCTTCTACAGAGCTGAGTAGATTGGTCACCACTGAGATTACTAAATGTCAAAGATGGGCAGAATCACAAAGAGTTGGTCAGTCCTTTGCAAGAGTTTATTTTCATGGCGTAGCATTTTTCATAGCTACATATTTCATGGGTTTAAAAAAAAAATCCAAACGTGTCCTAAAGCATTTGATAGAATAGCAGACTTTTGTATCAAATGTTTTTTGTTTGTTTGTTTTCCCTTTGTTATTTGGAAAGTCCATCTTTACTTTGTAATCTACACTGGATCATTGTTTTAAGAGTACATAGTTAAATAATGCTTATGATGATTATGGAACTCTACTCATAACTGCTTTTAAGTGTCACAGAGTTGTATAGCTGTAACAACATTTCTCCTAAAATTATAAAAATCTTTCTTCCAGCCTGTCAAGCAAAACAGTGTCTGTTTGGAGGATGTGCTTTCATAACCAGTAGCTACATGTAATGCTAACACTAGTTGCTTGTTACAGTCAACAGGTTTTCATTTTCTGCCCATTTCAGGACCACTTTACCCCTCCTGCAGAGGTTACATTACAAGGTCCAATTGCTGTTGCCATTCGAACAGAGTGTCTCAGAGATGAGAACAAATTGACGATGATGGGGCTGGATCCTGTCAAGTTTCCTTTGTTAAATCCAAGCAGAATGGGAAAGTCTGCAGTTGATGATTTATCAATAAGTGTTATCAAAAATTTACTTGAGTAAGTACTTGTTTGCCTAATTATATTTTTTGTCATTGTCTTTATTATTTTCCTTGCTATATATACACCTCTTCTCTTCATGACGTCCATGATAACACTACAAGGGCCTTCACTACAGTATTTTTTAAACTTATATTCTTGAAGCATATCATGTTTTTTATGAATTCCTATTTTGTAATTTACCTGTGTATCTACAGAACCACTGAATATATTCTTAATAGATAATACCACTACATACTTTCCGATCAGTCTAGCTTTAAAATTCCTGAGAACTCTTTCTTTCTAAGAGCAAGATTTCTCATAGCCACAAATACCCCGTTTTGAGTAATTAGTTTAGTTAAAAGGTGATTACATGCTACATAGTTGAATGAACATACCAAGTGTGAAATGAACAGTAAGACATATGATTTGCAAATAAATAATGTAATGCATAGTTGTGCTTGTAGAAATTCCTAAATTCCAGCTAAGCAATTAGTTACTTCATGAATGTACTTATATTTGCAGTGTCGGTTGTAAATGTAATCCTATCAGTTGAATATTCTCTCAGAAATTTAGCTGCACTTAGCACCTGGTAGGAGTAGAGAACTTGTAGCAGGGTATTCAAAACCCACTTAGCTCTTCATTTTGTTTCAGAACTAAGTCATCCAGGAGAAAATCTTCAGACCGAAATCAGGACAGAAATGATCGCTCACATTCGTTAGGACCAGGTGTGCTAGCAGTTCTTTTAATTTATTACATTCATCTAAATTTTAGTTCCTAGCATGTTACTGAGCAGGTCCAGCTTGTTGCAGGCCAGTGGCTTACATGCTAGCTGTGAGAGGACTGTGCATCCTAACTTTCATCTTGGCTGTCTTTATTTTGCAATAAGATGATGATTTTTGGTTACTAACCAATGAAAGCTGCAGAATGAGTTTTTTTTTTTTTTTTTAATGAAGTACTTATATTTGTTATAGCAAAAGTAAAAAGGAGTAGAGAAAAGAATTAGATATCATGAAAATATGTAGGGGATCAGGGGTCCTTTCTGCAGTATGTTCTCATTGACTCAAAGGTGGGCGCAGAGGTAACCCCAATTGCTCCCAACCTAATGTTCCCATTTCCTCATCTCTCTTCCCCAGAGCTTGACTTCACCAGGCACTTCCAAAAATATCTTCTCTCTTCTGTATTCCAAAGTCACCCTCACAGCCAAGGATATGGATGTAGCCCATTCGTTTTCCTTCTTGTTTCTTGACTTAATCTTGTTTTAAGTCCCCTCCCACCTACCACGTATTTTCTATCACAGTCGTATTGCTCATGCCTCAAAGGTTAGTCTTTATCTCTATCACAGCTGCTGGGTTACTTCAGTTTTGTCTGTCGGAAATGATTGTTGCTATGGTTGTCCTCTTAATGTTGTGAGGAAGCATTATAAATGAGAACACAAATTACATAACCCTGTAAGAAAGACTTCAGTTGGCATTTATATGATGTTCTTCATCTTTCCTTATTAAATATAAAGCAATTCTTCCCACACCAAAGAAGAATTCTCACTTAAATGTATCTGATGAAAGTCCTCAGAACTCTGCTACTTACAAATATGCAGCTCGGATCACCAAGAAGTCATCTGTTAAAAAAAAGATGCCAAAAGGAAGGTAAGATGTGAAAAGAAATTCCACTAAAAATTACTCTTGTGCAGAAATTTACCTAAACTTTGTCCACTGCCTGTTCTTTGAGAAATTCTTAATGCTTATTTGTGTTAGTCTTCTTTCCATCTGTGACTATCATTTGGAATCGCTTCCCTATTTATGTCCTCATGATCAGCTCTTCATTTTATTTCGGACTTTGGATGGAAGAACACTCTTCTCCTGTTTCATTGGCTGTTCATTTCTATTGTGAAATTGTTGTTGAAATATAGACTCTTGAATCACACTCTTAAATCAATATGGCTTAATTTTTGGGTCAAGTGTCTAAATAGTATGTCTTCAACTTGGTCCATAGATTGATGAAATGAGCTAGTATAATAGTGAAAATAACAGAAAACTTCTGAAAAGCCATTGAGGAGAGAATCATGGGATTTTTTGATCAAAAATTATTTTCATGTAATACTAGTTTTAGAGTTACATTTTCTCAATTTTTTCTTCTACTTCATATCTACCACACAACTGACTAACTCAAATAAGTGGACAGAGAAGCAAAAGACTTGTGGATAGTTTCAAATTAATTTTTTGCCTTCTTAGCGTGCAGAAATGCACCAGACCGGTTCTTAGTGATAAGAGATTCCAAATATTTGGAGAGAAGCCTCCTGAATCTGAGTAAGTCATGTATATCTACAGAAAGAAATTCATCACTTGCTGGGGAGAAAGGGGAACCGAGCAACCCTATCTCTCCGTCTATTTATGTACCTATTTATTTATTTATAATGGTTAATTACACAGTTCACCATTAAATTTTGAGATACTTAACCTTGGTATTTATGTGTTAGTGTTTACAGAACAGTTCATTTTGCAGCTTACTTAGGATGACTTTTCCATTCATTGTTTTTATTCTGTATAATGTCTGCAATAGGTGGGTTTATTGGAGCCCATTTTGTACACTTAAAAAATATGGGCTGGAAAATGGCCTGTCTTTCTCTTATTTTCACATGTAAGAAGATCAATAAATTCTATACTTACATTCTTGTGCTTGATACTACATTTATACAAATGAATAAGGAACAAACTGCCTAGGAGGTGATTTTTAAGTGGTTCCATTCTCCTTCTCTATCAAAATTAATGTATTTTTTCTCTTGCCATTATATAATGCAGAATTCAGATATTTAGTATGTGCCATGCAAATATGTTATTATGAATTCCTAAGATGTTTAAGTACCTGGGAATTTTTTTTCATGTTGTGTTTCAAAATACTTCCAGTAAATATCTAGACCTACATTCAAAAAAAAAAAAAGTTTTTTTCCTAAAATGTGCAATAAGCTGTTAAGGCAAGTTTTCAGCACGGGAAATTGGCCAAGATTGCTTTTTTGTTCCAGTGACATGGAGGTATTGTCTAGTAACCATTTACAGTAGCTCAGAGTCCTTCTTCTGAAGAGAATCTGTATTAGCAGGGGTGAAGATTCTTAGACATTATTCTGCCTAGAAAAGTTGTGGATGCCCCATCCCTGGAAGTGTTCAAGGCCAGGTTGGATGGGGCTTTGGGCAACCTGATCTAGTGGAAGGTATCTTTGCCTGTGGCAGGGGAGGGGTTGGAACTAGATGATCTTTAAGGTCCCTTCCAAATCAAATCTTTCTATGATTCAGAGTATTTGTTTGCATATGCTCCAAAAAATGTATTAAAATACACCTGAACAAAATATTTCAAAAACAGTAAATATTACCAGAATTATTTTTATACAGTATGATTGTCTTTTTGTTTGTTTGTTTTCAGTACTTTTAAGGGGATTATTATGAATATTCTCTGGACAGGTAATAACAGCTTGCTCCGTCTTGCTGAGGTAAGAAAAAACAGTGTTCTTCAGTCACTTTTGCTGTTGTAGGTCTACTGTATCAGCTAAATAACTTACAACTATATTATAATGGTTGGATGGCCATCCAAAAACTTTGCTTTCTTCACCATTGCATCTAGTTTTTAAATAGTGTTTGACACAGAGTATTTTAATTACAGGGTTCTTTACAAATATTGACTAAGCATTTCAGAATCTGGGGCAGTGTAATACATGGGGACAAGCACAAACACCCATATCTAGTTGTATAGCGGAACATCAGCAAAGCCAAGACAATTCCAATATTATCCATTCTAACGGCATCAAAAGAAAATATGAGACTGAAACAGCGTGGAACTGTGTCACCCACCTTTCAATAGATTTTCTAAATAGTCATAAATATACTGAAGTGTCATTTTAAGTATCTATAATCAGACCATTCCTTATTAGGACTTGCTAGACTATAATACCATCTCAATAACTACTATTCGAATACATATTACCAAAGCTAAGAGCAGTACAGTAGCAAGAGGACTGATAATATCTTTTCAGAATTGGTAATTAAGATGCACTGCAGTCTCAAAAAAATCTACCCATTCAAAGAGCAGATAGGCAATAAAATTAAAGCTGCTGATACAGCGCTGGCAGAGGAAGACAACTGGTCTCAAGAGGGTGGTTGACAGCCTTATATATCCCTGCTACTTTTATATGCATAGGTGTGACTTGTTTGAATGTGTTATCAATCCCTTTTCTGTTTTATCTTTCCCTCCTGAAAGGAGTTCTACATAAAAGAGAAGCATCAAATCACAATGCCTGAAGATCTGCCAGAGACATTTGAACATTGTGCGGAAATGCTCAGGCGGAATCTATTATCATACAAAAGTCAGACAGATGATTACTACGATTCCTGTCTTAAAGGTAAATTAATTCAGTTAAGACTTTTAATTTCACTGAAAATTGCAATGAATCAAGAATTATGTAGCTTGGTGGAAAAATTGTTAGTTTTACTGGAAATTGGGCCAATAATCTCTTTAATATATTATCAATTACAAGGTGTGTGGCGAAAGAGCCCTTGACTAAGTTGAAAGATCTGTACAGGGTTATGTCTTTTAGCAAGTGTTTCTGTAATCATGGGACCTAGAAAAAAGCCTGTCATGGACAGGATATGAAAGAGAAAATTCCAGCTTGTTTGACCTTTCCAGTGTACATTCAACTTGTTGCAATGACTGCTTCTGTTGCATAAACACCCCTACCTTTTCCAAAAAGAATTTCAGGATCAGTTGAAGTTGTTTGAAGAGGAACTCCCTTATGTCTCCCAGTTGGTGGTTGATAGTCTTTTAAAAGAACATGACCAGAAGCTCAGCTATTCCACTGGTAACATTCGGCACCTGTTCAATAAACAACAAGAAGACTGGGAGAGTGTGAAGGTATGTATCATGGACATACTGGAATGCTTCCAGTGTAAGCAAGCTAAATGCATCAGAATTGTAAAATTTCATTAATCTCTCTGTTTGCTTAATCACTCACTGTTGAGCTCATCACAGATTTTGTTTCTGTGTTTGCAGTTAGTCTGCAGTTCTACTGGAAGCTTTGTATTTCTAGTAACTCAGTCCTTTCTCTCACTGCTTCCAGCATTAGGCTTCCTCTCTATAATCTTTTACAGCTATGTCTGTTGTTTTATTCTTAGATTGTAAACTCTTTAAGAGCTGGTAACATTGTGCTATGGCTATACAGCTCACACAGTATAGACACACTCATTATGAAATATCATTATTGTCTTCTAAAAAAAAATGTAATATCTTTTATCAGTAATATCAGCTCTGATAACAAAATCATAATGGAGATCATGCAGAAAACGTTATAGGGTAGTATCTTCAGATTTTGTCCCACTGAGTATTAAGTTAAATTCAGGAAAAAAAATACAGATATAAAGTTACAAAAATGTCATATTTACCTGTTGGTAAAGAGAGATTACTACTTCTGATGACTTGAAAACAAACACCAAGGTGAGGTCAGGCCCCGTTCTTCAGCAGATGGACAATTTGGTATATACTGCATTGCAAGGTTTATCTCTAGTCAGCCAAGGAATACACTAAATTTTCTTTTTCTGAATACTGTTAAATAAAATGCTTGTTTTTACTTTTTCTCATTATGACTCAATTGCACGTTCTTTATAGAAAGCATTTCTTATGTGTTTACTTAAAGGTTGTGCTCAAGAAGCAATTATGTCCTTCCCTGGGACACCCAGACAACATACTTCAGCTGGAAGCTTTGTGCCAAGAGGAATTAAAAAGGCAAAAAGACCAAGCTGATACTATTCATCTCAACACACAGATGCTTTGGGTAACTGCAAAGCCATGGCTTAATATGAACTTGATAGTTCATATTAAAACTTGCATTTGGAAAGGAGAGCAGATTTTGGATACATTTTTTCTTCCGCATCAGAAGTAAACTGAAAAATGTTATCAGTTTTAGGCAATCCTGTTCACACAGCATCTTTAAGTTATGTGTTAGCAGCATTAGTTCAATATATGCATAAATGCGTATGTGCACGTACAAGTGCATAGATTTATTGTGGATCTAACCGATCTTTTGTATCACTCATAGAACATACTGAGGAAGTGATGACTTACCTCTTACTGACAGAGTTGTTGGATATGAGTCTACATTTGGAGTAACAGTGACATCCTCTGGTTACTTATTTTACTTGCAGAATACAGACGCCTGGAAGGCTTTTTTCTGTGTGTGTTTCATTAGCGCAAGTAATTGGCATTTCTCCATATGAGATTAAGAACTCGAATAAGCAGAACTTTACAGGAGAAACTCCGGAATCAAAACACTCCTGCTCCGCACACATTTCCTGCTCCATCATCTGGGTTATTGAAAGTCAGTTCCCCAACAGTAAAGCTCTTTTTTATTTTTCTCAGGCCACTTTTTGAAAATTCTATACCGCCTGCAGATTCTATATTTGTTTTAATTCCTAAGTAATATCTCCTCCTCTTAGCTCTGCATAGGCACACACAGAAACACACATAACCTTTTTCAGAATAATACCTGGTGATAGCATTTCTGCTCAAAGTACCTGAATTACAAAATGGCCTTTGCTTTGGGCAGAAGGATGCCTTTACAGATTGCTGTTTCAATCAGTTTTAGATGCTTAACCCAAATATACAACTACAGGGCAACTATACACAGAACTCTATAGCTTTTTATACCTTACCTTAGGTAACCAACTAGTGTTGAGAGCACTGCAGAAAAGCACTTTTAGATCCTTTTACATGCAATTTAGAGCCTTATGTCTGTTATCTGCAGCTGTTGCAAAACATCAAGGTTGGAGGGTGGTGTAGTTCTTTTGGAGCTAAACTAAAAGGAGAGGAGATCAAATTATCAAAGGAATTCCTCTCACTTGTATCCAATGTCCCAACAGGACTGTGCTGCTGAGTGTGCTCAGAACTTTGTTTCTGCACTAGCTGCCTTCACAGAAAAGCTGCTTCTGGAGTTAGATGAAAGTATCACTGTTGATGACATACAAGCACCGAGTAAGTAAAGATGAAATTGTTTGTTGAACGTTCCACTTCCGTCTCAAAGATTGCAGCAGACTTTCCCTAGAAAGAGGAGACTTTTGTATTCTATAGTACTTTAAATGGAAAAATTTGGATGAACACACATGCAAAGCTATTTCTTGAAAGTGAAGAGCATCCAGCTGCTCACAGTTACTTCAAAACAATAGTATGACTGCCAGTGTTTTGTTGCTGCTGAGTGTATCTTATCTTCCAGAAACTGAAAGACCAAGGGAAAAGACATCTACATTAATTCGTCGTAAACAAGCTGGACTTCCTCTAGAAATCTGTGAAGTTGAACGGTTAATTGAACGTGGAAGCAGGTAATGTTTGAAGATGCTGAACGCTGTTGTATTCAATTTCTCTTCCCTAAACTGACATCATCCTTGTAGGTCTTTTGCTCCACTTGATGAAACTGCTGAATACTATGTTTGTCATTAGGGATGTCATTTAGCTAGTTATGGGGCAGGTTGAATGGCTAATGATTTTAAAGAAAGAATAGCAATGGATCCAAATTAATGTGAATTATGTATTATATTGTAAAGCAATATAATTTAAATTTTGTTATGTCACTTTGCATACCACTATTTATCACTTGACCATTTTCAAATCTGTGAATATACTGTGTATTTTCACTCAGCAGATATGGATTCTATTTACTGTGTAGAGTTTCTGAGGTTTTAAAAGAAAAGGTGGTTGTGCTAAACAAGTTAGTTTCTAGTGGAGAGTTAAAAAATAATAATCTTTTGCATTTAAAATACATCATATGAACTAGTATGATCTGTTCTCTTCTATCCTAACGTTCTCTCCTTTTTTTTT
>VXAA01005480.1:1164408-1181053 GCA_013399115.1 Anseranas semipalmata
TTTAAGGACTTGGCCAGGAATACCCATGACCACTCTTTCGGACAATTCAGACTATATTCTTTGCAGAGAAACTGCATCAGTTACAACAGCAAAGACTACGCTGGGCCACATAGCAGCAGTAGAAGCAAGAGATGCTGTATATAAGGTTGGTCTGTGGGAAAGGACTGTTATGGGGTGTGGGGGGGGGGTAGCTGTTCTTGTTGTGGGTTTGTTTGTTTTAAGAAGAAAGTTATAGCTATGTATGTTTTTAATATACACAGCAATTTCAGACCTTAAAGCCATATTCACCATGTGTAGAAATCCACTCTCATGTCTGTTTCTTTGTGGTGTTGTCAAAAGCAGACAGAGTTGTTTTTTTTCAAGGAGCCCTCGTATTCAGATACATGACAATGAGGAGTTGTTTTAGCAGAGAAGCATGGATAGTGTCAGAAACTTAATGCATTTCAGCAGCATCACAGTTCAAAAAGTAGTTACTGTCATCATATCTCCACAGTGCCATTTCAATACAGCTGAGACTCTGACTTGCACTAGCTATGGCTTGTGAAACAGTAGTGTTCAGCAATTAGGGGAGTATTCTTACGTTAACTTATTTTGGAATAAATGATTGGTGTTTATATATCTGTCCTGGAATTAATCTCATTCCCAGTGAACTGAATTCATTTGAAAAAATATATATTTTTAATAGGGAAACATAAAATACACAGTCAACAAGGCAAACACCATCAAAACTATAAATTTGCATGAGTGTTTTATGTATATAGTTATGGGTACCTAAGTACCTGATTACAGTACTCTTTTGAAGTGAAGATAGAGTACTGCTTGTCTGCATATAGTAAATGCATGCCACAGAAATGTTTTCCTGAATGTATATCGAGGACTCTTTAATAAAGGTACCTTGAGTTTTTTTACTGTAGTTCACAAGTTCCCATTTAGGTGAAATACCTTTTTAGCAGCTTTGTAATAGTTCAGTTCATACTGGTGACGTAGGAAGTCCTCGGAAGAGCCAGAGCGCGTTCTTTTTGATATGCATGCTTTCCTCTCTCTTCTCTAGAGAAGGTAGCTCTTTAATCTTAGGAGCTAGTGGAAGTGAGATGAAGATCTTGCATTTTTATAAAAATTTAAATATTGCTGGTAATGTAATTTCAGAAGTCTTTGAACACAGAAAATGAACACAGAAGAAAGCAATGAATAATTGTTCATATATTTCTATTGTCAAAGGCAGAAAATAAGTGTCCTGCATGCACATTAAATCAGGACTTGGATTTAGGCAAAGTAAAGTTATACCTTATTACTACTAATTTTGTCCTTTGTTGTTGTTAATTGTACAGAAATACATATGTAAACTTGAGCAGCAGTTTGCCCAGATCAAGGAAGAAAGTACATCTCAGATGGTGACAATTCAGCATTGGGAAAACTGGTGGAAACAGTCCATCCAGAAGATTAAGCAACTCTATATGTGAGATCAGTCAAATTTTGCTAATGTTCTTCTGTTCTACAAATAAATGTACTCTTTAACATTGAAAAAGTTGTCATACTGTATCTTTGCTGGAGTAATTGAATGTAAGTAAATTGTCTGTGGACATGTTCATCTGTGCTTTCTCAGCCAATGCCATTCTGAGAAGAATTAAATATTTTTTCTTGTGATGATGATCATCAGTTTATGAAGGCTAAAAGGAAATTTTCATTGTAGACAGGATAATTCTCTATTGCACACCGTGGAATTGTTGATATAATATTGGATGTTGTCAGAGTTAAGATGTTCATGGATTGAACCCATCGTTAGATTTTGTATGGTTGTTCTGGTTGGTATAATATCCATGGCACTGCAATAAGCTGCTACTCAGCAATCAGGATTATCCCAACTACCTTCTTGAGAACATTAATATTTTTGTTAACAGGTCACCTGCAGCACACTAGAATTCCCTGAAAATTCTTTAGCTGCCTTTATTCTTTTACCTAGCTTGAAAATGCCATGGTTTTCCACACTATAGCTTGCTTTCTGAATGTTGAATTATGTTATTACCCTTATTCAAGCTCTCTCTGTTCTCTTTTTAACTTGTTTTTTTTGTTGTTGTTGTTTACTCATTTTCTGTTACTGAAGGATATTGGGCTAAACAGGTCAAAGTGTATGTACTTACAGCTGCTTTTTTCTGTAGTCCTGCAACAGTGTTTCTGGAATGTACGCTTATGTTCAAATTCATTGTTGGTGTAAACAGTTTGTTCTAATATCAGTGATGTTACAGATGTGGTTCAACAGAATTTTGTATTTTTTATTTCTGTTGCACTGAACAAGTGCAGTGGTGAAAGGCTCTTTCTTTTTGCCTCTTGAAATAAAAACTGGCGAATGTGCTGTAAATGAAACGTACGCTCTGTACAGTGCTTCCTAGTTGGATCTCAGCCAGAGTAAAGTTAACCCATTGTGGTGCTAGCTGTAATGCAAGAACCTGAACAGCTAGAAGCCCAGCAGTGGGTTTGGACTAAAGTTCATGTTCAAGACTCAGGCAAGGTTGAATATGTCTGTCATGGCACATTCTAAGGTTATAATAGTTAAAGGCAGCCTGTGTAAAGATGGAGTCTAGCAAGGAAGCTTTCTTCAGCACAGAAGACGCCCTTCCCACGGATATCTTCTTTCTTCACATTCTGAACGACGCTGTTCTTCACGTTCTGTACTCACAACTCGTTACTTCAGTTTTAGAAATCTGAAATACAGGTTTAGAAACTTGAGTTGATCTGCAAAGAAAATTTTCCATGGAATGGTCTACAAATGAGGTATTTATCTGCAATCTAGAATGCTTTCTGTGGCAGGGCTTGAAAATAATGTACTGCTTTGTTCTGGGAGGTCAAGCAAGTTCATTTATGCATAATACAGCTATTTTGAACTATATCTCTTTTAAAACTCTTTGAACAATTTCGAGGAACCTGAGTAACTATTAAAATTTTTTTAGCCATTTTTCTGTTTGTAAGGAAATTCTGTTATTAACTGCAACCATGTCTATTTCATTTTTGTTTGTATTCATTGTGAATCCTAGAACTGTAAATCAGTTTAGGACAATATGGTAAATGGCAGAGATGGTTTTAGATGCAAGGAGATGTTCTGAACTTGTCTGGCTCCAGTGTTCCTGAAGATTTGCAGCAGAGAAACTGTAGCAAAAGGGGAATGCATCAGCTGCACTCCTAATGATGCAGTATTTCAAAATATATGTATTGCATTTCCTGAGCGATCAGATATTTACCCTGTAAAGGCATATGGAAGTACACAACACCTATTAAAAATAGCTGAAATCACGCTAAAATAATCAGAATGCTCGTCTTTTTTATTCTGTGTTAATTTTACCATTCAGTTTGAGGATAATTTTTGTTTTCCTTTCTTCTGTCTATCCTTTGCCATTACCCAAGTTCTATGTTCTCAGTCCCTGTACACAATGAGTGCGTGAGGATGGTCAGTCTCCTGGGTATTCTCATTTCCTGTGCCTATCTGCAAAGTGGTTCTGTTTTATATTTTCATTTATACTTTGGAGTAAAATTTGAGAAGATGTTTATGAAATTGGTAAGTGGTTGGCAAGCTGGGAGGGGCTGCAAACACCACGGAGAGAAGAATTAAATCACGGCTTGGTGTTTTAGGAAAACAAATAGCCTGAAAATGGAGCATAATTCCATGAAGTCAGTTACAAGGCTTTATATGCCATAGATCTGGCTAGGGAGAGGTTCCATAGAAAAGATGTGTGGATTGCATTTGGCTACAGGCTGAACGTCATCACCAGTGCTGTGCTCTTGCAAAGTAGGCAAGTATAGAGGAATGGATGAACTTTTGCAGTATTTCAATTAAGTGGGGTAATCCTGCTTTACTCAGTACTGGTGAGGCCTCAGCAGGAATACTTGATTTGGTTTTAGCATCACATTTTATGAGAATGGACTGATTCAAGGAAGAGAAGAGGGAAGGAAACATCATAACCTTCAGATATGTAAAGGGGAGTCTTCAGGTACGTGATCATTGTCATAAAAAGACACAGACCTAAAATGCATCAGGGGAGATCCTGGATAGGAAGATGTTAAGAGGCCTGCTGATAGGAAGTGCAGTAAAGCACTGGCATAGGCTGCATATCCATCCTATGTCTTGCCAGCTCTTAATGTCGGATTGAAAAGCAACTGTTTGAACTCTGCTCTGCACATTTGTGAGCAGGAAAGGGATTAAATTGAGCTTTTAAGGTTAGACAGCTGAGCTGGGGGAAGTTGATTTTTATGGTTGTTGAAAAGGGAGTAATTTTTTTTTTAACTTAGAAATATAATTACCTAATATGTATTATTGTTGTCACCTAATGTTTCTTTGCTGGTATCAGACCTCAATTTACATTCCTCCTACATGCAGCTTTGGTAGAACCTGTCTCTGGCAGTTACTTTTCAGTGAAAGATGGAGTTTATCAGCTAAAATGACAGCTGTATTAGCACTACATATCTCCTGATATGATTCATTCAAGTGAATTTATTAAATTGTAAGGGGTGTGTGGTTTAGATGAATACATGGAACCTACAGAAACTAGAATCGAATCAGAAAGCTTCCAATCCTTTTGTAACTGTGATCATTTCTTACTGAAATGAGAGATTTCTTGAGCATTTTACATAAACCACCTCAGTGACTAAGCAGCATGGCTCTGTCTATCTCTTTCCAGCTTCCTGATTTCAGACAGACTGAATTAATTTGAAACTGCTTAGAGAACCTTATGCTCATATGATAAAATAAGCATTTTTCTCATTTTGAGATATTTATAGCTGATTTCCCTTGCTTTTTTGTTCTTTGCAGATTGAAAGCTGCTGGGAGTAAGAAGTTGCCTTTCCTTCTTCTACTCTAGAAGACATGATTTCCAGCAAAGTGGTGGCATCTCTTGTCTGTTTATCTGTTGTTATCACGTTTATCTGGTAAGCATTTGCTAGCAAGCTTAGTAGTGTTTAAAGCATGAGCTTCCTGGCTATATCTATACTGTAGTAAAAAGCGTAACAGCAAAATAATATAGGCAGTGCATTTTATGGGAAGTGCCTGTTAGAGCTTGTAAGAAAGAGCAATGATTAGTATAACAGATAAAGTAACAGTAGTAGAGGGAGAAGCCTCTGAAGGGAGAGAGAAAAAAGACTAATTTTGTTCAAATTAGGTAGCTAACACTGTATCTGACAAACAAACAAGTGTTAAAGTACAGAATATTCCAGTTACATTTCACTTCAGACTTCAGGGATGATTATCTGTCTCTTCAAAAGGTCCAAACTCCAAGGTAACTAGGGATAGCTTGTAGCATTCAAACATGGAGGATGTTTGTAACTTTGAGAATATTGACTACTGAGTATGCTTTATAAATTCTCCTAAGCAACCTCAAACATTGTTTGAAAGGAATCAGAGATCAAGTATTGCTATTAGCTGTTAAATTATTATTAATCATAATGTATTTCTGATGTTACAATTTGCCCACAATGTGAAATAACAACAGTTGCATTTCACCAGTAGCTAAGTGATCATATATAAGAATTCATACAGGTTGTGATCAAAACTGACAGGAGACAAGAGCCTATGCAACCTATTTGTCTGTTATGTAAATTAAGACACAGCATTTAGTTTCCTGGTCTCCATATGTCACACCAGTATATATTGCGTACTTATCCATTTTGAGCATTGCCTTGTGTATCTCCATTTGTGTACGCTTTTTGAAAACATGTAGATCTACATTTTGTAGACCACTTGATGTAAATAGTAATATTTAATCCTGACATTTCAAACTGGATGCTTCTGGATTCCTTTTAACCTGAACTTCCCATTTATACCTTAGCAGCAGTGTAGTATGTTAAAGTGTGAATACATTGTATCCTATGCTAATTAGTAAAGTAGGCAAGCAGTTAACTAGCATTACTTCTCAAAATCTATGCCTGATTCTGAGAATATCTCGGAAAATACTAAGAAGATACATTTCAATGCTACCTGTCTTAAAATGTTTCTTTGCTATCACTTACAGGATTACAGTTGGGAATGGGAGAGTGCACTACCTCCCATATTACCTTCCTTGCCCTGAAATCTTGTAAGTCTCCAATTTTGTATGTAACGAGTAACACAGATCTTTGTTACAAGAGCTGTACTTCGCTGACAGTATAACTAGTTATTAGCAAGCAGTCACTTGTTCTGTATTTTATGCAGTGATGAATCTATAATTAGTCACTGTCCTCAAATGAAGTGGTGATAATGCAACCTTTTCTGCTTTAGTCTGTTTCCCCTTCAGGACAGCTCTGCATGTGTACAGCATGAATGAGGTCTTGTTTGTTGTATGTCACAGACTGTGACTAACAGGTTAGTGTTGGGTTCATTATCAGGGTGTAGTCACACACATACATATATACACACAGGATATCACTGTGCTTTGAGGTGTGGATTAAGTATCCCAGCTTGCTGGATGGAGAAACTAAGTCAGAGAGGTGAAATGAAAGATCATGTAAGGATATAAGGAGTTCTGGCAGAGTTAGGAATAACCCATCAGTCTCCTAACCATGTTCTTCAATGTATGATATGTGCTTTCTATTCAGTTTAAGAATTTATTTGTGTTATGGCAGCAGTCAAGACTACACTGTAAACAAAATGTAAGGGTGGCTGCTTATCCAGAAAACTTTAAGGGGTCAGTTTCATTTCATGATGCAAACTAATTTAAAGTTAACTGACTTAGCATGGATCCTAACAGCTCTCTCGAAGCTGCATAAAAGGAATTTGTACTGTGAAGGAGCAAGATACATGGGCTAAGTGACTTCACTGCCATATTGGACCATAGCCATAACACGACATTCAACAGTTTTACCTATCCTTTATAATAACCTACTGACCTTGTAAAAACAACAAAGAAATGCAAATAGAAAATACAATCTTTTATAGAGGCATTTTAGATTATTCCAAGCTGTTAAAAATAGTGTCTTGTAAGATGCTTATATCTCTGAATTCTGTTCAAAGTGTGATGTATTTCAGGTAGTTCAGCCCTCCAGGTGAACAGGAAAAGGTGTGCAGGGAATGGAGCACATATATGACCATCACTGGCAGTCTGCAACAAGCATGTACTTCCCTGGTTTTTGACCCCTCAGCTCTGATTTGCTCACAGACTTGGAGAGCTGCCAGCATCTCCCCATCACTGTTCTGTTCTGTGCTCTGTATCAAAACTGTTACTTGTCTGGCAGCCCTTTAGGGTGTGTACAGGCAATGCCAAACTCTCTGTACCAGGCAGAGTAGCGCACACAGCAGCTGGAGTGAGAACTTGGTCAGCTGTCAGTACACGAGCAGATCCTGAAGCTAAACTTGGTTCCTGTTTAAAGAAAAGTATTACAATTCCTTTCTTTTCCGAACCCATCATGCAGCTCCATGAAACTCCAGTATACAGAAGAGAAGGCAATCCAGCTTTTCCCCCAGTAAGTGGAGGCTTTTTATTTCCTGACCTTTAAACTGCTGTGCCTCTCTTCCAGGCATATTCATGTATTATTCAGTGGATATTTCTTCCTTTTTACAGGTTATTTTATCAGCAGCCAAGAGTGCTGGCTCCAAAGTAAGTTTCTTTCTTTGAACTTTGCCATTTGTTTCTTACTCCTGCAAGTTAAAGGGCTGCTGACTTTGGTCTGGGTGCTCTGTAGCACTCAAAATTTCAAAATCCTGGTATACACTGAACAGTACCTTGTTCCATGAGAAGCCTAACTGTATGGGTATGTCTACAGCTGTCTGTGTTGCTCTAAGATTGAGCCCAGTCACTGTACACTTGCTACCATACCTACTGTAAATTCCCAATTAATATATTAGCATACATTCAGCCTGTTTACACAGTTGCTGCCAGGGACTCTGTCTGAGATGGGAGATATAATAGCTGGAAAACAGTAAGAAATAACTTCTGGAACTGCACTATAGCTTTAACCAGCTGTGGGTGAGCTTTGAATCCATTTCAGGGTGAAATCAAGCAGGTGCCTTGTGTGACCTTCAGCAATGGTTTCAGCTAACCTGCTGGATCTTACCGTGGAACAAATTACAGGCACTCATAGACAAGTCTGTCTGAGAAGCAGTCAAACCAGTGAGTTTAAACAGGCATGGAAGGCTTCAGGCAGCAGCAGCCAAGATGTGACTTAGGCAAATGTTCCTTGTCAGCTCGTGTTTGTTAGCAGTCTCCTTTAGGCCAGCTCCTATGACCTGACTCTTACCTCTAGCAGCTCCCCTTCAACAGCCACCATTCTGACACAAGTTAATAAACACACCCTGTAGCAAGGTTCTTAACTTGCTATTTTGACAGGATGTGCTAGGCCTGAATATTTCTCTCCTCCACATTGGAATAAATTGGTGTGCAAAATCAGCTAGTGTAGGTACTGAAGTAACTGAGGAGAGTATCGTGTAGCTTTTAGTGCTCTGTTTTCTGAAGGGAGTTGACTAGTGTGCACCGAGTGGATGCATACCATGGAAATGAGTCATCGGGAAAACCCAGTGCAGCCCTTTAAAAATCAGATGAAAAAAGCCCTGTTTAGAGAAAAAAAAAAAAAGTAATTTCCTTCTCCCCCCTCTCTTCTCTCTCTCTCTCTATGCCCTGCCTATCCCCCCCCCCCCCGCCCCAGGGCAATTAACCCAGAAGGAGAACAGCTCAGTTAGTACGTTTTATACAAATCAAATTCTTCTCATATAATTTCATCTTTTAACCATGTGCATTACTATAGGAGGGAGTGAACTTGTTATTCTCATATCCACTCAGAATTAAAGTATTAGATGTGGGTTGAAAGTGTACCACTACCTCAGGCATCAAACTGCTCCCCACAGGTCCGTGCACTGTTATTGCCTTGGGAGCGTGTTGGATGGGAGACTGCTTTGGCCTCCAAGTGTGGCCCTGTACAATGTGGCCATGACAAATTTCATTAGCAGGGTGATACGGATCATAGTCTGGGGGAATTGTGAACAGGCTGGGGTAAACCTGACATTGTAAATAACGTCCTGTTTAAAAAAATCAAAAAGGTAGGAAAGAAACTCTGAAAACAAGGAAGAAAGTTGAAATAGCATTGCATAACTCTAATTGGTCATAATCGGACTCTGCTGCATGTATATTCAATATTTCCACTACCCACACACAAAGAAGATTAAAGATTTGCTATAATTGTTACACGTTTGAATGATGGCTCACATACAGAATTTTAAATTATATCTGAACATGTTAAAGCTATATATAAATACTGGAAAAATAGACTGTCGTGCCACAAGCTGTGTTTTAATAATACAATGGCAATGGGGTATATTTCTATAGTAACTTTTATATTATTTCTTGCATTTTAATACATATGTAGCTATCTGCATCAGTGATAGCAAATATGTGTAACTTCCCATTCTGTGAGTTCAGTGGTCATTAAACTCTCCTCATCAGAGAAGTCCTATAAGATTAAATGAGATTTTAGTGTATGATCACATTTTTTTTTGCCAATTCCATAAACAGTGCTGAATTTCATCCCAGGAGCTGAAATGTCCATGCTCTATGACATGAAATAAGAGTACAGGAAAAGATCTGAACATAATACCATCCATAAGAAGTTAATTCTGATATACTCTTCAGTGTTTCTTGCCCATTGACTGGGCTTGACACCAAAGGGAACAGCTACATTTCACTAACATTCCCTTTAATTTCTTTCAGGCGTCAGGATGTGCTAACAGTCACACCATGGCTGGCCCCCGTCATCTGGGAAGGTACCTTCAGTCCTGAGATCCTGGACAGTGCCTACATGCCACTGAACCTCACCATAGGGGTGGCAGCCTTTGCCATTGGAAAGTAAGTGAACCATTCAGGGGACACAGTTCTTGGGTTGATGTACTTCCTCTGTGGAAGGTTTTTTTTTTTTATCCTCAGCAGAGCTGAAGTCTGTTCCAATCTGTAATAAATTAATAAAAAGCACCCAAGATACCTGAAGTATGGTCAAGATTTTTAAAGAACTGGCATGTGCCTTGGGAATTAGAGATGTAGATAAGTGGTTGGTTGGTCAAAGCAGGGATAACCCACTTGTTCCTTGTCATCCGCTGTACTTTACTGCATGTGTGGCATATGTATCCTTGCAGCAATAGCTAGTCAACACTTTTTATCCCTTGTCTTCCATTCATTGAAGTACTCCTCATAATCCAGCATGCAGCCCCATGTCTCTGCTGTGCTATTTGCATGTGTCTGTACAGATACACAAGGTTTGTGGGTCGCTTCTTGGAGTCAGCAGAGAAACATTTCATGAAAGGCTATTCGGTGAACTACTATATCTTCACTGACAACCCTAAGACAATCGCCAGTGTCCAGCTGCAACCTGGCCGAAGATTTGTCATTGTCCCCATCGAGAAATACCCCAGCTGGCAAGAGTTCTCCATGCGCAGGATGGAAGCCATAAATAAGCACATAGCAGAGACGAGCCATCAGGAGGTGGACTACCTCTTCTGCCTGCACATTGACATGGTGTTCTACAATGCCTGGGGGCCTGAGACCCTAGGCGACATAGTGGCAGCCATACACCCTGGCTATTTCAATGTCCCTCGAAGCCAGTTCCCGTACGAGCGGAGGAGCTCTTCAGCAGCCTACATCCCTGATGGAGAAGGGGACTTCTACTATGGAGGAGCTGTGTTTGGAGGGCTGGTCAAGAAGGTCTATGAGTTCACCAAGACTTGCCACATGACCATCCTGACAGACAAAGCCAATGGGATCATGGCAGCCTGGAAGGAAGAAAGCCATCTCAACAGACACTTTCTCTCACACAAACCGTCCAAGGTGCTCTCTCCAGAGTATTTGTGGGATGACAGGCAGCCAAAGCCCCCTGAAATTCACCTCATACGCTTTTCCACAGTGGATAAGAACTACAAGGAGATATGAGATTGACCATCTGATCCTTGCAGAGATATTCTCCACATGATCAAACCCACTGAATATTAGCTCCCAGACAATGTGTCCCACTGTGAATTTTTGGTCCCGCTGTGAACAAACTGAGAAAAGAACCTGTGGATAGTTTCTCTGGAGAATGGGAGTCTTAAAGCATTTCAGAAGCAGCAGCCAAAGTGGAGGTGAGAATGGAAAGGTTTCTAGGTTCCTAATCTTTGTAAATACAAGTGTCCCACTGGGGGCTGCAGCACACAGAAAGGTATCCAGAAGGCCAGCTATCAAATGTGAGGCTGTCCTTATAGCAAGGCTGCACAGGCTATTGCCTGAGCATTTTCCTGAGGTCTTACAGAAACTTAGGCAGGATCAAAACAGTGTTTGACATTGCTGTGGAGAAAGAAAAGACCTAGTTACAGTAAAGACTTTTCCACTTAAAAAATAATAATAAAAAATAATAAAAAATAAATAAAATTTGGAGAGTAATAAATTTTCATGTACCATGGTTTAAACTCACACATTTTGTCAGGATCAGGAAGAAACTTGCCCTCGGAGGAGGTTATCCCTGATTAGTGTGCAGCAGGTTTTCTTGGACCTTCTCAGAAGTGAGCTGGTGCCAGCCATTGCCAGTGAGAATCCTGGTCTGACAGGACAAATAGTGTGGATTCACATAGCGGTTATCTTCCAAATTCCAATCTGTGTTTTGGAGACCTGAATTTAGACAGAACTGGCACAATTCAGACCCAGACTGAACTTCTTTGGGTTTATTCCAATCACAGATGTGCTCTGAACCTTTTCCCTGGTTTACATGTCTCTGGGGATTATGTAATCTTTTCCAACACAGGAAATCTGGTATGAGAGGTCCGTGTTCTTATCCACTGCTTCAGTCCTTTCCAACTTTTCCGAGCTCTGTGAAATAAATTGGCTTGAAGTTGTTGGAACCGGCAGTGAGAGCTGGTGCATTTCCAGCAAATGGGGTGATTTCATTTCATAATGAAATGCTTTAATGAAACTGTGGGCTCAGCCTAGAGCTGGAAGTAGGCTGGGGTTAACATTTTCTTTGCATGAATCTGATGAGAAGCTGAGCGAGGTGGTTTGCAGCCTTTAAAGCCTGAGCGCTCACTCGGGTGAACAGGTGCGGAGGATGTCCAAACACAGGGGAACAGCCGCCTCTAGCCAACAACAGCTGCATAACTGATTACCAACTGAGGTCACAGCATGGAGGTTCATGTGCCGCCTCCCCTGCTGCAGCGCGTTGGCTGTAAACATCTTCCCCGTTACCTCCCGAGACATGCTACCAACGGGTGGTGTAAGTCTGTGCCATGGTCACATAATGTGAGTGGGGAGAGAGACCACAGGGAGCAGCTGAGAATGGCAGAGCCGAGCGTTGCTGCCACACTGTACAGTGCAGAGAGAAGCAGTGGTGAAAGGGCTAGGCTGGCTGCTTCTAAGAGAACAGTATAAAAAAAAAAAAAGGCTCATTTGGCAGAGAGAGAGAAAGTGGGGAAGAGGTCCCTGGCTGTTCTTGCTTCTCTTCACATGAGAAAATTGTTGTATGGCAGTGCATCAAGTATTGAAAACTTTAGGGCCCCACCATTGATTGCAGATGACTTAACTAGCCACTTCAGCCCTATGGGAGCAGGCTGAGAATGGCATTTGCCCATGCAACTGTAGGCATTTCCTCTTCCAGAAGGCTAACTGGAAAACCTTTCACAGTACCCACAATATGGATAAGGTACACAAAGTACCTCCAGCCCAAAACCCCTAGTGGCACCTTGGTCTGTTGCTTCATGCTTTATACAGCAAAGGGACTACCCTATTATATTTTTTGCACACTGTTTTTAGTGCTGGGGTGCTGAAGGAAGACACCCCTCTGTTATAACCAAAACAGAAGAGATTCACCTGTAAAGATGTGTATGTTTGGTAACCATGGAACCTTATCTAGCCCAAAAGGGTGAAGAAGGATCCTTATCCAAATCTTTCCAAAAAGATATATTCCTGCCAAAACCAGGATTAATACTGAATATTTTCTATTTGTAAAACAATTATGTCCAAAGCCCATGATTGAAACTAGGGTCTCATTATTCCAGCTGCTATATATATGCATATGGATTCTTTTACAAGCCAGAAGGAACTGTCTAGTCCAATCTCCTGCACAGGACAAGCCAGATAATTTTATCTCCTGATGTCAGTATCAAGCTCACAATACATAGCTGAGCTGTGCTAGATCTCTTAGAAAAGCATTCAGACCCAGTAAAAACTTCAAGTGAAACAGAAGCCACAAATCCATAGATCAGCTGTGCTGATGGTTATTTCCTCCTTTGCCTTAATTTTGCTCTAAATTGCTCTGTGTTTTCAGCCGTTGGATTTCATTTTACCATGCTGGATGATTTGGATTCCTGTACAGATATTCATAGCCTATAACAAATCCACCATGGGAGGAAATTCTCCAGCACAAAAGTTGTGGAATAGAGGGTGTTTCTGGAGTATCTGTTCTGAAAATTCTCTTGTGAAATGCTTGGTCTCCTGCTCTGCTTCCTAGGTACCTTTTGGCCAAATTCAAGACCTAGACCTTACCCCTGTTACTGACAGAGTAATAGACTGTTCTGTGCAGTGCCAAACATGTTCATCTTCTTGGCAGGCCTGCAGCTTCTCCCCAGGGGAAGGTCTTCATGTTGCATGACACAGTTCTGCTCGACAGGGCTGTGATTTGAAGCACTACCTAGAAAGTGCCTATGTCTCCAGGGAGCAGAAGAACGTGACAGCAGGAACACATTCCCCAGTGCAGTGTGGGAGATGCTCCCTGAATCAGCTTATGCCCTCCTCTAATTAATGAAAGCCTGGACTTCTGTCATCATCTCCTGCTGATTAATCCCCTTCCAGCAGCACCAGCAGCAAGCTTTCCTTCTCTCACTTGGGTTGTGCAGCCTGAGACCCGTGGGCAGTGTGGGAGCTTCACAGGGACCTACTTTCTGGTCTGAATTTCCCACCAACCTCCACTGCTCTGTGGGGAAACTGAGGCACACAGTAGCAAAGCAGCAGACTTGTATTCTTGCGTTTGGGGTCTGCCTTCACTCACCACAGGGGACAATGCTGTCTCACGTGTCCTTGTGCCAAGGGAATTTGCACTTAGACACACACATACTGTGCTGCATGGAAAGTGAATCAGCACATGTACATAAATCATCGGCTGATTTATGCTGCCTGAGCATCTGATCATGCTTTCAAGGTATTTCTGACTCAAGCCCTGTTTGTCCTTAACCAAGCCTCACATCAGTAGCTTGTTGCTTTCCCAAGGGCCCCTCATTCCGTCCGTCCCTTTCTGTTTGACTGGAACAGACTCATGATTCATTGTCCATCTAATTTAAGAACCCATCTGACAGTCTTTTTCTTTCCTTGTCCTAGCCAGTGACTTGCATGGTGCATTCATCCCCAAAGGAAAAACTGCTCTGGGGACCAAGAAGCAGAAACTTCCAGCACTGAAAAAGATCTGAGGTGGGGTCAGATGTCTCGTTCTCCCTGATGGCAGGACAAGAATCATTTGCACTGAGCCAGACTAGCACCGTTTTTCACTATTTGGGTTTTCCTTCACTCTCCCACAGATGGTGTTGCCTGACAGCATTGATCAGAAATGTCCACTTTGACATGCAGTTAAAAAAAAGGACTGGCCTGGTCAAACCTTCTCTGTGTGAGATCTGTGGCTGGGGGACAGGGAAACGAGATGATCTTTGGGCAGACAGGGATGAGGAAGGATAAGAACATCAGTTATACATTCCCTGCACAAAACCAGCTGGGGGAATAGCAGATGCGCCCAGCTAGCTTTATGCAGCAAAAGCAGCACAGTGGTGGAAAGGAGCTGGAAGGCTGCAAGCTCCGTGCCAGAATGCCTGGTTTTGCCCTCCTGGCCTTTGTTTTATCCGTTGCGCTCGTGGCTTTTCAAGGAAGTTACTGTCTCTTGTCCGTGTCCTTGCAGGGTCTTGGTCCCTCACTAGTGAATGAGACACAAAGCGAGTCTCCTTCCCAGTGGGGATTTGCTCTAATCTCAAAGGGTAGTTCCAGGCACTGGATTATTATTTTCTCGCTTGAATTCCCCTTGCTGTACTTCACCTCACTGCCCCAGCAAGTCCCCGTGGGATCCCCAGACATGCAGAGAGCAACAGCTGCTCTCCAGGTGGGGTGACAGTGACGGTGATGGGTGAAACTGGAGCAGGAATCTGCACGAGTGGGTTGCATTTACTCATGCTAAAGCCCCAGTCCTACAGTTCTGATCCACACAATCAAATAATTTAGGAAAACATTGCTAGAAAAATTCATCAGAGTGACTTTTAAACGTCTGCCTACCCACCCAACTCCCTCCTTTATCAGTGTGTAAGAGTACTGCTGTACTGACTTGACTTTTCTTGGGCTATATTTAGATTAAACATAGATCCACCAAATGTTGCTGTTTCAAGTAAAACTGGTATACAGCCATATGAGTAGAAAGGCAGTTTTAACCAGAAATCTCTGCTGCTCGTCCCTCCACTGAGCCTTTAGCCAATTTAGAATAAGTCAGATGAGTACAAATGACTTTCTAAAAGGGCTTTTTTTTAAAGTGAGTTTTGCCTGCAGCAAATTACAGTTATAGACCTTTTGAAATATGTATTTTCCCCACTGTTCAGCACTGACACTGTTACTATAATTAGAATGATGTTGCTCTGTAGCAGCATCTAGTGCCAGAGAGAGAGCCCTCGCAGCACCTTTTCCTTTCCTGGCTACGCTCCTCATCCAGAGCCGCTGGTTCTGCTGGCACGAAGCCACGGAGAAGCGAGACGGTCAGACGTGATGGGCTGTGCCATGCCACTGAGTCCTGCAGTGCCCCTGGCAAAGCTGCTGCTTCCTCCTCGGTGGCTCCCGGGCCAGGGGGCTCATAGAGGCGGTGGCACTCACGCGGGTGCCAGCTGTGTGCACTGATCCCCAAAAGCGCGGTGGCTGGCTCTGCACCCCCAAGCCAGGAGCGTTGCCTGGCTCCGTCCCACCTCTGTGTGCACTTGGCTACGGAGAGTGACGCAGCCTTCCCCGCTCCTGCTTCTCCTGACATCACTCTGCAATGACACATGTCATCGGCCTCATAAATATAAACTATGAGTACCGGAGCCTTCAAACGCAGCCTCTCTGTTTCCAGGGCAACCCCGCTCCGCTCAGCCTCCGCTGGCTCCACGCTCCAGCACACTGGTTGTGCATGGAGATTTCCAGCAGCTTTTTCCTCGGGTTCCTCCGTGCTCAGGTGCTGGGTTGAGCGGAGATGAGGCTGCCAGGGGTGGATGTTGTTTGCACGCCGGCCTTGTGGTCCCAGCATGGGTCCCAGGTGCTGGGCTCGCCTAGTTGGAGGTGTCGTGCTGGGAAGAGCCTGGCAGCAGTGCACGAGGGGGATCTCTCCCAGCAAATGACCCGTTTCTCTGCCCTGAAGCTCTTCTATTTATAGCTCGCACAGCAGCGCTGTGCTGCCAAAACCCTCCAAACCGCCGCTCGCTCCCTGCCGAGGCCTGCAAGGTCCTTTCCAAGGCGTGCTGCGCCCCTGCAGCACCCAAG
Source organism: Anseranas semipalmata (assembly GCA_013399115.1). Lineage (NCBI taxonomy): Eukaryota > Metazoa > Chordata > Aves > Anseriformes > Anseranatidae > Anseranas > Anseranas semipalmata. The sequence goes on from VXAA01005480.1 coordinate 1,180,842, forward strand.
GAGGCACCCAGAGCGAAGTGGGGGTGCCCTCCTATTCCCCCCCGAGGAATAAGCGCGCCCCCCCCCCCCCCGGGAGCCGCTGTCCGTGCGCACCGCGGGGTGCAGGTGCCGCCGCGCGCCCCGGTGCCGGGGGATGCGGGCGGGTGCCCAGCGGGTCCCGTTCCCCGCGGCCGGGCGGAGCCGGGCACGGCCCCCGCCCCCCCGGTGCAACG
>VXAA01005480.1:1181150-1241746 GCA_013399115.1 Anseranas semipalmata
GCTATGCGCGGGGCATGATGATGATCGACAGCCAGGTGAGTTGTGCGCTTTCCTCCATCGGCTTTGTCTCCCCGAGTGCGTGTGTGTGTGTGTGTGTGTGTGTGTGTGTGTGTGTTTGGGGGGGTCCGTCCCCTTCTGCGCCCCGGCTGGGGGGGGCTGTCGGGGACCACGAGTGCGCGGTGCCAGGGAGTGCGTGGGTTCTGCCGGCGCTTTCCCGGGGGTCTGCGGCTGCAGGTGCCCGTCCCTCGCTGCCTGCTGGCGGGGGTCACGGTACGTGGCAGCCATCCAGCCCCCGTCTGCAGCGAGAGCCTGGGCAGAGGAGAAGCGGCAGCCTTGGGGGGATCTTTCTTCCGCTTTCTGCGTGCACAGTGGATAAGTGGAGCCTGGAGAAGTGGGGCTGAAGGAGCGGGAGTGGAAGCGAGACGGTCTGGGATGGGGTCTGGCTGTCGGTGCGGTGCTGCGGCTGTCGCTGGCTGCTGGGGGGCTGCGTGCTGCTGCGAGCGGAGCCAGCGGGCCGGGGCTGCAGCTCTCCGGGCAGCACTCAGGCCAGGTGGCACCAGGAGGTCCCTTGTCCCTGCCTTGCATGTTTACGAGGCTAAATGAAGCTAAATTGGGCCCAGAGGGGCACAAGCTCTACTCTCACAACCCCCCTGGTGCTTTTGGGGCAGAGAAGGATGAACCAAGGGCACAAAATCTGGGGATCTGATCAGAACGTGGCCCTTGGGTCCTGCTGCTGCTCTGACTCTGTACTTTTTGTTGCCCTTCTCATGTCCTGTCCTCCCCAGCCCTCGGAAGGGATGGGGTCAGTGCCGCTGCCCACGGGGGTGGTGGGAAGGTAGGTGGGCACTGACGGCTCCTGGGAGCCCAGGAATGAAGAAGGGGAAGGGCTGATGCTGTGATGGGAAAGTGGGTTGGGATCCATCTTTCAACTGGAAAAACATGCATACCAGAGCCACCTTCTGCACCAAGTGGGTCTGCTTGGTCTGGGCCTCATCTGCCTTGATCCAGCGCTATGAGCAAAAGCTGAATTAGCTCTGCTGGGGGTGAGTGTGTGAGGCAGGAGCTAGTGCCAGCATGCGTGCGGGCTGGAGTGTGGCATGTATCTTTGAAAAAGGGGACTGGCAGCCAAAATACCGGGGTTTGCATCCTGACCCTGCCAAGGGTCAAGAACAAGACTACTCTGTCACCGTGGCTGTGGACTGCAGGGAATAATCCTGCTGGGAGATCCAGGAAATTATAGGTGTAAAGCCTAGAAAAAGATGTCCAGAGCTCAGTGTCCGGGCAGCGTTGTGGAATGCATGTTGCATTCCTATGGAGTGCTTTGCATGAAAGTCTCAACTTTAGCCTTCCCTTCGCTGTTTATACTTACCCCCATTTTACATATGGGTAAACTGAGGCACGCAGCGGTATTTGTTACCAGTCTCGGATCCTGTGCTGGGGGTGGTATGGTGGAGAGCACAGGTGAGAAGTCCTGGCTCCCGTTGCACATCCTGCTTGAAGAGGATGAGCCACTTCGCTGTGCAAGGGGTGCAATTCATTCAAGCCCCGTCATTTTTATGACTACCGGTTCAGAGGAATTTTCAGCTGCACCCGCAGCCGCACCCTGCCAGTTCTTATGGCTGCACAGCTACATTTTTCATGCCTCGTAAATGTTTCTCTCCCTGGTTGCTAAGGGAAAGACCCACACAAACAACTGGGAAAACTGAGTGCTGCAAAGTAAATAAGCTGAGCAAACAAGGAGATTTTTTTCATCTCTGATCTAATTGCTGCAGGTGTGTTGTTCAGGGTGTCATGACACATGAAAGCAAAGGTTTGTGCGCAATAGTGAATTTCAGCCTTTGAAACTGAAACTTGCACGTGAGCTGGGTCAGAAGGTGGCTTCCATCCTGAACCAAGCTCCCGGAGCTGCAGACTTGTCCCCTCTCTCCCTTGCTGGCTGCCTGGCCTGGAGAAGGGAGCAGATGGCCCATGAGTGGCCTTGGGGCTGGCCGAGCCCCGGCAGGACGCGGAGCCTGAGTGCAGGCAAGCGAGGTTGGGGCTGAATTGGCTTCAGAGCCTCCCCCAGTCATCTGATCCGCGGCCGAGAAGGGAGCTGCGTCTGGGCGCGCTCTGACGGCCAGGAGCTCGCTGGTGGCGGTGCTTTGCCGTGGGTAGGAGGGCGAGCTGGCAACAAGTGACAGCGAGCGAGAGTCCAGCTGGCAGCAGGGGCCGGGAGGAAGCAGGAGGAGAGATGCAATGTCCCTCCCCAGCGTGGTTCAGCTGCTCCATCTGGAGCTCCCACTCATGCATGTGTGCATGTGCCTGCAGACAGGGCCGGGCAGGCGTGAGCAGGGTGTGCAGCGACTGCTGCAGCCTCCAGAATAAATCCCTGGTCTGGGACACTCTAGGGATTGATTTGACTCCCTGCAGCTCAGTGCATTTGTCATCTTTGGGGTCAGTTTGCTTTGCAAGGCCTCTTTATATGAACAGGGGAGGGGGTTTTCAGGACTGTTTATTCTGGGCATCTCTGGGATTATGTTTCTCAGTTCCTCGCAGTGTTTTTGCCTGTACACAGTGCCTGGCTACTGGACCTTGAGAAGCAGGGGTCCTGATCTTGCCTGGTGATCTTAAAAGCAACCTGTGCTATCCATCAGTGCTTTGCTTCTGATACCTCTCCCATTGCTATAGCAACATGTGTCTCACAGAGGATGCCAGCATGCTTTCCAGGCCACGTGTGCAGAGAAACTGCTTCACCTGCCACCAAACTGCAATCACGCAGGAGCAGGGGTGGCTGATTGGCAACTACCCGCAGCTGCTGGGGCCAGAGGTGCGGAGAAGCTGATACTGACTTGCTCGGGCTGACCCTGCTCTTCCTACCCCCTTCCTGAGTTTCCCTGGGATATCAGGGTGACAAAGTACGTGTGGGAGTGCGTGGTATCTAGTGCCAGGATCTGGGATTTCTCTCCAGAGGAGAAGCTCGGGATGGTGTCAGCGAGCTCGCCAAGGCTCGCTGGGTGTTTGGGGCTGTTTACATTTTCTCTTGCCTGTAGAGAGGCTGGAAGATGAGCTTCACCTGCAGTGTGCTGATGGGGCGAGAGCATTGTTTGCCCACTTTTGCCAAGTGACCTTGCTTCTTGCTCCATCTCGCTGCACATTTCTGTCTCTATCTGAGCTCTGGGACACTCTCCATCGTCTGCTCCCCCCATCCCGCTGTCCTTTGCTCCTCCGTGCAAACCAGAGGCTGTCCCCAGCCATGCAGCTGCGGGTGGCCATCGGGAGGGCTGCCGGGCTGCCTTCCCCCCCACTGATGGCTGCTGCTGCCTCCGCGCGTTGCGTGGTGCTGGCTGGGGATGCGTTTTGCTTGCCCTGGTGACCTGTGCAAACTGCGTCAGCCGTGTGAATGCCTTGTGCAGGCCAGCCGGGCCGTGCAGCAGATGGCACTGTTGTTTTCCCTATGAATTATTGGCTTGGTTTTTGCCTTCATCAGTGCTGGGAAGGGTCAGTGGTGACAGAGGGGGGGCATGGAGGTGCCCAGCTCTCTTGGAGAGCAGCACTCAAGCTGAGCTGGGCTCCATGGCAGGGAGCGGATCTGCTCGGCGGGGCTCGGTGTTTGTGCCTTGCTCACCAAGGAGGAGCTGTGTTTGGCTGCTTGGTGATGAGCAACATGAGACAGCTCCAGCCTTGGAGACCCCAGCCCCAAAGCCACCAGGGACCTGCCATGAGACCTCAGCAAGGCCACGTCAGTCACAGTGTCCCTCCTGTGGAAAGAAAGCCCTGATCCAGCGCTCCCTTTTGTGCTTGTTCCCACTGTCACCAGTCAAACTGTCCCCCGGCTTTTCCTAGTGCTCAATAAACAACAGGCAAACGCGTGTCCTCTCCATCAGCAGCCACTGGGAGAGGTGCCCGTGCTGCTCGCAGGCTGCCTCGCAGCGTTGGTGCAGCAGTGCCTGGAGATGCGCGTGGGCAGCGTGGCCCGACGTGCTCTTGCCGACCTCGTGGCTGGAGCAGCGCTGGGTGTTTGCGAGTGGCAGCCACTGGCAGGCAATGTTTCGGGTGCCGAGCTGCTCCATGTCTCCCAGATCTCCGGTTGCCACAGGAGCAGCCGGCAGTGGCCGAGCCTCCAGCTTGCAGGTTTCCTTGCTGGGACTGCCCGAGTCCAGCCTGTGTGACCCACAGCGAGGGCTCCATTCCCCAAATCTTGGGGATTTGCACTTCAAATTACATGATTTTCCACGGCCTTTTGGCTCCCGAGTCACCCCAGGTACACCTGCCCTCGCCACCCAGCCCTCCCGGGGCTCTCTGCAGGGTGCCGGATATTCGCTTTCTTCACCATTTTTTTTTTCCCCCTGCATTGCAACTTTTGGCTGTGGGTCAAAGACAATGTTTGTAGATGTGAGCTGACGTCAAAGGCGGCTTAGCGGTGGCATGTCAGGGGACCGCAGGCTTCCAGGACAGAGTTCCCGCTCCCCTGAGGCTGGGAGTTCATCCACTGGGAAGATTTCCAGCCCCGGGCTCCCTGCCCTCCGGTGCTTCCCAAGCAGGAGAGCTGGGTGCTGGTGGGGGGGCATCCCGCTGTCCTCCACCACCCGGCCTGCAGAGAGGTTTGGCAGGCGGGGGGGAAGCAAGGGGCGAGGAAGGCTGCTCCGAGGGGTCGCTCCCTGCTGCAGCTCAGAGAGGGCGGGAGAAGCCCCCTTGGTCTGAACTGCTTCTGGGTGGGATCTGAGAAAATCAGGGAGGCTTTAGGTGAGCGCCAGAGCTCGGGGAAGTCGGGGTGTCCCAGACCCAGCTCCATGCTTCCCTGTCGGGTCTGGGGGAGAAAGGGAGAGGGAGGAGAGAAAACGGGTGAGGTGCGGCGTGGGTAGCGACTGCCGTAGGGTGACCTCCGTTGATCAGAGGGATGAGGTGTGGCTGAGGAGCACTCCTGGCGTTACCAGAGGAGGGGTGTGCAGGCCCCTGGCACAGCCTGCAGGAGATGCATTCACCGTGTGAACCTGGTCACAGCCTCCCCAGAGGCTGAACCCAGCTCGCACCCTCGCGGGTTTCAGGACATCCGTTGTTCCTTCTTATCTTTGCTCCTCCATGTGGTCCGGGTCCGTTTCCCACCCCCCTGCCATGAACACCCCGCCTGGGGTGCCAGGAAGCAAACCCCGCGGGGGCCACGGGAGGAGCCGCGCGCAGCTCGGGGCCCTTTGAAGCCTCCAGCAGCCGCCCGGCCCCGCTGCCTCCCTCCCTCCCGCAGCGGATTTCCCACCGCCTGCTTCCTGCCCGTCCCGCGCGGTTGCAGCTCTTCACCTCCCCGCGACGCCACCGATGCGCAGCGGGAGAGAGGGTGGCTGGTCCTGGTCCTGGGTAGGGACCGCGAAGGGATGGGGCTGAGCTCTGCCTGTGCTGCCGTGTCCTTCCCATCCCCAGGAGATGGGAACCCCACGCTGCCTGGCCGGCCAAGGGGAGCACGAGTCCGCTCCTCCTCCAAGCGCTGAGGGCTGGCGGTTGTTGGAGGCCCCATTCCTCTTGGCAGAGGATGAAAGTCCCCGCGGGCTCCAGCCCTCCCGCTCAGCATTTCCATGGTGACAGGCGGGCGCTTCTGTGCTGTCCCCGGGGGCACCGCAGCGATGCTGCGTCTCAGCGGGGTGGCTTTGAGGCCTGCGGCCCCTTGTCCCAGCGCAGGGACATCGGGCATGCTCCTGCCCCGGCGCTCGTGAGGGGACAGGTTGTCTTGTGCCCGGTGGGATAAGCACTACAACAGGGGAGGGTTTTGTTTAGGATGCGCGTGGCGCTGATGGGGACGCTGGCAGTGTCGCATCTCCTGACAAAGAGCCCGTCCTGTGCCTCTGCATTCGTAACCCGTGCTGGAAAATATTAGGCCAGTGCTGTGTGAATAACTAATTAGAGGGAAGGGATGGGGAGAGGACTGATAAATGCTTCCGCTGTCTGGGGAAGGTGTATTTCTGCTGCTGGAAAGGCATTTTTCTCCCTTCTGCTGCAGCGCAGACCTTCCTCGGGATAATTGCTGCAGAAGTCTTGGTTACGCTGTTCAGAGGGGAGCTGGACCTGGAGGGCTTTTGTTTGGATGAGCATCAGCCAGGCATCTGCGCCTCGCACCCGTCCCTGCACGTGACTCCGCAGCGTTAAGGGGCTCGCAGGGGCTTCTCGCCCCCCTGTGCCCCCACCTGGCTCTGGGGCTGGCTGGGAAATGGGGCCCCACGTCCTCTGCGAGCTGGGTGCTTCGCACTGGCTGTTGTCGCAAACCAGGGGGAGGATTGTAGTATTGAAATGTTTAGCAAATAGAAATATTCTGAAATACATCCTTTCTTCTTAGGAAGTGGCAACAAAACTCACATTCTTCCATGAAACATTTATATATTTTGGCCAAAGCAGTGTGTCCTTTGTTGGGGAACTTCTCTAAGTATGAACAAGGGGTTGGTAATTAGGAAGGGATTGAAATGCAGCAATATGTCAATATTCCGGGGCCAGGTCCTGCAAGTTTGTGTGCGTGGGCACCATGTTGCTGCACAAGGCCTCCCGGCTCCTTTGTAGTTTGGGCTTGCAGCTGAAACACGTGTTTGTGGGGTGGATCCAGCGGGTCCTTGCGGGGACCAGCACCGTGCCTGCGGGTGTCACAGCCCCGCTTCTGGGGGATTCGCCCAGCACCGGAGGAGCTGGGCACTGCACCGGGTGGCTCTGATTGCTTACGCAACTCCCCTTCGTGCTGCTCCCACTGCTGCTTGAAAGGGTGTTTAGTTAATAGGATTATAAAGCTTTCCTGTCGTTAGGCAACGGAAATCAATGGTGGGCCTCCAGGGCTGAGCCTCATCCGATTTGCAGCAGTCGCTCGATGGCTGTGCCGGGTGTGTGGCGAGGGACGGGCATGGGGCGGGAGGGAGGACGTGCTGCATCCCGCACTGGGAGGATGCTTTGGGTCTGGCTGCAGCCGGCGGTTTGGGGAAGGGTCTCTGTGCTCTCTGGCCCACCGAACCTGCCAGCGTTTGGGTTTGGGCCATACCCCTGCCACTGCATCCTTGTGCCGCTGCAAGGAGCAAGGGGAGGAAACCACGTGCCGGTGTCCAGGCTGAAACATCTCTCCTGCTCCGATCCAGGGCTGTGCTGGCTCGGAGAGGTCTACAAAGGCCGTCAGGTCCTGCGTGGCCGAGGAAGCGATGTCAGACCCCTCGCCTTCGTGCTGGGAGGGTGGGGAGCAGCTGAACCGGAGCCCTGAAGGAAACCTCCAGGAAAATCGACCTGCTCCAGGAATCTGCCCATGCAACAAGTGTTCCCAACCCCCTGGCTAGCACAAGCTGGTGAAGAGGGGACCGCGTGTGGCAGAGGCTTCAAATCCCCTTGTCCATAAAGCAAGCACGAAGCGGGAGGACTGGGAGAGCCTTGGCTTTGTGCGTGGGGCTGGGAACCTCCGAGCTGCTCTAGTTGTGGCTCTTCTCTCTGAGCCCGCAGTTCGCTGTCTGACAAGTGACACGGGGCAGCGATGTGGATCTGCAGATAACCTCTTGGCCACGTGTTGTGTAGGGTAAAGTGTGCCCAAGGAGCTGCAGACTCTGCAGCGCAGCATCCTGCGGGCAGGAGCAGGCTGCAGGGCTGGGGAACAGGACTCTCCTCCTCCGGGTGTGCTTGAGCTCCAGTTAGCGAATTGGTGGATGCTTCGTCTCTGGCGAGTGCTCCAGGTGCTGTGCATCATGTACAGGTCCCGATGGCTGTGGACGTATGCCCGGAGAGATGCCCTGGCCTTGCTGCCAGCCTGGTCTCTCTCCGCAGATGGCTGCTGCTCCAGCCTGGCTGCCAGGTGGAATAAACCCTCGCCGAGAAATTATAATTGGTGACAGCAGGGACTGTCGTGGCTTGTCCGTACCCTCGACTCTCCATGCCCCGTGGCACCGTTCTGTTGTGTAGCAAAGATGCTGTTTGCAGCGGGGAGCACCTGGTCCTGCGGGACTGGCCAGTGTGGGGACGGGCAAGCCCTGCTGTGCCCTGGCGAGGCAGCTGGCTGCAATGGGTGCTGCAATGGGTGCTGTTTGGGGAGATGCTGGGGCTTTTCCTTGGCTTTGGAGCTGGCTGGGAACAGCTGTGATGGGCGCGCGGCAGCTCTGCAGCCCCTAGCTCCCACACCTGCTGCACGTGCCTGGTGTGGGGAGACGGGTGCCCCTGCACAAACTTCCCGGCTATTTGTGCCCAAAGCACGTACAGGCTGTGTGCTGGGGACTTCCCTGCCTGGGAGCTGCACCCCAGTACCCTCCTCGAGCGGCTCTGCCCGCCCTGCACCTGGCCACGTGTACCCGGGGGGCTGCAGCATTGGTGCCCCCAGCCCGGGCTCCGTCCCCATCTCCGAGGGGAGGTCGTTATGGAAACCCAATAAAACCGTTGCCATGGCAGCCTCCAGCACAGCTCCCTCCTGATGCTGTACCCACCGTGACAGCTCAATATTAGCAGCTCCCGCGGGACCAATTCCAACAGGATAAAGTGCTTTCAGCACGGGACGCAGCAGCTGGATTGCAAGCAACAGAGCCCCGTTATCCTGCTGATGCAGGGAAATGGCCTTGGAAGCAGAAGGGAGGCCTGTGGGTACCTGCTGGTCCCTTCCTATGGGGAAAGTGGTCCTCGGCCTCATTGGCATCCTCCCCTGGTCCTTCCATCCCCCGAGCTGCACAGCTGGTCTCCGTTGCTGCAGTGACCATCTCCATGGCGACCGGTCCAGCATGGCTGCATCCAGGGACCGCAGCGGGGGGCGATGGGGAAGTGTCCCCGTCCCTTCCCCATGGGACATGGTGGCTCCCAGGGCGCTGTTCCCACCCCCAGGGGAGCGTGACAGCGGAAATCCCTCACGTGGCAAATGTGTGGAGGAATCCCGAGAAAACTAATTGCTTCCCCCCCTCTAATGCTTGTTGGCTTTCACTTTGCACTGGTAATTGCTGCTCCGCACCTATTAAAAGGCCGTCTCATGCTTCATGCGGGCTTGATTGTGAATTGATTTTGCATACGTATCTATTCTGGGGAGCACGGGAATTTATTCGGCTCAGAACGCTGACTGCCAGATGGGCTTTGCAGAGGCATGAGGTGCAGCCCCGGCTGGGGCCGCTCTCAGGAGCGTAACTCTGCGGGTGTAAGGGTGGCTTCTTGAAATAAATGCCTAAAAGCAAGGGTGTAGTTAAAAATGAGCAGGGTTTATTCTCTTAACTCATTTGGGACAAGGCAGATTTTGAATGGGATATACAGAAGCATCCATGAGCTAGATACCAAACTGCCTTTGATTTTCCCTGAGGAAGTGGTGTCCTACCTGTGCAGGTCTCCTGGAAGTCCCGCAAGGCATCCACCTGCACGTCTGAGCCTGTGTCTGCCTCTCTAGATCTGCCCGTAGGCTTTCTGTAAATGCCATGTTTCTTCAGAGGGATGCTGCCAGGTTGGGATTTCTGTGTTTTCGAAAGCAGATTTCCTCTTCCTATTACTGATAAGTATCAAAGGGGAAGAGCTGCTGGGATTTTCCGTTTGCCTTCCACTTGTCATGCTGCTTTGTTTCCTCTTTGCCTTTCTATCAGCCTTGCACAGTGGAAATAAACCAGTTGGTTTTGCATCATTTCTCCGAAATAAAGCATTCTTATGCATGTGCAGGATGCAGTGATGTTTGGGCTTGTGGACAATACATGGAGTTGCTATTTCCCTGGAAAAACAAACCTACCATTGTTATTTCTATGGGACTACTTTAATTTTGTGGAAGCCTTTGATGCTTGACTTCATCAAGCATTGGGGTCAGCCTTCCTCAGATGGGCCTTTGTCCTCAGGAGTGAGTCACTTGGTGTCAGAAATGACTGACGGGTGGGAGAGGTTGGGCACTGGTTTTGGAGCATTCTGAATGCTTACACCATGGCAGCTATGCTGGGCACCGAAATCCTCCTGTGCCATAAGTTTGTCGTCAAAACCTGCATCCACCTATGCAGAGACTCAGTCGTGGTCCATCACGATGTGCCCAGAAGGATGTGTCTGTGGGGTCGCAGAGGCTGTAAGGGATGGGTGTGTGTCCCAGAGCAGGAGTCGGTCCCTGCCGGGGGCAGCAGCAGAGCAGCCGGGAGCAGCTGCAGCCAGCAGGGGCATCACCATTTCTTTGCCCTGCAGTTGCTCTGTTCCTGCCAAGGCTGTTGCTGGAAAACAGCGTTTTCCCGGTTACGGTTGCAAAGCAGTGAGGTCCCATTGTGGGCTTTCTCTGCTGACTCTGCAGGAAACAATGAAGCCCAAATGCAAAACGAAATGGGGAAGCACCAGGGTCTGTGCTGGAGCTTCCCTGTCTGTCCGACGCAGCCGGGGGGTGAGGTGACACCAGGGGAAAGTTTCTCCTCCACCTCTTGCAGGGCTTCCCCGCTCCGTGGGCTCTGGCAGCGCGATAATCCTGTGCTGGGGGATCTGTTACCGCTGCGGTGGCACGGCCAAGGGGCTCTGCTGCTGTCGCCAGAGGATCCAGGATCGTAGCTCGTTTCCACTAGCGCCAGCCAGCCTGGAGGTGGAGTGGGATGGGTGGGATCGTCCTGTCTGGGCTGGTGTGATGCTGGGGGAATCTTTGCCGTCTGCTTCTGCTGAAAGCCTCCCGGTGGGAAGTTGTTCAAAACCACCTCGCGGGCTTCTGTTGAAGGACCGCGATGTTCCCCAGTGCTTCATGCGGGTGCTGGGACACTGGTGGGTGGATGCGCGGGAGCTGCCTCCTGGGGAGGAGGGCTGGGAAGGGTTTGTGCCATCTCTGGGGCCACACGAGTGCCCACGGCATCTGGCTGGCCTTGGGCTGAGTCCCTGTGTGCACAGCAGCTCTCGCGTCCCATCAGCCCCCATCCGCCGCGTCCTGCTGCCGTTGGTGCGAGCCGGTTCCCTGGAGCAGCCGATCCTCCAACCGACCCCATCGTGCTGCTCTGCCTGGCGCTTCTCCTGGCACATTGCACCTGTAGGTTTGCTTTCCTCCGCAGTCTCCCTGTGTGGTTTGTGACTTTTCTGGAAGGGTTATCCCTCCGGCATCATTGTGGCTGCCTGGCGGGAGGTCGCTGGGCTTTGGGGACTGGCAGAGCAGACCCCGGACCCTGCCAGAAGCGTGCGCTCTGGGGCAGCCACCACAGGGTCCAGGGGTGTCCCACGGACCCAGGTACCAGCGGAAATTGGGAGTCCTACAGCTCCTTCGCGGAGACCCCTCTTCCCATGGGGGAGGTCAGCAGCTCGGTGGTGGTGAGTGGGCTCCTGGGGACGGTGGCCCTATGAGACCATGGCACTTGTGTGAGATCTGGGTGTTTCTCGGGATATTGCTGCAGTTGCTCAGCCCCATCAGAAGGTGCAATCCTGGCCAGCCGAGCCCAGCTGGTTACTGGAAAGTTGTTACTGGAAAGCTCTGCCCCGCCAAGCTGTCGTGGGGAGGTGAGCAACCCGAGCAGGGGCTCGATGCGGGTTTGAGTCACCTTTCCTGGAACTGGAGCTGCGGGTGCTGCCCGTGCTGGGAGCAAATGGCGTGGCCGGTGATGGCAGCGTGAAGCATGGGAGCGCACGTCGTTTTGAGTCACCGGGACGTCATGTGCATAGAGAGACGGTGACTCCGTGCTGGGGTGTTTCCTGGGCTGTGGCACTACCTCGCTGGCATGAAAAGGGCTGGGCGGTTCCCAAAATGCTGCCAGCCTGGGAGATGGTCCTGGAGATGGTGCCTGGTCCATGCGCTGAGCAGGGCTCAGCTGGGCTCCCCAGCACGGCTCCGAAACCCAGGCGTGAGCCAGCCGTGCCGCGGGCCTTGGGAAAGCTGGGACCGTCCCGGGTCTCTGCCCTGCGTGTAGCAAGGGGCAGCCCCGAAGTGAGACCCGCTGCTGCCCCCAGCCACGGGATAGCACCCTAAAACACCTGCCCGGGGCCGCTTGCCCTGTCTGTGCGCCTGGGAGAGGTTTCTGGTGCAGCGATGGTGCCTCTCCCATAGCCTGTGCAGGGTTGGTGCAAATTCTGCAGGAAGATGTTCTCTGTAGCAAAACCACCCCGGTCTGCTGCTTTCCCTTCAGCAGAGCTCCTTCTTGGAGCTGCGGGCTCTCTGGGGTGGAAAAGGCAGCTGGTGCCGCGCTCGCCTTGGCAAAACTTCCCACGCAGAATTGACCTCCACGCAAAAATTGCCGGTGCTCGCTGCCTTTATTTAGTGCCACGCTGTGCTTCCAGTGCCATCGGGTTCCCAAGCACTCTCTGGGTGTGAATTATTTAAACCTCTCTGTGGTCCTCGGAGTGCAGGAAGGCGTTGATCTGAAACTGCCTCTGACAATGGGAAGCAGGGATGGAAGAGGAGAAGGAAAGAAAAGGGGAGGCTCCAGCTCGGATCAGGCATGCTCCCTGTCTCACACCCTCTCATCCTTCCAGCCCTGCTCGTTTGCCTGCCACAACAGCCAGAGGGAAATGCTGTAGCCTCTGCAGACACAGTTTGATGGTAATCAGAAATCAACAGCAGGCAGGACCTGTTGTGTCTCGGAGACAATGCGCGGGGTCTGCGAGTGCCGTGCATGTAGATGAGGCTGGAAGCCTCACGCCAGTGCAAAGCGGCAGCCGGAGCCAGCAGCGAGATCGCCCCGAAAGAAAGGAGCGGCTGGGGAAGCAGCGTGCCGCGGCATGCTTGCAAAGGGCTGCTCCGACCGCGGGAGCATCGCCCGCTCCGCACACGCACACACACACACAGGCGCACTTGCTCACACACGCGCACACCCAGCCTCTCGGTGCGGCTCCTCGCAGCCCTTTGATTTGCAAGGAAGGAAATAAGACCTCTCGGAGCAGCAGCAGCTGTTGGCAAGATGTGCTGACAAAATTGAGCAGGGGGAGATCTCCGGTCTGCTTCCCTGCCTGGACTGGACCCGCTCCTGGGAGAGGGGTGGCGGCGGAGAGAGAAGAATGAGCAGCCCCTCCATGCCTGGGAAGATGGAGGCAAAACCTTTGTTCAACGTGCAGAAGGCGCTGGTGCAGCCTGTGCAGATGTGCATGTTGGATATCCCCCTGAGCGTGCAGGATGACGATGTAAGTGGAAGGCGAGGCGGCCGCCGGCCCCGTGGGGGCTCTGGGGATGGGGTGGGCATGCAGGGGGCAGAGAGGAGCCGTGACCCCACCCCAGTGCTGGCCGGGGCTGGTGAACTTGTGGCAAAGTTGAAGGTGCCAGGAGCTGGCACCGCCTCCGGGCGCAGCCGTTTCCTCCCTGAGCGCCGTATTTCGAGCCAGCCTGTGCCTTGCTCTTGCAAAATCCAAGATGAAAGGAGGAGTCTGGGAGGCAGGGGAAGCCTCCCTGCCTGGTGGAAGACTCCTGGTGTCGGTGTTGCTCGGTGCAGAAGGACGGGTTTGTTGCGGGCGTCCTGGCTGGGAACGGCTCGGAGGCAGCAGTGGAGCCCGTGGGCACCGCTCCTGCCCGTGGGCACCGCTCCTGCCCGCTCTGCTGCAGCAAAGGGCAGGGCTTGGTCCACAATGCAAAAATTGGCGCCAGCTGCAGCACCAAGGCAGATTTCCCCATGTGCTTGGGTCAGGGCGCCCGTTGTCACCTTAACTCTGCCCCTCGCAGGAATACAGCGGGAATCTGACTGTGCAGGAAAAGTCCCTGTGCTAAAGCTGCTGGAGATCCCAAAAGAGGGGCAGTGCTTTCCAGAGCTCGCAGGGGGTCAGCAGTCGGCATCCCGGCTGTGCAAGGGTTCTGGATGTGATCCAGGTGCTGTTAACATGTGAGGCAGAGCTGCCTTTGACTGGGGAGCGGGGAAAGCCCGTGCTCTTGCTGTGCGTGTTCAGTGTTTGTCCTCACCGCAGGGGCCTTAAATCTGCATTTTCTTGGTGGTGAGCAATTAGTATATCGTGGTGAATGCTACCTTCTCTTCTACATTATCTATGTGCTTAAAGTGATGAAATGACGCGGACAGGAGCCCGCGTCCCTCGGAGGAGGGAGGGCTCCTCTGCGGGCGCTGTGCCGGATCCTGGCAGGGATGGGCAGCCCCAGCCCAGCCCCTCTGCAGGGATGGGGCTCGCAGGGAGCCTCCTATATTTAGAAACACCCCAGGGCTTTGCCAGCACCTAGGGTGCTGCTGCGCTAATGAGGATACCTGCGACGGCCACTGCAGAGCCAGCAGGGCGTGCCGGGACTGGGAACGCGCCCCGAAAGCGTGGGAGGGAGGGAAGGCAGCCGGGGGGATGCTGGAGCACGGGAGGAAGCCGCTGACCTCGCAGCTGGATGCTTTATTCTCCTTTAGCTTGATTTGTCAGCAGCTTACACCACGCCGTAGCCATACCTGGTGCTGGGTTTCCCCGCAGCCCGTGGCGTGGTGTGGGATCCTCAGGGTTCGCCAGACACCGGAGCTGGAGACCAGCACCCACCCGAACAGCGGCTGGGACGGGATGTGGGGGGTGCCCGGCCCTGGGCTGGTCGAAATGACCTCTGCTTGCTAGTGGTATCCATGGTTTTACTGCAGAAAGGAAAAAATAATAATAATAAAGGGGCTTGTGCACTGTTGGGAGGGCTTTTGTTGCTTGGTTGGGGTTTTAACCATTCCCACAAACACCGTGGTGGCTGCTGGGTCACAGCTGGTCCCAGGAGCAGTGTCACGGTGAGGCTCCGGTCAGTAATTGGGTGCATCAGGGCGTCCCCAGCCCTCAGTCACCGCTGGGGCGTTTGTTCCATTGTGCAGGACGGAAAGGGTTAGCACTTTGCAATGGGAACTCGAACCGCTGGGAGCACAGTCTCCAGCATCCCCGTTTCCACTGAAACCGGGGCTCCGCCTGCGCGCCCTGTGCGTTTGCGTGAAGGGAACCCGGGGATGCTCCTTGCCTTCGCCTCTCCCAGAAAGCGGGGGCGAGGCGGCTGCACCCCCGCGGAGCCAGCACCTCCCTGTGCTTTTGGAGCCCCCGCAGCGGGGAAGCCCCGAGTGAGCAGCGATGGTGCCTGCGGAGCGATGGGGAAAGTCCTCGCGCCTGCCTGGGGCTGTCCCCGCACTGTCGCTCTGCTGGGTGGCATCTCCCGCTCTGCTTCAGCACTTGCAGGCTCCCAGATGGCCTTGCTTCTTGGAGGGGGCACAAGGAATTTGGGAGAAGTTCAGGAACCATGTTACGTGGGGACTTCAGATGCACACACCTGAGCGAAGCTCTAATTAATGAACGGGGTCCGGGGATTGATTCAAGCAGGGAAGGCGCTAACAAGCGGCTGAACCCTGCCCGCGCCGCAGCGGGCTGGCCCCGGCCCAGCGCTGCCTCCTGACCCACTGCGAGCGTGGGAGCGCCCGGGCAGGTCCGCAGGAGGCAGGGATGAGAGGGGATGAAACAAATCTGCCTTATAGGAAGGGAGTCGAGGGAGCACCACAGGTCCCAGCTGCATCGCCGTGCCCTGCTGCTCTTTGGGGTGCCTGGTGCGTGTCCCCAGTTGTTTGCACTCCGCAGCCCGCTAAGGGAGGGGATGGAGGGCTGGGGGCTGCCGTGGCCGCAGTCGGGGGCTGGCACCCCGGCGTGGTGCTGCGTGCTGGGCGGAGGCGGCTCTCGTCTCCAGCCCCCTTGCTGGCTTTCTATGGGGCTGTCAGTCCCTCCCTTTCATAACCCAGCCAAAGCAGTTGCAAAATTTCCTGGGGTGCTTCTCTTGCTATTATGGGTAGGGATTTCCAAACCTTTGCTAATAAAAGAGTAACAGTTTCTATATCTGGGAAATGGGGAAATCAATGAACGGACTGTTGCAAGTGATATAACGGCTTTTTGTGGCATCTCGGGCAGTTCCCTGATATGATGGAGCTGTGTGGCAGGCTGTTTTGTCAGCTTCACCGGCAATATCTGCTCCCTGCGAGCGCCGGGGACCGTGCCGGTGTCCCACGGTGCTGGGCTGCCGTTGCCCGGCCGCATCCCGTCGGGTCGGTCTGCTGATGGCTGCATGTCCCAGGATCGCCCAGGGCCATGAGCAGCCGTCGGGTGAAGTTACCAGTGCCCTGCTGCGGCCCCCCCTTGTCCTTGCTCCTCGGTGACGTCCTCGTGAGCGCAGTAGGTTTGACTTCAAAGCAGTTAGCAAATATTTTCCACTCCAGTGGGCTAATTAGTTAAATTACATTTCACATGCTAATTTATTCCTCTAATATTATTATTTTTCCCAATGTACTGACATACAGGAGAAGATAAAAGCTTAGTTTGACCTTAGAGCCAGGCCCGGAGGAGCTGGAGATGGGAGTGAGCGATTAGTTCCCAGGTTTGCTGTAGCGCAGGCTTATTCCCTGCTGCTTTCAGAGATCTCGTTCAGCTGGGCTTTGTGTTTTAGCTGACTGCAGCCCGGGTACCTTGGCTGTAATGTCATCTTCTGGCACGTAGAAGAAAAACTTTCAGATCAGTGGTAATGAGTTACTAATTTCCAGCTTCGTTATTCAGAAACACACCGGTCTGCAGCACCGGTACCACCTTGGAGTGCTGCGTAAATTGCAACTAATGAATCCCGGCTGGAGTGGGTGGGAGCGGTGTCGTCTCCCACGCACCAACGGCACTGGAGCTGCCCTGGGGCTTCAGTCTGCTCCTTGACAATCTGCCCTGCGCCGGGGCTGACGGAGCTGGTTGTGCAGGGGCTGGAAATGAGCCTTCTTCGCCAGGCTTGGGAGGACGAGTGCCCCTGGAAGGGAGGCGGACGCTCTCCCCATCCCAGATCACCGGGGCTCAGCTCCTTCCCGCGGATGCAGTGGGCACTTTCAGGTGATGGGACAAGCTGGCAAGCAGGAGGAGGCATGGTGTGGAAACCTCTTGTTTTGCTGGCAACCGAGCCCTCCCAAGAGACTCGGCATCCGTGCCCCCCCAGCAGCATCCCTCCCTCGGGCAGCTTCGCCAGCCCGCGCGCACCAGGGGGCAGTGGGCTTAGCCCAGCGGGGATGGGGGGAGCCGGTGCTCGCGTGGGTCCTGGGTCAGTCCCGGGCGCTGGGACGAAGCCGTCGCTGAAAACAGCCCCACAATGAATCAAGTGCTTTGTCGTGTTTATATCAAAGGCTGTTTCTTTTCCACTGCCTGTGTATGGTAGATGTTATCGAGAGGGAGGAGCTGAAAATGAGCACTGGGACTGTTTCCTGACCACAATTACAGTCAAAAACAACAAATCCCTCCATCCTCTCTCTTGGCCAAACTCTCCTTTCCCCTTGGGTGAATCATCACTTGGCTTCTTTGAGGAAAACTGGAAACTATGGAAAAAGTCCCCCAGGCTGGATTCTCATCTGCAAGGGCAGAATTCCAGGAGAGCGACGTAAAATCCCAGGACTTCTGGGAATTGCCCCAGCGAGGCTGAGGGCTGAACCCATCCTGCCGGGGCAGCGGCAGTAGCTTCCCCATGGGCCGGCTGAACCCCCACAGGCAGCAAATGCAAACGTGTGCGAGGCGGCTTCTTGCTTTGGTGTCTTTGCAGGCGGCCATCCTGGGAGTTTTCGGGACAGTGGTGGTTCCCAATTCCAGCCTCTGGTGAGGCTGCGGGGGGTGGTTGGTGTGATGGGCTGAGCTTTTACCCTGGGCTAAAGGGACGGGGGAGAGGGTCACTGATGGCTGCTGCGTTTGGTTCATGGGTGCTAATGTGGATGGAGTCTTCGCCTCCACGTTGGTGCGAGCTCATCGGCTGAGGACACGAGTGAAATGCAGCCGTGGGAGTGCCAGGCTGGTGGTATCGGGCTTACACTTTAATGCGCAGTCAGCAGGATTGCACTGATGCAGCCAGGTGGACAGGGGTTGCCAAAGCGAAATGAGAACCCGGGGCTCGTCCTGCCCGGCCACTTGTCATCACAGCCCCAGCGTGGTGGCCCTGGGGAAGTCCCACGCGCAGATTCGGAGCCATGTGGTGCTCCACAAGCGGCCGTGCTCGCCCACGCGCAGCCGGCAGCTCAGGCTCGGTCGCACCGGTGGCATCTCCGGGCAGCTGCTGCACGTGTGCCGCAGTGCCTGGGCAGGAATCGCCCGCCCGACCCGCGCCACCGCTCCCATGGAGGTACCGGTGCGATTAAAGCAATGCTAATTCTCCCTGTATTGCAAGTGCAGAAGGAGCTGACATTTCCGTTAACTGCTCAATTGATCTGCTTTCAATGTATTTTTGTAAGTGGCTTGGCTGGATCCGTGCTTGCTAGTGCTAGCTGCAGAGTAGAAATTGCAAAGAAAATTGGTCAAAATACCATCCTCTACTGGTACAAGTCAAAGAAAAAAAAACTGATTTTGGTGGCAAAGTGCTGCAGCCCAAGTCGCAGGGGACAGATGGATGCAGCTGGGGCTGGCCATGTCTAGCACTAAGCCGGAGTGTTTTAAGCCTCTGATTTGGGTATTCACGCTGCGGCACGGGGCGGCTGCGTCCCACCCCGACGAGATGGCTCTTGGCGGATCCTGCCCAGCGGAGCAGCGGTTCGCTCCATCATATGACCGGGCTGTAACGTGCAGGCGGGCTGATGGTTCGGTTTGGGCAGAACTTGTGATACTTGGTATTTTTAACTCCTGGGGTCATGTGCGTGGGTCACGCAGGCTGTCTGCTGGGGGGAGCCGCAGCCCACGGCCGAGGCTTTCAGGTGTTCCCTCGATGCTGACCCTGGCCACGAGCAGCATCCCCAGTGGTCGCCTTCCCCTGTGCCTATATGGTAAGAAACTTTCTCTCTTAAAGTGAAGACCCAGTGTTATGAACCACAAAGGTTGTTTATGTCCAAAGGCTGGCTTGCTGATTTTTCTCACGTCCTCTGACATGCAGCCTCACGTGGGCGTCTCCTCCGACCGGGTCCTTGCTTCTCTCCCAGCTTCTCCGGGCTCGTGCTGGGTCTGGATGCGTGGGGCTGCGGCCGCACTCCTCGGCCGGGCAGCCTGGGAGCCGGGAATCCCTGACCCCCTCCTGCTGACGGCTGCCTTTGCTTTTCGAGGCTGGGTGCTGCGAGCTCCTGAGGGCAGCAGGTAGGGTCAGGCCCTCGGCTCAGGCACGTCGAGGAGCTGTTCAAGATGAGCTGTGTGATGGGCTGGGTAGTGCCTGGCCATGATGTTGGCAACAGGGGAGTAAATGCAGAGCCTCACCCCAGTGGTGCTGGGGCACCGCTTGCTCTCAGCCTGCTGGGAAATAGCATTGAAAAAAAAACCTAAAAAATAACCCCTTTCTGCTCGTCCTTTTCTTCTCCCTTTAGGCTTCTGTGTGTGTTGCCCTGAGAGTATGGGGTTTTTCTTCTATCATAGCAACCCCCTGCCCCCAGCATTTCTACTTCCCATCCTGGAAACTGAGTTCAAATTAAGAACTGCAAACAGAGAGGACAGAGGGGAAATGTGTTCTTTAGCCCCAGCCCCAGGCTGAGCGACCCGAGCAGCCGGGGGCACCTCTGGGGTGATGGGGGCAGCTGCTGCAGCCTCGTGGGGTCCGGCAGCGTCACAGTCACGGCTCAGGGAGCCCCTGGGTGGGAAATGGAGGCTAATCCCTGCCTGCCCGCTGTGTGCGAGTGAGAGGAATCGAAAGCAACCAAAAATCCCGGATTTCCCTTCCCGTTTGGCGGAGGGATGGGGGAAGCACGGGGCAGGAGACGGGCGGGCTGTGGGGCACAGCTCCACCTTTTCCTGTTGCACAGGGCTTGACGCCCTGCACCCGTGGGCCTTCCCCCGCCGCCCTCCATCCCCGGCTGTTTTGGGGTTGGTGCAAGGCAGGGCCCTGGCTGCAGAGCCCATCCCAGACCCCCAACAAACCTCAAATTCCAGGGTTCCCCTCGCCACGAGCCTGCTCCAGAAAAGAGCTTTGCAAGTGGCGGTGAATGTCGGGAAGGGAAGGGAAGGGAAGGGAAGGGAAGGCGAGCTCTGTGGGGCTTTGGCTTTTGCAAGGAGGTGACTCAGCGTGTGCCGGGCTGGCGTTGCACCTGCGTGCCGCCGCGTTGCACGGCCGCTTGTAATGGAAACACTGACACAGCTCCTCACCAGCACGTCGCAAATAGCAACGGGGTAATTAACCATCGATATGTAATGATGTTTGCCACTGAGATGAAAAAAAATTGACGTGCTGGCTGCTCAGGAGTGGATTAATCAGCCCAACCTGTCAGTGCCACGAGAGCTGCAGGTGGGAGAAGCTCACTGGGGCAGGATGCAGCCGGGCGCTGCAATGCCTCGCTGAGTCCTGTTGAAGCTGGATCAGGCCCTTAGGGAGCAGCTCGTTGCACTCCCCCTCTGCTTCCTGACCCTCCAAAAAATGCCTGGGTCATGTTTTCTAGCCTCCTTCCCTGCAATGAGGGGGCAGAAAATTCTTGATCTATTTTCCTACCAAAATGAGGTTAATGCCGAGCTGGTGTCTGTCTGTGTCCTCTCCCCCCAAATGACTTCTGAACCTGCTGGCCCACTTCATGCAAATTTGGCGGAGGGCTTGAAGATAATTAAGTCTGTGCAAATGTGATGAAACGAGATGGCTGAGTGGAGGAAAAGAATCTTGTAAATGCCCCAAAAACATCTGTAGCGTGAGTTCGTGTATTATTAGACACCAGAAAATCCACGTGGGAGATGGTGCTTACAAACGCTTTAACCACAAAAACATTTTCATTCTCAGTTCCTACATTTTTAGGCACCAAAGATGGCCTCAAGACACAAAACCATAGGAAATGAGACCCAAGTAGTTTCAGTGCTCACAGGATGACCTTGTTATTTTAACAAAAACTGAAATTCTTCGGCACTCGACGTGATCCCCGGAGCCAAGACTTTAAGGAAGAAGAGCATAAATCACAGGGCTGGAGGTAGAACCGGGAGGGCCGGCAGCGCCGCGGCCGGACCCATTGCTGCGGTGTGACTCAGCGCCGCATCGCCACGGCTGTTGCTGTTTGTGCCACTGAAACCGAGAGATAGAGCTGGCCCCGCGCCACCGCCGTACAGTATTGTTTGGAAGAGCGCTGCTCCCCCGCGCCAAGAAAACCCAACAAAAAGAGCTGTGCTGAGCATCGGGAGACGCGCTGGATTAACTTCCCCTGCTAAAACAATGCAGAGCGGAAACCTTTTAAAGTGGCAATTACCGAGGGGAAAATAACTTTTTTTTTTTTTTTAACATCCTTTGAGGGTCTAACAATACCTGGGAAGGCTAAAAGACTTTTACAATTCTTAATTGACTTTTCAGCCGTGTGGCTGGGTGTTTCATCTGGGCAATACCCAGCTCGGGCTCTGGACAGCGAGACTTTCCCTTTCCAGCTCTTGCCAGGCTCCTTTCCTGCCTCTCACGTGGACGCCAGAAAGCATGTCCTCGGGCTGTTCAAGCAGGACACTCTCATGTCCGCTCACTGCGTCCTGGCCCAGACCGAGGGGATTTGGCCCAGATGCTGTCGGTGGCAGCGAGCGCCCGGATGCTCTCCTCTCCCGTGGTCCTGCCCTGCTCCCGGCCCCGGCTGCTCGCTGTCGGCTGCACCAGCTCCGCGCTCCGAGCTGGCTCCCAGGCTTCCCTCCTCGCTTCAAACCAAGTCAGCTTTCCTGTGGTTTGCACCCAGGTTTTGATGTATGCTTTCCCTGACGCTTGTGCGGCTGAAGGAGATGCAGGACCATTGTTGGAACATCCTTTTCCATATCCCCTATTAAAGGGCTTTGTTCCTGTTCAACTGGATTTCTTTATTTTAAGTAACCTCAGTTATTTATTTGTGGTATTAACATTATGTGTGCGGTACACCTTACTGTTGCTTCATGTATTTCCAGGATCTGGCATTTAAATCTGTTCCACCTTACTCCTATTCTGGGCTAATTCTGCATTTAACCTGGGCTACCCGTGAATCTGTTTGGCCTTGCTGCCTGTAGCTCTTCCACTCAGCGTGGCACTGCAGCCCAGCACCCTGCAGCCTGCTTGGGTCCCACATTTAGACTGGGCTTCGGACGTAGTTTAGTCTCATGCGATGTATCAGCATGCGTTTGTGCTATGGCATAGCTTTTCTCTGGGACATCTTAGCAGCTCCACGGCCCTGTTCCCTCCCCTGCATGTGCTCGGACGAGTCGTTCCAGCGATGGGGACGCGACGGCGCTGCCCCGGCTCAGGGAGCTGCGGTGGCATTTGCAGCGGTTGCGGTGGGCGTGCGGATGCGAACCCATGTCCCTGCCCGGGCAGGGCGAGCAGTGCTGGGTCCCAGCTGTGGCGCGGGTGCCCAGCGGTGCTGGATGCCTGGTGGGTGAGCAGCTGGTGGGAGCTGAAACCCCAGGGGAACCTCGCCCCAGCTCAGAGGGAGTTGGGGGGATGAGCCAGGATGCAGCTGCCGAGCTTCACCCGAAGGCTGGGCTCCCCATCGTCCTGCCCACCTCCCGCAGGCGTACGTGTGTGTGTCGTGACTGCAGCAGCAGAGCCCGCTCGTACGGGCCAGGGGAGCGGTGAGAGCAGGGGTGGAAATGTGCCAGCGTAAGGAGCTGGTGATGAGCAACGTTTCTTCGTTATCCATTGGGATTTCTCTGGTTCATTGCCAGATTCTCGTGTTTCTGAGAGGCTCCTTTTACAAGATTTAGCTGAACGTGTCGTTTTGGCTGGTTACCGTTGCTGGAAAAACGTGCTCGCTGCCCTTGAATGTATTTTTGAAGGTGAGCGGAGCCTGAGCCCCGCTGTGTCTGTCCCATGCAGGCTCCCAAGCTTGGCCACGGGGAGCCCTTGCTGCTGTCCAGGTGATTTGGAGGGGGCTCCACCAGGCTGGAAGGGGTCAAGGCGGGGATGGAGCCACTCAGACCCACACAAGCAACGGCACGAGCATCCCGAAGCCGTGACAGCGGGTGATGCTCATCACCGGTCGCTGCAGCGCACAGTTTGCTCGTTCAGCGGAGCAGCGCTCTGAAGGGAGCTCTTGCTGCCAGCCAGGCCCCAGCAGCACGACACAAGGGTGCAGGAGGGAGGAGCAGAAAACCTGTGTGTGTGTACCAAAACCCACTGTGTGCCTCCCTCTCTGAAGGCTGAAGAGGGGAGTAAGTTATGTCCAGGGAATTCCTTTATGGGTTGAGTTCCCTTTGGGAAGCGATGTGGCAGGGATGCTGCAAGGCTCAGGGGTGATTTGTCAATGTCAGCGATCGACAGATCTGTATTTCCGATGTACATAATGAAATCTCACTCTGTCATCTTATTTTTCTGGTGGATGAGAAGGCCTGTTTTGATTTCGGAAAGGAATTTATCATATCTTCAGCGGTTACGCCCATTCCCGTCTTTCCCTGCCAATTTCTGTGGCTTCGTAACCCTTCTCTTTTCTACCAGTGGTTTGCCTTTTCCCTACTATTAGGCAGAGGATCTGTGCAAGCAAGGGTGGAAGCTACAATAATTTAGAGCACCTGGGAGCCTGAGCTGGCTGTATGCTGATGCTAAGCAACGCAGAAAAATGTTTTTCCTGTTTTTCTTTTGGTTACGAGCACCTTAGGTGGTATTTGTTAAAAGAGCTGACTGAAACATTCTGGCAGAAAGGTGATAGCGAGATAAAAGCTGCCTTTAAAGACAAATGGCTCAAGAAATAAGTCCTCATGTCTGCAGTGTGTCAGGCGACAGCAGCTCTGTGCCTGCTGACCTCGGCTCCGGGGAGCCAAAAGTTCAGCCGAGGGGGAGCGGCTGCGGCTCCCGCTCAGCGAGGGGATGTCCCGTGCTAAAACCAGCTGGGGATACAGCGATCCTCCCAAAACAGCCAGCCCTGGGCAAGCTGTTCTGCTTGCTTTGCTGTGTCCCCCTGCTGCTGGCCGCCCTGCAAAACGCTGTGAGGTCTCTTGGTGCTTTGCACAAGATGGAGCCTGTTATCTCTGGCTTTCTGGGCATATTTTAATGGTAGCAGTTGTATTCTGCCTCTTATTTCTCTGGGTATTTTCTTTTTGCTGTAAATGGCTGTGTGACTTCTTCGTGGCAAAGTCCCAGCGCGCCTTTCCCCAGAAGTGCCAGCATGAGGTGTGCTGTGGTCAGTTGTTTCTTAGAAAGTGGCTTGATTTCCCCACACGCCCCGTGCTGGCCTCGTTCCGCCGAGTTTTTAGAGGTCAGCGGGTTTGAAAAGCAGAGGTTCAAGTTATCACTTGCTGCACTAATGGAAGATGCTCAAATACCATGGCAAAGCGGATGGCATGAGAATTAGGATGGAGTAGAAATATCCCTGCAAGTTTCTTACCCTTCCAGGCTTGTGGCATAATTGCATTGCCATCGCTGAGCGTCAGGGCTCCGCGGGAGATGCTGCAGCCCAGCTGTGAGCAGGGGCTGCAGGAAATGAAGCACAGCAGAGCGGGATGGAGAGGTTTATATCCTAATTGCCTGGGGATTTGGTACGTTTCCTTCGCTAGGCACTGACAATAATTAGGAGCTTGCCTTGCTGCGTGAGACGTTTGGCGTGCTTCAGGGAGGCTGCAGGGGGCTGTGCTCCTGAATTAACCCGGTGCCTAATCCTGCTGCCCGTGGGCTGGGTCGTTGCAGCTGGGGGACAGGTGCCACAGCAGGAAGGGCACCGAGCTCAGGAGAGCCCAGGCTGCCTTCCCCTGCCAGCACCAAGAGCTCCAGTGCCTGGACCTGCCAGCAAAAGGGCCTGAGAAACGCCCAAAACCTGGAGGCAGAGCTGAGCGATTCAGCTGGCCTGGATCTGAACAGCTAGGCTGAGGGTTTCCTAAAACACCGTGGCAAGTGGTGTGTGGCTCGCCCCTAAAATCTGGTTAAAAACTTGCATGGATCGTGTTTGCAAGCGAGAACCGGGTCTGCAAGAGACGGGGCTGGCTGGGATCTGTTGGTCCCCAAATTTTGGGAGCAGCTGCTCTAATCTAACATCGACATGGGGGTGGTACTGAGCGCAGCGGTGACATCGTTGTCCCTTCTTGCACAAGCTCTGAGGGTTTTTCCCTGCAGTAGAAGAGGAATTGGTGCTGGTTCTTTGTTTTATAAGAAATGCTAATAATAATTTTCCAGTTGAGCCCGGGCCTTGGATAGGCAGGGGCAGTGGAAGTAAAAGTTTCAAATTAAAATCTGCATGCCCAGAAAGTTTTTGATTTAGGACCCAAAGCAAGCGGTAACAAACAGCCTGCCTTCCAGTTAATAATTCTTTTCTATCGGTAGCGCATTTCCTCCCAGGTGCCTTACAAACATGGATGCAAAGGGCTTCCCCAGCCCCTACAATACAAGGAAGTATTCCCATCTCCATTTTATGAGCGGCCCGGCACAGAGTGCTGTGTGAGTTGGTGCCAGCACTTGGGACAGAGGCCGGATAACATTGCAACTCCACTGTAACACACCCCGGCTTCCATCGGAGGCTGTTGATTTGGATCGCAGAGGCAGCGGTCCCGCAGAAGCCTTCCTGACCGGTGCTGTGGGGCGGGAGCTGATGGGGAAAAGCCCCGGCAATGTGGAGCATGGGAACTGTGTCAGCATGAGTTGTGTCCTGCAGGAAACGTGCTGGGAAGCCCTGCTCCGAAGTGGAGCAGCGAATAACAGGGAAGGCGGGCAGCCGTCAGCAGGGCTGGATGGAGCTGGGGGATGCTCAAGGGCCATGGGATGAGCTCGTATGTGCTGGGAGAGAGAACTCGGGGTATGCACCGAGCCCTGCTATAGAGAGAGGAGCCAGGGTCTGAGCTCAACCAGGAACTGGCTTAGTGTTTGCAGAAGCCCCTGTCTGTTACTCGTTCTGCATTGTTTGCCATGCGGGGAAGCCTGCGGGCTGGAGGCTGTGGCAGATGAGCGTAGGTTTGTGATTTGTAAGCGCATGGGTTTGTGTTTATTCAGTCAAAAGCTCATTGCAGAGTGATGGAAAGAAACCAAGTAAGGGATTTCCCGCAGCACCCGGTTCCTGCACCCATCTTTGCTCCTGCGCCTGCTGAAGTCGATGGGACATTTACAGCTGACGTCAATGCAAAGTGCTCAGTGTGTTGTGAAAAGCTTTTGCTGAGCTTGCCAAATGTAAAATGATTATTATTTTTCTTAATGAGTCACTCAATCATAGACGGTTTCCTTAAATCCCCTGCTCCAGGAGTCACGTGTGTATAAAATAATGGTAACTTTCAAAATTTTCTAGACCTTTGAGGGTATAGGGGAGAAACTTGAGGGTGTGATCTGAGTGTTGCCTTCCAGCTCTATGCTTAGAGGCAAAGATGAAGCCCTGAAAAGTTATTTGTTTCGAGTCTCACGGTTTTCAAGAGCCTGGCCCCTGACGGCTGAGTGTTTGGGGTGAGCTGCGCTGAGCAAACATCCTGAACTTGGGCTCCTGACCCCGCTTTGAGTGTTTTGCTTTTCAGGCCCAGAAGGTTCCCAGGAGAGGAGAAAGGAAACTGGCTGGCTATTTTTAAACCCTCTCAGTTGCCTTCCTGCTTTATATTATTTATTATCCATTATCAGGAGTGTTTCTCCCCTGAAATTATCTTTAGTGGTCAACCAAGGGACCGGTGAAAATTGCCCATCAAACAGAGCTGCAGCTTTCCGTAGAGGTCAGACAAAGCTGGAGGGTTTTGCAGGGTTTTGCCAACTGCAAATGAGTAGTGCTATTATCTATTATGTGCGCTTGGGCAGTGCCAAGCAATTCCAGCTGTGGGCTGCAGTTCCACCCCAAGAGCTGAATACCGAAGGAAAGCACGGTCTTCCCCCTGCCCAAAGACCCCACAGCCCAGAGGGGCAGCACTGGGACCCATCACATTTTATAGCACATCTCGCTGCATCACGCGGGTTCTGCACGACATGGGTGCCCCTGGGCAGCTGTAAAATTGGCATTGCCCACAAGGGAGCATCCCAAAGGTACAGGGCTGCCTCGGGCAGGGCTGTGTCCCCTTTCCCAGGGTGTCCCTGGAGGTCCCGTTGACCCTCTGTGGCTCCAGATAAGCAGGACAATAGCCCACATTGTCCTCTCTCATCCTCCTGCCTGGTAAATTTTCAAGTTTGAAGAGCACTGTAGCCTTGGCAGCTTTGTTAATCCTTTCCTGCCCGGGCAGGAGGTGCAGGCACTGGTGCCCTGGGCAGAGCTGGACGGGCAGACCTCGGCTCCGTGTTCTCCTTGGAAATAAAGCCGCAGGGCTGGACGGCCTGGGAGGCTGATGTTATTTCAGCTGTGCAGAGAGCTGAGGCGTAAAAGTCTGGGTTTTGGTGGTGTCAGCAGCAACTGTGATGCAGTTTATCAGCAGGGCGTGAGGAGGGAAGGGGAAGAGGCAGGGGAGGGTTGAGAGCATGGCATGCTCAGTGCGGAGGGGTGATGAATGATGAACAGGTTTGCCTGTTTCTCTTTACCTCTGAAAACAAAGTTAGGTGGCATGGTTTCAGCACGGGCTTGGGGGCTCAGAGCCTCTCTAAATTGGGATCCAAAGCCCCGCTGTCCCCCAGCAGCGTCCCCTTCCCTGTGTCCCTGCTGGGCTGTACACCAGTGCTCTGGACCCCGCTCACCCCCTGTGCCCGTGCATCAGGGGCTGGCACGGGGACAGGGTCGGACCCTGCTCTGTCCCTTCATCTCCGTGGGGCTGTCACCCGTAAAGTCCAGCTGGGGCTGGGCAGTGCTTGGAACACAGATGGCACCGCGGGGGCTGAGCTCATCTGCTTAGATGAAACTCGGCTGAATATTAACATGTGCTGCTAATATTCATGCAGATTCGTAATTATTAGGCTAATATTTAGCACTGGCCTTTGGGTGGTGGTCTCTGAGCCCCGGAGCCGGGTGCTAGGTGCTGCGTGGGGCAGTACGAAGCCCCCCTTCCAGCACCAGCGTCCCACCCCGCGCTGCCGGCTTCGTGCTCCCCCGCTGAGCCCCTGGCGCTCCGCTCCCTGCCGCCCCCCCAGCCCCAGCCCGGGGCTCCCCACGCTCCGCTCCCCGCAGCTCCCGGCTCTGCGGGGCGGGAGGCTGGGGGGGGACGGGGACGGGAACCCTTTGAAAGCTCGGCCTTCCCCNNGCTGCTCCGCCGCTGCTTCCCCGCGCTGCGGCCGTCAGCCGCCCGCCCCGGCTCTCCCAGTTCCCGGGGGTTGGGAACCGGTGGTGAACGTGTGTGTGTGTGTCCCCCCCCGTCCCCCCGCCCCGGTTATCCCGGGCCTGGCCGGGCCGGCGGCGGAGCGCGGGGCCGGGGATGCGGCGGCGCTGCCCATGGTGAGCCGCCGGCACCATGCCGCCGCGCCCGCCCCCGAGAAGATGTTCGAGGGCTGCCGGCGGGCGCGGAGCCTCTGGGGCGGCGTGAGGCTGGAGGTGGCCGGCGAGAGCAGCCCCGTGGTGCTGCACAGCTTCACCCAGCTCGACCCCGACCTGCCGCCGCTGGAGGTGAGCGAGGGGATGGGGTTGGGGGGGGCTGGGGGTCACTGCTGCGATGAGTTTGGGGGGCTCAGCCCGCTGGAGGGGGGAGCAGGGAGCAGAGCCTGGTGCTTGCCCCTTTCTGGTTTGGGGATCTCCGCCTTGCTGGCAGCCTGGCTGAAGCCGGGGTTAAGTATGGGGACAGCTGTGGGCAGCCTGCTGCACGCAGCATTATTTTGTTCTATTTATTAAATAACCGGGTGCCCCTGCTTGGTCTCTTTGCTCTCTGTCCCTGTGCCATTGAGTGGCAGGCAGGCAGCTGGACTGGGCTCTGCTGGGAGAAACCAAGGAGACTCCCTCCCTCAAAGCAACCAGGGGAAAGGAGCAGATTGCTAAAAGTGGGGGCTTCTTATACTTTGTTTGAGCCCCCGGCTGCTGGAGGCAGGAAACTGCTCAGATCTGAGCTGCCCGTAAGGGCCTCAGGCTCGTCCAAACCACATAAGTGTCCTCTGGGAAGGTTATGGGCATTGGGAGGATTTTGCTGGAGGATGCAAAATATTTGTGCTTCTTTGGATTCGACCCCGGGCTGTTCGGAGTCGGTCCCCTGGAGGTCTCAGCCTGACTGGTTTGTTGATGGCAGTTGTGCATGGAGATGGAGGCAGAGGCACCCAAAATAATGCGAGTCACAGCTCTGCCTTTTTTCTTAGTAATGGATGATCATCTTCTGCACGCCAGGAATGTCATTGATTCTGAGTAAGCGGTGTGTTAGGAACAGCTCAGCTGGAGGAAGGTCTTGGCATTCAGAGGTGGTGCTTTCGCAGCAGCACCCGAGCCCTGCGGGCTGGTGGTGCAGGGGTTAATATCAGCAAGGGTCAGCGAGTCTGGCTTTGCTGGGATTTGGAGCCAGCTGCAGATGTGCTTCGTGGCTCTGGATGCTTCCCGCCGGAGGGGGGTGGCAGGGGGGGGACCACTGCTAAAACCTCTGAGTTACTGTGCAGATATCCGGGGAGGGGAGCCAGCGTTTCGGCAGCGATGGCTCCTTCTCCCTGCACTGAAGGATCTACCCTGTAACCGGTGCTGGAAAGTCCTGGTCAGCCCTGGAGGGGAAGGATTAGCGCAGGCTCCGGCCGTATCGGTTCGCCTCTGGCCTGGTGGCAGGGACTCGTCAGCTCTGCTGAGTGTTCATGAAAACACCATCCAGCTTGCTCCCCCCCCCGGCTCCTCTCTCCTGGGGGTGGGCGTGCTGACATTGTTCGGAGCACATCATCTGGTTCGTGTTATGTCTGGCAGGAAGTCCAGCCTCTCCGGCCCGCCGCGCTCCGGGAGGCTGCTCGGCCGCGCTCTTGGCAGGGAGAGCGAGAGGAGCGGGGAGGGGGCAGAAGAGGGGGTGCTGCAGCTTGCCGTGCTTCCCCCCCCCGGGGAAAGCTGCCCCGTGCACCCCAGAGCAGGAGGCCCTGGACCTCAGGAGGGGTTCGGCTGCATTGCAGGCAATGGGGGCTGCAAAAGCAAAGTTATGGGGGCTGAGAGCGGCTTTGCATGGCCCCGGCTGGCGCTGCGCAAGCCCCTGCTCTCCTGAGCGTGGCAGAGAGAGACGAGCGTCCTCCTGACCTCCTCTGCTGTCCTCGCTGCCCAGATTTCCGCTCTGGGCTGTAACGTGGCTCTGTGCTGCGTAATGGTCAGAGCAGTCCCAGCATCCCATCGCTTGGGCTTTCCTCCCGGCCCCGACCAACTTGCTGACAAATTCTGCTTTTCTCTGTACCATCCATTCGCAAGCGATGGCAAGAAAAGGCATATCCCAGAGCGGGGTTCGGTGACCCGCTGCCTCTTGAGCAGCTTGGAGATGCTCGGAGAGCTGCTAACCTCTGGTGCGCTCCCACGTGAGGGCTCCATGGTGTTCATTGAGCCGTGTGGAGCAGGTTTTGCTTGCTGTCGTTGCACTGCACAACCGGGGAAAGCACGCTGAAAGGAAAAAAAAAAATAGAGTTGTTGCGACAACTGTGCTGGCAGCAGCCTGGTGTGGTTATAATCCTCGGGTAAGGTTACTCTGCAAGATATACCCTGGGAGGAGAAGGTGGATTATTTGAATACCCCCCTGTAGACCATCGGTATTTTGCTGAGCTCCATTGGTGGCTCCGCGGGGGGAACGCGGGGCTGCCTGCCCTGCCGAGGGGCTGCGCTCCCGGCTCGCCCGCACTGCGATGGGGCTGGTCCTGATGGAGCCGTGGCAGCTGCTGGGCATCGTCCGGTCCCATGGGGAATAGAGGATCCCTGGAAAGCCACGCAGCAGGTTGTGGGGAACGTGGATCCTGTTGGCTGCTGAGCCCCTGTGGAAGGATGTCAGCAGCGGGGCCCTCTGCCTGTATCCCAAGCAGCGGCATCGATCTCCCGGGCACCGCTTCGAGGTGTCCGTTCGAGGGCTCGCGGCCACGTGCTGCCAAGAGTTCTCGCACTGATTTTAACCATGGTTAAATCGAGTGAGGGACTAAGCAAGCTGCTTTGCACACCTTTTGCTTTGACGTTTCTAGTTCCAATCCAGCACAAATCAGCAGTGAGTGTCACAGTGTGAATTTGGTGGTTCTGCTCCTTGCTGGAGGAGCGTGCTGTAAACACAACTGCAGATGACACAGACTGAAACTTTCATGAGACTGGCATTGCTGAACCTCCAGACAAGTGGCGAGGGCTGACGCATATTGAAAAAGCTTGTATTGTTGCTATTTTGGCTCTATTTGTTTTCTGAACAATTAGGAGATTTTCAGTTGCTAAACACATCCTCGAAAACTTGAATTGCTCAGCCCAGATGCCGTGGAGGTCAGTGCTTGTGCTTTATAGCCAGGAAGGAGGGGCAAAGATCTCTCTTAAAAGCCATTTTCTTTTAGCTTCCAATGGTGCCTTTGGAAGAAGATCCTTTTCTCCCAGCCTGTTCTCCTCCCTGAGGCACAACCCGATATGCCCCTTGCAATTTGCAAGATGAACATCATCTGCTGGTACTTCTCGGGTGGGGACCTACCTTGTGGCTCCCTTCCAGAAGGGTTTGGAGGTGGCGGTGAGGCTGGGAGCAGGCTGAGATGCTGATTGTTGGTGGCTGCTGCAGAAAGGGAAGAACGGAGATGGGAGGGATTTTTGATTATTGTTTGATATAGTTAGAAGCTGGAGAGAGGTTTCAAAATGTTTGTATAAGGATCGTGTTACTCAGAGGCTGCCGTGCCTTGTTTCCATAAGGGTAGGAAACCCTCCAGTACTGGGATCTCACCGAGGCTTTAGTACTGCATTGGCAGCCCTGGAAACTGAAATCTTGTTCGCCCCCACGGGCCCCCACTTGGCCCTCCAGGGTCCCCCAGATCACACTATTGCTCTGCTACAGCTATTTATTTCCTAGCTATGGGTGTGGGATTACCACGCAGGGGCAACTAAATGCAAGCTTGGAGAGATTCTACGCTTCCCTGTGCCCAGGTTTGGGGGTGGAATGAGCTCGGATTTTGCAGGAAAAGAGCAAAAGGACTGCTGAGCTGCAGGGATGTCTCACTTGCCCAGCTCCTCTGCTTTGGAGCTGGGGGGTTGGCTGCAACCACCCGACATTTCGCGCCAGAGCACAGCCTGTTTTCAGGGCCACGCGAGTTGGTCTGGCCATAGGATGGGCTTCACCATGAGTGGCTTCTCCGTCACCCTTTCTGCCTCTCTAATTGCCAGCCGATGCATCCCCCGAGGGACATGTAATTGAAGGAGCAGAGAGCTTATTTAGGTCACTCTCGACCACATGTAAAGGCTGGGCATCCCCTGCTTGTACTTTCTCTAACGCCGTTATCTCCAGAGCTGCCTCAGTGACCGTTTTTCAAGCAGTTGTGTTCCTTTTATTTGCATGCATACTTGCAGCAGGGCTGTTTCAGTTCTCAAATATTTCTCTATCTCCCGCAGACCCAGCAAGGGGGGTGGGGGGGGAATGCTGTTGCCAAGGAGCAGGATTTGGACGCAAGGCTGGCTGTGGCTGGCGGGGGTGTGTTGGGGCCGGGGGAGAACAGCTCGCGGAGTTTGTGCATTGCTTCGATGGGGTGGCACCTGAGGGGTCTGGAGGAGGGGGTCGGGATTTGGAGCATCACTTGTGAAGAGATGTGTTGTAGGACTCGTGCCTTCCATACACTGATTTGTTTATCCCGTGCTGTTCCTGTGCACAGTGCTGAGTTGGACACAATGGCAGCATCCTTGGCATATCCAAAATGTGTGTTGCTTGCTGTGGGGGTCTGCGGGACCTTCGCTCTGCGGCAAGGAGCATCTGTACGCTGAAAGATGAGCCTGGTGTGAATGCTCATATAAGGAGGTGCCTGATGCCCAGGGGAAACTGGTTGAGCATCACACTGAAACCATATTGTGGCCTCTGGCCGGAGCGTGCCAGCCTAGGAGAACTGGGGGCAGGGGAAGAAGAACTGAGTAGTTTGGCTCCTTCAGTTGTCAGAGTTTCTCATTCCTGTCCCAGCACAGGGACTGACCCCATGTCACAGCAGCCCTGACCCTCCCGAGCCCATCCGGCTCGCGCAGCGCCCTCCGCAATAACGATGCGCTTGGACTTTGCTCCCAAGCCACTGGGGAGCCGTGAGCTCTGGCACGGAGCGAGCCCAGCTGCTCCCCAGGGATCAGCTCGGGGTCAGATAAGCGAGGGGAAGGGAGCGGGGCTGCAGGGGCAGGGCGGTGGGCACTGCCTGGCAAGCTGGCTCAGGGTGCCATGGCTGGCCAGCACAGAAGTAGCTTTTCTCACATATGTAATTTCGTGTTTGCAGAAGGGCTTTCGGGGACTGGCCTTTTGTTCTTATAACACCCGGCAGCAGCTCTCCCAGAGGCGAGAGAAAAGTCCTCTCCTAAATCTCGGCATGGGCTGCAGCGAGCGCACACCGTTCTCCCTCGGCGCAGTGAAGTGGTGACCCCGCAGTGCCTGACGCTGCTGCACCTCTTCGTGTGATTTGGTTTGTTTTGCGTTTGTGACGTTACGCAAACAGTCCCTAAAGATGCTAGTTATGTTCCAGGGCCGCGTTGGTACAGGTTCTTACAGGGCAGCACTTTTTTATTAGATAACCAGTGAGCGTTTAGCACACCTGACGGTCAGTCGTTATGTGACAGCGAAACACCAGTGGAGATTAAGCAGCACAGAGGCATGCGCGCGGCCCGTTTAACTCGCATAGCTCGACAGCAGCGAGTTTGCTTTTGTTACGCCATTGGTATGTCGATGAGCCCGGCTAGCAGACACGCGGGGACGGGCGAGGCGTCTCCCCGCTCCGCACACTGGGTCCCGGCCGCTGGTGGTGGCGGAGGCGGGATGGAGGTGGCTGAAATTGCCAGACACCGACCGGGCTGCGTCCTCGGAGCTGGCAGCGGAGGGGAAAAAAAAAAAAATTTTTTTTGACTTGCAAACAGCGCAGATTAGAGAGGAAAGCCATCAGAGGCAACTTAATTTGGAATGCTGAGGCATTATTTTTAGTGTGGCTTTTCTTGCTGCTAACCGCACTTTAACAAATAGCAGCTGAGCTGAGCGCCTGTGTGGAGACCTGGTTTTAAAGGGCTTGCTACCCGTCTTACCGAGCTGCTCTTCATGTGAGGGAGCAAAACCACGCAACGTTTCACTGCTCTTTGCAGCGGTCGTGTCTCCAGGGTGACCCAAAAGCTGAGAGCCTGCGCTCGCCTCACCTCTGAAGTTGGTGTTTTGGTTGTGAAATGATGTGTGCCAGGTTCAGGTTCTTTTAGAGTTGGAACTCAGCTCAGGAAACCGTCCTGTAGCCACGCTGGGCAAAGCACAGCACGCTGCCTGAGGCCGGCAGGGGCAAATCTCAGCTGTGGGGACCGAATGAGGATGCCGGAGCTCACACCTTCACGTGGGCAGGAGGTTTGGGTCCCAAATCTCACCTTCCGTTTTAGGCCAAAACCCTGGTTTTTTTATTCAAAGATGGTTGCGTGAAAGGCTTGGCTGCCAGCTCTGTACTTCAGGGCAGCAGCAGAGCCGGTGGCTGTGGATGTTGGAGGACGCGTGGCTCTGGCTGTTATGGGGGACCCAGGGGCGATGGTGTCACCCCCATTCCTCCCATGCTGCGACCCTAACGGGCACTTCATCATGTGAAAGCAGCCCATCTTTTCTTTCAAATGTTGTTATTTGTGTGCATTTGGCTTCTTTTTGGGGTGGATGTTTGGGCCCAGCTGCAGCTGGGGTCCCTCAGCCAGATCACTGCACTGAGCAGCTCGGTGGCTGTGCCCGCTGCTGGTGACGGTCGCTGTGATTTCTGATCTTCTGGATGACACAGGTTACCAGATCCCGTCCCGGTTGCAGCAGTGGGAGCTGGCGCTGGGACAGCCCAGGCTGGGCTCCCTCGCAGCTCGTGCTCCACGGTGACTCAGAGCACAGCCATGGCTCGCTGTGGGTGTTGTAACAAAGCACTCGTTCCCTCGGCTGTTTCATGGGGGGGGAGGGGGGTACCCCACAAAACCCCTCCTTCCCAGTCCTCATTCCCACAGATTTCAACACATTCCTCTGCAAACCTTGGCCCTATGAGGATGTGAATGCTTGAGGCTTGACCCATCTTAGTCCAGGCAATGTCAGGTGAAAGGAGCCGGGGTAGGAAGGCAGGCGCTGCCGCCCGCTTTGCACCGACGCTCTCCCACCGTCATTGTGAATGTCAACTTTTCGGTTGGGTTTGTCCCAGAAACTCATTTTGAAGCGGAGGGCAAGCTGTGGGGATGCTGACCAGTGGTAGCGGGTGTCCGTCCAGCCTGGGACAGCAGACGAGCCCAGCTATGCCCGTGCTGGCTCACCCAGTGCTGTGTGTGGCACAGCGAGGCTTCCTCGCAGTGCAGTTTTGCCACAAAAAAAAAGCTCTATGATGTGAGGGAATGACACTCTGCAAATGGAAGGGTAGGTGGGAAAGTGGAATAACCCTGCGTGAAGCTGCCTGCTCTCTCCCTGGCACCTCCCAGATTTTGGGTAACGCTGGCAGAGGGGTTTGCTGCTGCAGGTCCCTCTCTGGCTGATGCTCGGACAGGGTCAGCTGCAGGAGCCGCATCTACAGGCATGGGGCCAAGGGTCTGGTGGGAACTGGGGAGGGAATTGGGGCTCGGGGGATCCATCCCACCCTGGACGCCCACCTTTCTCCTGCCACAGCCACTCTCCTCCCCTCTGGATGTGCAAGATCCGGCACGCCCAGCTCTCGGGGCAGGGCTCGGGTCCAAGCCTCGCTGCTTGGGCTCCCGGAGTGCATGTTCAGGCACTTGACAACAGCTAGATTTTTTTTTTTCTCCCAGTTGTTTTCTCTCCAAAGGTGCCAATTAAAATTAAACTCTCAGTTGCTTCGGCTGTGGAAATCAGACCAACTTAGTTGACTTAGCATCCTGACTGCAGGCCCCCCAGGTATCGGCTTGTTGACTCCTGCCTCTGTACCTGCTTATATAGCACCTACTGCCTCGTTGACACCTAGTTAAGTAATGCTCTGAAGCTGAGATTTTCTTGATTACAAGGCAAAAGTGCTTGCTCTTCCCCCTTCCAGCTTCCCATAGGCGGCAAAGCCGCCACAGGGAAGGGAAGAGGTGGCAGGGAACCATCCAAGGGGAAAATGTCCCCTGCTCAGCCCCATAGCTGCCCTTCCCCGGAGCAAAGGGGGTGGCCTGAAGCCTGCAGCTGGGATGCTGTGGGGGCTGCGGGTGTCGGGAGCAGGCTGGGACCAGCCGGGGTCAGCCCGCAGCTCCGCAGCAAATGGAGGCACCCGACGTCATGCCGGCCGGGGTGGGAGTCGGGCGCGAGGGGCACGGCTGGTGAACAAAGGCTCTCATTTATTCCTCCCGCCCTTTCGCCGGCAGCCCCTCGCTGCTGCCTCCCTGCCCGGGATTGTTCGTGCGTTTTCTCTGCTTCAGCTGTTTACTGGGTCACCCCGACGCAGACATGCACACAAAGAGCGAGCCACCCGGCGAGGCCGTCCCTGTGCCACCAGCACCGCGAGCCCCTCTCCGGCCCCGGGGAGCACAGTGGTGGCATTGAGCCGGGCTGGGAGAGCGCCCGAGCCTGCCCTGCTGGGGGGCCGGGGGCATCGGGAGGCCCCCCTGGGCATCCTCCTCCTCCTCTTCCTCCCCCTGTGGGATTTTGGGGCAGGGGGGGTCTGGGCTTGTCGGTCCTGCCCACGCTTCAGTCGCACCAGCTTTACTGGAGCGAACGTAAGTTGATGTAAGCCAGTGTAAACACACGGGTGGACACATTTACTTCACGAGGGCTTATTTTGGTTCAGCTTATCTAACCTAAGGACGTGTCTGAGCTGAATCGAAATTAACCTGGCTCAAATTGAACCGAGGGGTTGCAGCGCAGTTACCGCAAGCCAGACGGCAGCCAGACAGAGCCGTGGTTTTTGGACAGCCTCCAGTTTGTCCACCCCAATCTGTGCACCTTGGAAATGACAGAAAGATAGCACTCTGCTATTTTTTTTTCCCCCCCATTGCAAGCCACAGCCGATGAGTTAGTGCACAGGAAGCTGTTTGCTGGTTATCCAGGCAGCTCGGGAATGACGTGTGGCAAAACTCCAGCCCCAGGTGTGTGCTTCCTTCATGCAGGTCACCTATGTGGTGGGGGCAAGGGGAGGTTTGGCCAAAGAAGCTGGTTCTAGAGCAGTTGATACTTATTAAAGTTAAATTTTTGGCTGTCTAGCCTGGCACATAGGCTGCAAGCTGAGAGCAGGAGAATATTTAATCAAGGCTTTGTGTCTCTGGGAATGTAAAGACTTTTAGGGTGGATGAACTCGCTAGCTTGAAAATGCCGATACATGCAAGGGACAAACATTGCCCTGGAATTGCAACGACAAACAAATCTGTGTGTCCTGTGCTGGTCCCGAAGTCAGAAGTACACTGGTTGACGTGTGTTAAGACATAACTGAAAATTCAGCAGCGAGCATCCCAGTCAGTTGCAAGGTCTGTCAGCTCCGAATGCCAACCCAGGCGCTTTCCCTTTGCTGATACGTTGTGGTTCTTGCTGATGCAGAAGTAGCATGCTTGGTGCAAAAGGGCCCCGTTCCAGCATTGGAATCAACAGAGGAATATGAAATCAGGTAGGCTTGAACTGTCATCTCTTTGGGACACACACCCTGTTTTTCTTCGCGTTTGAACAAGGCATTGTAGAGCTATCACATTGCATGGGACTTACAGGTCCTACTGTACACAAAAAAACACATTTCAGTTCTTGAACTTGTTTCTGTGATGTTCCTTGCAGATTTCTCTGTTCCATCTTGATGAAATACAGACCTTTGTTCCTAGCCGAAATGACTTACCGTGAACCACTTGATCTTTATTTACTCTTACAGAGCAATACGTATTAATTTTTTATACGCCAGTTGTCACCAGCCACGTGGTTCTGGTTTCACTTCCAGTAATTACCCTCCGGGCTCCGGGCAAGTTCGCAGCGGAGCGATCGCTCTTCAAGCGCAGGCCAGCTGCGTCCCTCGTAAGCAAGCCTGCCTGTGTAGGCGTTGGCGCTGAGCAGGGATGCTGCAGAAACGCACGCCAAAGTGATCACAAACGCAAAGCAAAGCAATGTGGAGCAAGAGCTGGAACTGCTGTGTCAGCCGGATCCTTTTTCCATGAACTAAGAGAGGAAGCAAAACCTGCTGCACTCAGTTTTCTGCTCCGCTTCAGCAGCCTGCGAAGGGAGCCCTTCCCAGCACGTCCCCATGTCAGAAGCGCGAGGGAAGTCCTGCCTCGGTGGCAGCCTGCTGGGCTGTGCTTTCACTTAGGCTGCAGCTGTCCGGAGGCACTGGTGGTCTTCATGTACTGCAGGGTGTAGGAAACACAGGGTCTGGAGTTAGGCAGTCACCTGTGGTGTCTCTGGCACCCCCAGTTGCGGATGCAGCTTGCTTTTCCCAGGAGAGTCCCCGTAGCAAGCCCAATCTCCTGCAGCCCTTCGAGGCTGGTGGGGATGGAGTGGACACGCAGCATTTTTGCAGATCTTTGACTCTTGATTTCCAGACCATAAAAAGAGCGAAAAAGTTTCGATGTGTGGGAAGGCTCTTAGTTTTCTTTGAAAGCAAAACAAACGCGAATGGGGGAGGAATCCAGTGTATCTGCTCTGTCTCGTTTCTGGACCCAAGCGCTGAGCTCCTAATCCTCGCTCCAGCCACTGACTCACTGCGTGCGAGTCACAAGACGCCTTTGTACCAGATCCTCCAGCCGCTGCTTTCTCTTCTTCCTAAGCCACGCGGGCGGAGACGGCTGCCTTTGAACATCCTCTCCAACCACGCTGGGTTATGGACACAGGCACAGCCGAGCAGGATCAGACCTGCCCTCTGTCTCAAACAGTGCCCTCGGGCAGACCTTGATGGCAGAGGTGCCAAACCCTCCCCGGAGGCAGATGGGGGTGACGTGTCCCCTCCCTCTGCCCGTCCCGCTGCCTGGGGATGCCGGGGGATGCGTGGCCCCGGGCTGCTCCCCGCCGGTGCCGGCTGCAGCTTCCCCTGCTCCAACACCTGAAGCAGAGCAGAAGCGGAGCTGAGCGTGTCAGGGAACCCCGGCTGTGGAGCCAAGCAGCTGATGGGTGAGAACAGGCTCTCAGCTGTTGCCACTGTCCTAATATCCTGGCAAAAACACCCCCTTTTCACAGTGGGTTTAAGTTTAGCTTCTGGCCCTTTTTCTATTCTTTTCCTGTTTCCCCCTTTGTCATTATTTTTTCATGGGCTGTTGGAACCGTTCCTGGTCTGAAGTGGCTCAGAGGAGGCAGGAAGGAAGGCGGAGAGTGTCGAAAACCCGAAGGAGAAAACACATCCATCTGCCGAACACCCCAGCGCTGCAGCTCCGTGCGGGGCTGGGATTTGAGCTCCATCAGCAGCGATGTGACACAGCGCGGGGGGAAAGGGAGCAGCCTGAGATCGACCTGCCGGTGTTGGCTGGAGGGAGCCGTGATAGCCAGCATAGCATGGTTATTGCTGGGATGGTGTTTGGGAGCTCCTGGCCTCGATGGGGCTCCTAACCCAAAGCATGTGCTGTGGGGTAACCATCAGCACCGGGCACCTTTCCTTTCCCCGAGTGCAGGGAGGTTCAGCGGTGTCGCTGGGTGGTTTCTGCAGACTTCCCGAGCACGGCCGGGGAAAGGAAACCGCCGGTGAGCGTGAGGAGCAGGTGGGACGATCCTGACCGGCGGAGCCCTGGGGGAACATCAGCTGGGGGGATTTTGCCTGGAAGTCCCCGCGAGGAAGAGTGTTGTGCTGCGTGCGCTTATTTTGGGAGGGCAGGACAGAGGGTAGTTCTGCTTTTGCGGTCTTTATCTGTGGTTCACGGAACTGAAGTTGTTTTCCTTTCACTAGATGGGGGTGGCTTTTTTCTGATTTCCTTTTACATAACGCCGTGCATTTTGGTTTACATAAGAGGCCCCAAAGTTACTGCTATGCATTGCATGGGTTCGGGATCTGCTCCCGAGGGTGAAACGAAAGTGAACTCGGGGCTTGTGTAAACCATGGAGGACATGGTCTTTGGTTTCTTTCGTTTCTGGAAGGGCCAATTTCCCATTGCCAGTGGGAAGGCATTATTGCGAGAAGGGACGGGAGACTGCGAAGACCAAACCCCCACTTTGTTTCTGGCTTCACCAGCCAGCTTTCATCGAGTCCTTTCAAACCTGTGCAAATGCAGATCTTCAATGAGAAACTCCAGCTTGAATGAGACTGTCCAGTCCCGACAAGCACAGAGCGCCGGCAGGGATGTGCCACGGGCAGGGCTAGTGTCTGCTCCTCTCGTGGCTGGCAGCAGTGGTGTCTTTCCAAATCACGGCTCTCGGTGCTGCATTGTACCCATCTGTAGAACATACGGTCTGTGTCACCCAGCTGAAACGGAGCAGAGTAACACGAACATCTTGATCTTTAAACCAGCTGTTGTTCAGGGAGCATCAGTAAAAGCACTTTAAGCAGTTTTGTCTCTTCCATGTGTGCTGAAATTAATACCTTTTTCCACTAACAGTTCATTATTTTGTGTCTTCAGAGGCCAGTGCCCTAAGCCAGGGGCATGTGGGACTAGAGCTCTTAAGACCTGGTAATTGTTGGATAATTGTGTGTGATGTGCAGGAATGGTGTCATGCTCACACTTAATCCTGTACCGCGCTCCTGTCTTACTAAAACCACCTTTGTGACTTATCTCAAATACTTTCTAAAATGCAGTTTCCAAGACAATATTTTCTTTGCTGCTGGGATTTTGCAATTTTCCCCCCTTCAGCTGATGAGAAGGGACGAAGGTAGGTTCCCTGCTGCTCTGTGTCTTGTCCTTCACACCGCAGCCTTTCTTCCAGGCTTGCAAACCTTGGCTAAATCCTAGAGCTCGTTATTAAACCTCTGTGTGAAGACGTGGGGTTCAGCGCTGTGCCGTGTACCAGAACATGCGCCCGAGAGTGGAAGAGTTTATTGCACGGAGCAGGAATTCCTCCCTGGTGTAGTCACCAAGGCTTTGAACTCGGGTCCGAGCTCCCTACTGCTCACACAGCCCAGGGCTATCTGCAGCTCCAAGAGGCGGTCTCTAAAACCAGGCAAGCCATCTGGTGCGGACTCCAGTTTCATATTTCAGGGGATGAACTCCACAGGAGTTCACTTACGGCTGCTTTTGCAAAAGCCTCTGACTCTGTGCAGAATTGTGCGTCTGATTCCCCCCAGTTAAACAAGTGTGGTGTTTTCTTGTGCCCCCTCAGTCCTGCCATCTGAGCAGGAGCAGGACTGCATGCTGAGCTGGAGAAATTGTGGTCAAGTGTTCGTTTCTGATGTCTTCCCTTTTTTGGTGCCCATCTTGAAATGCTTTGGATCTCATTTTCTTGGTGGAAGGTGCAAATGCCATAATCACCAATGTGCTCAAAGTTAGTGCTGTCATAGAAAAGCTTTGCTGAATCCTGGTGCAGCCATTTAAAGTGCTGCCTGCGCCCGTTGGCCACATCTCTCCTACCAACAAAATGCAGTACACAGAAGGGACTGTTGACCTGTATCTCTGCTCAGTTATGCTCAGCCACTGGTGAGGGAGGGTTTGCTCGTGGGTGCTAGGCCGTGGTTGTGTCAGTGAGGCCCGACTCGTGTTCCCTTTTGCTTTTAGAGCTGGAAAACTCCAGCAGACAACTGGAAGCAGTAGCTGCTGCAGCAATATTTACCCGCACGTGTCTGTCATAGCTCTTTTGAGACCATTCTGGGGACGTTTATCTTCGGTTGACTTGCTGGAAGTCCTAGAGGGAGCTGGTGTGAGTGCCAGGCTCAGGATTTCCGAGCTGGCGGTGCCCGTCCCATAACTAAGCCAAGGCTGGAGGTTCTGCCTCTCCCAGCGCTGCCTCCTGTCCCGTGTGTCCTCATGTGCAAAGGGAGAGACGTGCGTTTGGAGCGGGTGCTGAGGTGGGTCTTCCCAGGCTGTGTCCCGCTGCCGCTTTTTGCTTCGTTAGTTTTTAACGAACATGTGCCGAATGCACAATCAGCATCTTGTAGAAAGCGCAGTAGGAAAGAG
Organism: Anseranas semipalmata; assembly: GCA_013399115.1. Lineage (NCBI taxonomy): Eukaryota > Metazoa > Chordata > Aves > Anseriformes > Anseranatidae > Anseranas > Anseranas semipalmata. The sequence continues at coordinate 1,222,670 of VXAA01005480.1, forward strand.
GAAGCTCACGCAGAATATAAATAACCAAATTTTAAAATGTACCAGTGTAGCAGCTCGCCTGGCTCTTGGCATGAGCCTAACTGGAGACCGCTAGGAAGCTGTGTACTGTATGTGTGGTTTGCAAAGGGGGAACTTTGGGGGATATCGCACGAGTCAGCAAGACAAAAAATGAATGAATCTGACAGTCTTGAATATAGGAAGGAAATGAAATTTGCTTCTACGCACATTAAAATTAGGTGCACCCTCTGCACGTGACATGAAATACAAGAGTGGAAACCCTTGCAGTTGTGGCAATAGTTTCCACTGTAGTTGCACAGCAGCTGCCAGTGATTCATGCATTGATCCTGGGACATTTTGTCCTCTCATATGATTTGATGTCTTTATTAATTTAATTGCATCTCAGCAAGTACCTGTTTTTCGATGATTCTTTGTGTCTGGGGTTTACAACTGCTTAGCCAAATCTCTTTTCTGAGTTAAGCTGTACGGGGGTCTGGTCCTGCTGGAGCCAGAGCTTTCCTCCATCCCAAAGCCAGCATAACCAGAAGGTACGCAGAGTAGGACTGATTTGCAGGTTGGGTGGTAATGACTGGGGAGCTGGTGGGAAGCACTGGACACAATGATCTTCACTCTCCATCACTGCCCCTTGTGCGCCCAAGAGGCATGTGCCGTGTCAGAAGGCCCAGGGCACGCCGTGCTGGTGGGGGAGCACGTGTTTCACTCTTGAAATTCAGGCCTGTCTATACCTGAAAGCAAATTTATGCTGTAACTTATCCCAGAGCACAGAACAAGGGGGAGACGGACGCAGGCATCCAGGACTTCTGTCTGTCTGCTCTTTGTGTGGGTGCTGTCAGGGTTGGTCGGATGGCAGCATGCCCCGGCAAAGACTTCTGGTGTTCACAGCCACAGTTAGGAGCCTCACGACACCTCTCGAGCTTCTGCAAGCCAAACGCCTTGGCATGAAGTGGGAAGAGCAGGTTCAGTAGCAAGTGAGGAAGAAGTCCAATAACCCTGTCCAGAGGGATTCTCTGTCCTCATTCATTACAAACATGAACAAGAGGCTTTTTAAAGTTTTCCCTTTGCTCTTTGAGCTGGCTGTGATTCTCTGCCTTAATTCCTTGCTAATAACAAGCACTTGACTTGAGCACGGGGTGGTAATAATGCAGCGATCGCTGCTGTGATGATAAAGGACGGTGATGAAGAGCGGGTTAGAGTAGGCTTGGATATGTCAGCTCAGGTTTTGTTTGGTGCTCAGCATCTCCTGAGATGTGCAGCATCGTCTGGAACCACAGTCCTCCTGTCCACGGGGAGCAGTTCGGGAGGAGGATGTTCTGCAGGGAGCAGGGGTGCTCCTGGGGCAGGCTGAATCGCATCGCCCGCACCTCGTATGCACTGCCCAGCTTTGCCCATGGTCTGGCTCATGGGGTCACCGTGGCATGTGGGAAGCAGCGTGGGACGGGGCGCCCCATGGCAGCTTCCTCCCCAGTGAGCCCTGAGCTGTTGCCATTCCTCAGGGGGTTTCGTGCTCTGCAGAGTGCAGTGAAAGCCACGGGCTGGCGTTAGCCATGGGCTGGCAGCGTGCTGTGCCCCAGCGTGTGGTCACCTCCCCCTGCTAACTGGCATACTGCTTCCAGGCGTTTTGCTTTGCCGCGTGTAATGTCCTATCCTGCCGTTTGGCACGGAGGATGGAGGGAGGGGGAAATCCCCGCGGTGTGCAGAGGGATCTGCAGAAATCCTCTTAGGAGAGGCGCTGACTCAGCAGAGCATGGTGGGAGAGGGCTGGTCCGAATCTGAGGTGGTGTCCACTTCCCCAGAGTGGAATCGAGAGCCTTGTGGCTGGGTTGGGATGTGACCCGGGGGTACAGCAACCTGTCTGTTTGTCCCCGAGGCCACCCCACCGCTACTGCCTGGGGTTTTCCCCCAGATTTGAACTTCCCGCTTGAGTTTCTGCCCAACGTGCATGGCCAACGCCGCCCGAAGCTCGTGGGTGGCTTGGTTTCACGGTCATTATTTGTTACCCAAGGTGCAACAAGGCTGTGAGTGCTTGAGGTGCTCGGGGCAGATTACCGAGATTACGGCTAGAGCCAGCAGCAATGTCACCTTGCATCCCATAAAGGCACAGGGAGGGAGACAGCCGGGGTGCGGGGATGCGGAGGCTTGGCTCTGCCTGGGTGCGGGCGCTGGGTTCAACTGCCCTGAAGGGCTGGTGCTGCCGGCTTTGTGCTTGTGAACAGCCGAGCGAAATGCCTTTGGCTTGCCAGGACGCTCCTTACGGGCTCGCGAGAGTATCTCTGCCACCTGTTACCTCGTTATCTCATGGTGTATCTTGTTGTCCCATGCAGAGCTCCACACAGGAGATCGGAGAAGAGCTGGAGGATGGTGTGATCTACAGCATATCGCTCCGGAAAGTGCAGCTCCATCACACGGCCAACAAAGGGCAGCGGTGGCTGGGGGTAAGCTGGGGCTCCGCCAGCCTCGCTCCATGAGATGTGTTCAGATGTTTCCCTGACAGACACGGTGACCTGGTGTCAGGGCTGACAGGGTCAATACCAGCCCACGTCCTGCCATCTTCTTGTGCCCCTGGATGCTCCTGTTCTGGGAGCTCCTTCCAAGCCTTATGCCCAGATCATGTATTTATCTGGGAGAGGGGGCCTGGGAGCACCTGCTGTGCTCTGCCCCGTGGGAAGAGGAGCGAGGGAAACAATCTGAAGCCCCATTTTGCAAAATGGGGCAACCCAGATTTGCATCTAGATTTCAGCAACCCCAAGGCCTTTCCTGGGACTTGCCAAATGCTGAAGTCTTCTTCTCAGCTGGGTTGCTGGTCACTTGGCGCCCAAGGAGACCTGGCTTCCCTCTCCTCAGCCCTATCACAAGGGTCCCAGGCACTGCAGGGGATCCCCACTCCCAGCCGAGACCCCAGGGGCACTTGCTGAGCTGGTGGGACCACATTGCACTTGCAGCCTTCTGCTTCATCCAGCCCACTGACTTGTGGTCCTGTCCCGGCAGTTCGAGAACGAGTCAGCCTTAAACCTCTACGAGACGTGTAAGGTGCGGACAATAAAAGCTGGGACCTTGGAGAAGCTGGTGGAGTACCTGGTCTCGGCCTTCAAGGGCAATGACTCCACCTATGTCACCATCTTCCTGTGCACTTACCGGGCCTTTGCCACCACCAAGCAAGTGCTGGACCTGCTGCTTAACAGGTGAGGCTGCCCTGTAATGTAGTTGGGGGTGGCTGGTGTCTGAGCCCCTTTGGCCAGGAGAGCTCCACCATCTTCTGCCATGCCTTGGAGGTCTGATGGGCTTCTTCCAACCCCATCAGCATGATGGTTTTGGGGCGGGCTGGGGAGGAGATGACTTTCCCATTACGGTGGAGTCCTTCCAGCTGTACCCTGCTGCGAGGTGACCGGTGCTGGCTGCTTCCCTCTTCCTGTAGCATGGGGCCACGGCAGGCCGGGGGAGCAGGACAGGGTGTGGGAGGCTCATCCTGACCCCCGGCAGAGCTGCAGGTGATGTGGAGAGAGAAGAGGCAGAGCTGAGTCCAGGACACTCACTGCCTCCTCGCTGTGCCCCACAGATACGGCAAACTCCATGTGCAGGCGAATGGGGACCATGCCAGGCACGTTGTGGACGAGAGGATGGAGCTGAAGAAGTAAGTCTGACCACACTGTGGGTGAACTAGAGATGGGGGGCTCTGGTGATAGCTCTTTGGTTCTTGCATGAAGGCATCTGCTGTCCCACGGGTGCTCCTGGTGCCCAGGGTGCATGGATGCACATGGGTGCACATGGGTTTCTCGTGGCACCTGATTCTCACGCAGGCCTGCCTGTGTTCCCATCCCCGCAGCACCATCTCCTCCATCCTGGGTGCCTGGCTGGACCAGTACTCAGAGGACTTCCGCAAGCCCCCCGACTTCACCTGCCTCAAGCAGCTCATTTCCTACGTGCGTCACAACATCCCCGGCTCCGACCTGGAGCGCCGAGCCCGCATCCTGCTGGCCCAGTTCCAGCAGCAGGAGCAGAGCGAGACCGAAACAGAAGGTGGGGATGGTTCCCTGTTCACAGGGGTGTCTGGGGCTGCAGGCGGGGAGAGCAGTACTGGTTAGCATCGAGGGTCTCCAGAGCCTCAGGTCTCGCCACGTGGCTAAACCCCTGTAAACACCACCTGCATTTACATGGAGATACACTGGGAAGCTAATCCAGCTGAACTAGAAGTGGTATTTCTAAGTGGATTAGCTAATCTGCCTTTAATCTTTGCAGACACTTGTATCCAGGTTAAAATGCCTATCCTTTATCTGAGCCTAGTTTCTCGAGGTGTGAAAGCAGACCAAGATTAAGAGCGCTGGAGGTGGGATGTGGGTGTCCACAGGGGCTGGCGTGGGATGCAGCGCGGTCCTCTGCAGTGCTCAGCTTTGTGCCGTCTCTCGCAGCTGTGGACCACGGTGGCTGCACATTCCAGCTGGTGGAGGAGAATGGAGTTGGGGACGGGAAGTCGGATTTCCTCTCCTTCTCCCCAGAGATGGTGGCAGAACAGTTCACACTGATGGATGCTGTGAGTACTCATTCAAAAGCTGGGTCAGTGGTGCTCTGCCCGCCTGCTGCTCTGGGCACAAGCCTGTTTGCTCCCTTGCTCCCTGCTGCATCTTTTCCCCAGAGACCCATCTCCATCCCCTCATCTTCCAGGAGCTGTTTAAGAAAGTGGTGCCTTACCACTGCCTGGGCTGCATCTGGTCCCAGCGAGACAAGAAAGGCAAAGAGCACCTGGCGCCCACCATCCGTGCCACGGTCTCGCAGTTCAATAGCGTGGCCAACTGTGTCATCGCCACGTGTCTCGGAGACCGGTCCCTGAAGCCACAACAGAGGGCTAAAGTGGTGGAGCGGTGGATCGAAGTGGCTCGGGTAGGACAGCGCCATCCCGCTCGCCTCCCGCCTCGGCCCAGGGCTGGGGTTTTGCGGTGCGTGAATTGCAGCAGGTCCCTTGGCTTTCTTTGACACCGAGTCCCCTTGTCTGCCCCCAGGAGTGCCGCATCCTGAAGAACTTCTCCTCCCTCCGAGCCATCCTCTCGGCTCTGCAGTGCAACGCTGTTCACCGGCTGAAGAAGACCTGGGACGAGGTCCTACGGTGAGCAGCACCTGCTGGGGTCCCGTGGCTGCTGGGAGGTCGCAAGGGGGAGGTTGTGCTGACGCTGAGGCCCTTCAATGTGTAGATGGGATCACTGCAGCTCTGGCTTTGCCCCAAACCCAGGGATCTAAGGAGGGTGAGGAAATAAAAGCAGCATTGCCTGCTTCTCCTTTCCATCCAAAACACCCTGGAATAACCCCAAACAGCAAGGCCTGCTAGAGCTGTGAGCTTTACTGGGGTCATTTGGGTGAGCAGAAGAGAGCCCGAGGAAGAGGCCCCAGCGCGGCACCATTGCTGACTTCCCCCTGTGTTTCCCCCGAGCAGGGAGAGCTTCCGCACTTTCCACGAGCTCTCAGAGATCTTCTCTGACGAGAACAACCACTCCCTGAGCCGGGAGCTTCTCATTAAGGTACGGGGAAGTGGGCACCCACGTCGCTGTATTTCTGACAAGGAGCTTAGGCTGGTGCTGGCAGAAATCTCCACGTTGTTCCAGCTGCCAGCCGGGGCTGCAGGCACCAGCTGGCAGGGAGCAGGCAGGGGATTCAGAGCAGGCTGGGCTTTCTGCTTCTCCATCCAGAAGTCGTCATTGCCTGAAGCTCTCAGAGCAATTTAGCCGGTAGAGATAAGCAATGGGATATGATCCGGTGCAGCAGATGACGGCTTCTCCCCAGGGGCAGCTGCATTTGAACAGCCTGGTGCAAAGGGCAGCTCTCTCTGGAGGCCTCTCTGTTTGAGGTGGGGCTGTGGGGTTTGGGAAGGGCTGCAGCCCAAGCGTCCTTCCCGTGGCTTTCCAGCCTCGCTCCAGACTGGGGGCTGAGATCACACAAAGTACAAAAGGGAACAAAACACCCCACTGAGGAGGTGTTTATACAGAGGGCTGGAAATGGGAGCAGCCTTTCCTATTCACTAAGCCTCTCCTCCCTGTTTGCCCTGAAAAAGCTCAGCTTTGATTTCCTCCTTTTCTCCTCATTCCTCTTTCCCTCCACGAAGAAATTCTACCAGTAAAAGTGGGTGTGAATTTTAGCTCCTCCTTAGCACAATTTCCCACCCGCGCTGATCCCCACCTCTCCCCACCATCCAGGAGGGCACATCCAAATTCGCCACCTTGGAGATCAACCCAAAGAGAGCTCAGAAGCGGCAGCAGCAGCAGCGAGAGATGGTGAGTCAGGCACGGCTGTTCCCGTGTCCCCTTTCTGGTGGCTGTCTGGGCTGGTCCCGGCTCTCTGCTGACCCCGGCTGTCCCTTGCTGTCCCCCAGGGTGTGATGCAGGGCACCATTCCCTATCTCGGCACCTTCCTCACGGACCTGGTGATGCTCGACACAGCCATGAAGGATTTCCTGGACGTATGTACCTTCATCTTTATCCTCTTCCCCCTCTTCTACCTCTGCCCAGCCGTCCCCAGAGCCTGGAGTGAAAAATGGAGGTGGTCCCCTGTACATCTGACGCTGCCCCCCGTGCATCCTATATCCAACACTCCTCATGCATCCTATATCCAGTGCTGCCCCCTGTGCATCCAGCTGCACCAGTCCCTGGAAATGGGCCGCTCTCGCACTGCCCCTTGGCGGGCACGGCCCGCACTGCAGCGGCAGCAAGCCGGGCAGGCAGAGAGGGATGGAGCAATTTGCCTTTCCCTGCTTCACACTGACGTCTGGCTCCTTGTTTTGCAGGGAGGGCTGATCAACTTTGAGAAGAGAAGGAAGGTGAGCGCTTTGCCCTGGCGTGGGCACAGCTGGGTGGAGGGAGGAGGCTGGCTTTGTGCAAGCGCAGGCCCTGCCGGTCTCTTTGGGGCTGATCTCTCTTTTTCTTTGCTGTGGTGTTCATTTTGGGGGGAGATTCCGGTCCTTCCTAGGCATCTCTGTGCATGGGGCTGGGCTGTTTGTGGGGGGGTGTGAGTCTGGCAAACAGAGCTGGTCTGACTGCCTCTGTTGGCTGCAGGAGTTTGAAGTCATCGCTCAGATCAAGCTGCTTCAGTCGGCCTGCAACAACTACAGCTTCACGCAGGAGGACCATTTCGTGGACTGGTTCCACAGCTTGGAGCGGCTCAGCGAGGCCGAGAGGTGAGCACGAGCGGGGCCGTGCTGCTGCTGGTGCAGTCAGGAAGCCCCGTGGCTCATCTCCTCCGGCTCTGCCTCCCTCACCCGGCCGGCGTGGCGCTGGCAAGCTGAAACCTTCATCTCTTCTCCCCCCAGCTACGGGTTGTCGTGCGAGATCGAGCCGCTGTCGGAGTCAGCCAGCAACACGCTGAAGGCGAAGAAGAACACAGGCATCATCAAGCGATGGAGCGAGTGAGTCTGCTTGTCCCAGTGGGATGCGGGGTGGAGGCGGGGGCCAAGGCCGTCATCTCCACGGTGGCCACTGTGGTGCCGGGCCCACCTTCCCTCGCTCCGCTCCCTTCTCACCCTGCCCTGTGTCTCTCCCGGCAGCCGGCAGCCACCAAGTACCGAGCCCTGTGCCAGTGGCAGCTCCCACTCCAAGTCCTTCGACCAGCTCAAGTGCGGGCAGTACCTGTGCAGCGGGGACGCCACCGACTCGGTCAGCGTCACTTCTGCCGGCTCCAGCAGCTCGGATGTGGAGGAGATCAACATCAGCTTCATCCCCGAGTCCCCCGACTGCCAGGAGAAGAAGGTATGGGGAGGCTTGTGGGGAGGCAGGTGCGCCCATCACGTGGGGACGGCCCCCACCCCGCCTTGGGGTTGGGGGCCTGGGGGCTGCTTCTGCCCCACCGGCATGAGGGAAGCCCCTGCCCTTGGCAGTGTCGGTGGTGGAGCTGGGCTTGCCTTGGCGTGGTGGGGTCTCACACCTCCAGCGGCTGTATGTGCCCCGCTGGTGCAGGGCAGTGAGATCCCTCTGGCCTCCCTTCCCCAGCGCTCGTACGCCCCGTCTGTGGCTGATGGAGAAGCTAAAACCACTGTGTCCTCCGCATCCCCTCTCCTCCCTGCCCTCCAGTTCTGGGAATCCACCTCCCTCTCCTCCCTGGACACGTCGGGCATTGGCTCGGGCTCCAGCAGTGCCTCGTCCTCCTCTGTCTCCTCCACGCCAGTGACAGCCTCCCGCACCCACAAGCGCTCGGTCTCCGGCATCTCCAGCTACTCGTCCCTCTCGCTGCCCCTCTACAACCAGCAGGTCGACGACTGCTGCATCATCCGTGTCAGCCTGGCTGTGGACAACGGCAACATGTACAAGAGCATCCTGGTTAGCAGCGGGCACCCACGGTGACTTTGGGGAGGGGAGGCTCGCCTTGTGGGGCATGTCCCACACCGGAGGAGATGGAGGTGGGAGATTTTGCAGCATTTTGCTCCCCCCAACTCTGGTTAATAATGTTCTGCGCCCTCAGGTGACGAGCCAGGATAAGACCCCAGTTGTTATTCGCAAGGCCATGGCCAAACACAACTTGGACGGGGACCGGCCTGAAGACTATGAGCTCGTTCAGATCATCTCGGAGGAGAGAGGTGCGTACTGGGGTGTGGGAGGCTTTCCTGGCCCGGGCTCCGTCCCCAGCTGGCCATGTGGCACCGCAGCGTGGGGAGCGCTGTGGGGGGAGCAGGGCTGGGAGGCAGCACCAGGTGGGTGCCAGCACCTAGGGACTGCGCGCAGCCCCTTTCAGGGACGGGGTGCCCAACTGACCCCTGTCCTCGGCCACTTGCAGAGCTGAAAATCCCCGACAATGCCAACGTCTTCTACGCCATGAACTCCGCCGCCAACTACGACTTCGTGCTCAAGAAGCGGGGTTTCTCCAAGGGGGTGAAGATCAAGCACGGCTCCAGCTCCACCCTGCCCAGGATGAAGCAGAAAGGCCTGAAGATCGCCAAGGGCATCTTCTAGCCTCAGCCCCACTGCCACCCCTCACCGACGGGGCCTTGGGGGCAGGCTGCTCCGGGCCCGGCTGCGGCTGGTCCTTGTGCCGCCGGCACGACGAGGAGCGACCCTCGCCCGCACCAGGAGCCAGGGCGCTTTGGCAACCAGCGGCGGCCTCCGCCTCTCTCTGCACAAGCTCCCGTTTCAATCAGGTCTTTTTTTCTACACAGGAAGGCAGCGGGGGGATCTCTCTGTTTTATTACCTTTATTTTTAAACCTTCCACGGTGCGACACTCGTCCAGCCGCCGGCCTGCCCAGAGCAGGAGCCCGCCTCTCTGCCGTAGGTGCCTTGTGTCCGTGCGAGCCGGGGAGCGGAGGCTTGCAGAGGGGCTGTTTGCAAGGAGCAGCGTACGAGCAGCGTACGAGCCGCTGCCACGTGAGCTGGGCGCTCCCCTTCCCGGTGTTGGTTTACCTCCACATCCTTCCCCGGATAACCCGGTGTTGCCACCGCCGCACCTCTCCACCTGTCCTTACCCTGGGAGAAGCCGTGGACGAGAAGGCACGCTGGAAAGGATGCAGCCCTGTGCCGGTGCTGGGAGCCCCGAGAAGGGTTGCATGCACGCTGCGATGGAGCGAGCACCTCGTGCTCTCAATGACTGGAAGCCTTCGTGTGGTCTCGTTCCTCTCCCCGATCCAGCACGTCCTCCAGCTGGACTTCGCCGGCCTGCGTTCAAACCTGCACCAAAGATCAAATGCCAGTGTCTCTTCTGCAGGCGGGGGAAGCTTTGCGTGCCTCCCCGTGCCCCCAGAGCTGCCAGCCTAGCGAGGAAGAGGAGAGCGAATTTCTGTCCGAATACGTGTAAATAGAGACCTTGTGTCTGCACAGGCGGGCAAGGAGATGAGACAGAGAGCTCGGGGTGCTCCGAGTGCCCTGGTGCCGCCACCTGACCCACAGAAAGTGCCACTCACCTTGGGCTTTAACCAGACTTTTTCAAACACTGACCATGGGAGAAGCAGCAATGAGACTTCTTTTGTATAAAACAAAAAAGTTTACTTTTNCCCCATTATTTAAGGCTGCTGGGAGGGACGTTCACAGCAGCAGTGTCGCTCTGCGTGCTCACGGGGCACAGACCCCTCTGGCCTCCCTCTCTCCCTTGTTTCTTTACCACTAGTTGCTCAAGCAGGGGCAGAGATGCTTATTTTAATGACTGTAGGAAACACTAACCAAAGGGGGAATTCTTTGTTTTGTTTTGTTTTTTCCTCCTGGACCTGCTGGCTCCATCTCGTTTAAGCGCTTCCTTCCAGCCCGTCTTCTGTTTCCTGTCTGTCCATGCTGCTGGGCGGAGGTAATGTGTTCCTCGGCACCAGGACAGGGGCCTGGGATGCAGCGATGCTGCACTGTCATGCCTCGGGGGACCAGGGCTGGTGGCAGGAGGTGGTGGGTCCTGTGGCATCGGGCAGAGGGAGGCTGCTTGCTTGTGCACGTGGCTGGCACTAGCTCTGCCAGCCCTGTGTTCCCTTGGGTGGCATCGCCTGGCCCACCGTGCCCACACTGCACATGATGGGAGCCCTTGGCACCCTGACGCAGGGGCTGCCTCCTGCCTCCCACCCTGCCCAGAGCCTGGCCCCTGCCCAGAGCCTGGCCCCTGCCCTTGGGTACCAGCACCCCGGGGCCTCCCCTTGGCTCCGCGCCATTCTGTGCCTGCCAGCTCCTGCCCTCCCCGGGGCCACACTGGCCCCCCCTGTCCCCCTACCCTCCCGCTGGTGTCCCCTGGCAGCCCAGCGCCACCGGAGGGACTGGCTGTACCATATGTATTTTGTACCACTTCAATGAAGGAGCACACTGCCCAGTGTGACTTGTACACAGCAATGTAATTAGTCTTTGCAATAAAATACTGATACTCAAATGTCCCTGCCCCAAGGCAGGGGTTGTACTGTCTTCCTTCTCAAAATGCTGGCCTGTTCCTGGAGAAAAGGGAACGGATCTGACTGTGGAGGAGGTGGTGCTTGAGCCTGTGGTTTGTACCGTACGGTAACTGAGTTGAGCTTTGTTTTGTGCTCGAATGAAGAAACAAGGCTTTTTTGTTTGCAGAACTAGTGCCTGATTTCAAGTAACCCTGTTCATTTGAACCTGAGTTGTTGGGACTGGTGCATTTTCTGGTAGCATAAATGTGACATCTAATTTACTGGTTTTACTCCTTTTGATATTAGCAATGGCTTTTAAGAGCAAATACAGTGCTTGTTCCTTATTTTACGGAGATAGTGGTCTGTTTTGGTTTGAGGCATTGTTCCTTCAGCATTCAAGGGCTCCTTTCCTAGCATGGCTAGCATGTTTATTTTCTACTTTATAATTGCACAGACTTTTGGTGGAGATGGCTTGGATGGTGTAGTGGCTCTGAGTGTGGGTATTAATGGGAATTAATAATTCAATGCCCAGAATTTCTGTGCCTTTGGCTAGGTAGATTACTTTAAAGCTGTGTTTTTGAAAATGAAAGGATTGCATTGTACAGACAGCGCTGGTAATGTCATTACCTACTTGGGCAGAACTAAGCATCCAAGTAACTGCATTCTTCCCACACAGAGGAATTTCAAAAACAGCTGGGAAATAAGTAAACCCTAGCCTGCTGTTGATAGAAAGCTTGGCTTTAGGTGTTTTTCCTAGCATTTCTAAAAGTGTTTATTCTTGGTGCGTGCTAATACCCGAGCACAGGTATTCTTTCCTGGAAGTGGAGTGTCCCCAGCATCTCTTTTTTCCTAGTTCCCTGCTTGCATTATATTGAGAAGGGTGAATCTGTTGCACAACCACTCATACCTCTGGCTTCACACATTACCAACACCTACACATCACCTTGGCTGGAGGGTCTCCCCAGACAGACCAATACATACACTACATCCCAAAGAAGGGAATTACTCACTGCCAGGAAGTGTTTTTTCCTGCTGGCTTTATTTCCAAGATCACCGACTAGGCTTGATGCTGAAGTCATTGCACAGAATTTTAATTCACCTTAGACAAGCAAAAGGGCAGCACCCTGCCTTTATGGACTCAAGTAACATTAGAGTGCTTCCCTCAGTACCTCCTCAGTCAGTTTTTCTATCTTCCACACGGCCATCAACACAGACAAGCTGTACTTCTCACAGATGGAGAGATCTGGGAATGCAACTTCTCCTATTTTTCAGGTGTATTTCCAGATGGTTTGGATTCTGGTCTCTTTTCTTGGGAGCCTGTTGAGCTGTTACATTAAATGCCAGTTGGAGCTTGGCAAGAAACCTGTATCCTCATGGTGTCAATGTTTCGAGGGCTTATTATCCAGCAATTATGGAAATGTGGGCAATGGCTCCTGAACATCCAAAATGACGGCCATCAGCAGACACCATAGTCAGTGCAGATAGGCAGCTGGCAACTTAGTGCAAGTTCTGCTTTCCCACATCCTGCGTATGGTTGCTGAACCCTCAGCACTCAAGGAACAAGAGACAAGAATATTCTGTCCAACAGCAGCAAGATTACTCACTGAGTTCACACATAGTCCAGAATTTCTGTTTCCATTTCATTTTCACTCCCATCAGAAGGCTTGAAGTCCTCTTCCTCCTCCTCTTCATCATCCTCATCCTCTCCAGACTCATATGCTAGCTGCTCTTTGCCATCTTCACTGCTTGTTGTACTTGAGAAAAGAGCTTAATTGGGAAGAAAGAGAGGAAGACACTATGATGCATCTCTCAGTGCAACCTGGGGGAATATGCAGTAGAGTTCATAAACGACAGAAGGGCAGAAGCCTGAGGATCACAGCTAAGGCTGCACGTCTTAATAGAATTTAAAAAAAGAAAAAGAGAAAGTAAAAAGCAATCTGTTTTCATACCCCAGGAATGTTCTTAGAATAGCAGCAGATGTGCAGTGTCATGTCTCATCTCCTAGCTGATTCTGATCTAATGCACTGGAATATTGATTTAGCCCAGCATCATGCAAAAACTATTTCTTCACAGAGGCAGCAAATATAGCAACACTACTTCCCCAGCATTGACAGCAATATTCTGATACAGTCCACAACATCTCGATATCATCAGGTAGGTAGTAATACACTGTTCAGCACTTTGAGGATCAGAAGCATCCTTACCAGGTCTTGTGGATCTGATTATCTGCTTTATCATCAGAGACATGGTATCTCGTAGATCGTCACTAGTCTTTGGAAGGCACCACCCATCCCGCTCTGTGCATTCTGACTCTGTACCATCATTCCGATGGATGATTTTTTGTAGGCTAAAAAGCAGTAAAAAGGGTGTGAAATATTAGCCTTCTACAGTCAGGTGCAGGCTAAGACAGACTGTGGCTTAATTCAATTTCATTGAGCTGGATTAGCATATTTGGTTATTCAGCTAACTGTCATATGGGAAAAGAAGTTTGTGTGCGAAAAGTCTGTTCTATTTTTATTCAGAAGCTAAACACCTCTTAAGTTGCTGATCAAGGAGAGCAAGGGTAATGGACTGGATATAAACAACAGTCTCTGAAATCTAGTTCTAACAGAAGGCTCGGCTGCAAGTGTGCAGTACCTTTCCACGTTCAAGTCACAGAGTTGATAGAACATCTGCCGATAAGGGGGTAAGGCTCCTTCTCGGAAAATGTAGATGGATTCCTAAGAAGAGGAAAGATAGAAAGGATTTAATGCACATTTTGTGGTGTAACGGGGGCAACTCTGGCATAATTGGGAAGTACTGAGTAAACAACAAGGCACTTCCTGCACAAATCTATTCCAAGGCATAAAATACTTAATATCCAAGCTGCAGCACTATCTATAGCTTCTTACTGCATAACAACGGATCATAGATTTTGTTCTAGCAAAAAGGGAAAGAAAAAAAAAGATTCCTGTTTAAATATTTATTTTGCCCTGCTGGATTCTGCAGGATGACCTGATAAACACATAGCAATGTTTTGCACTTCACTGCCCATAAAGTTGTCAGTTTTACCAACTGAAACAAAATGCTCATCACGTTTAAGATTAGGGGTAAGAGTACCATTCCCATCTTGCAGCATGTAAGAAATATATTCAATAAACAGCCGGTGAAGTTCTGTAGTGACATGTTCAACTAGCAGCTTCCTAGGTAAACTTGTGACCTTCAACTCATTCATGTCTCAAAGAGAAATCTGTACCCTTAATGACTTATAAAGCAGAAAATGCTCCCTTTTTATGATACTATTTCAAGATTCTGATAAAAGAGAGTAATGCTTACCTTCAGTTTATACCTGCTGGAGGCAGTTTTTTTTGCATTGGATGCACCAGAGGTACCAAGTCCCTGCTTCAGATCATGTACACTGACTGTATGACTTACTGAAAGAGAACAAGGCCTGATCAGGGACATATTTCACCGTGGCATTGTACTGTCACTTCCCTATGCTGATTCAACTTAGCTGATCAACAAAAATCAGACCAACCCAACAACTGAACATGTGTTGCTGATTCTTCAGAGAAGTTACTGGACAGCAAATCAGTCAGGGGAAAGGCGGTGAGTTTGGCTGTGTTCCTTCCACAGCACGTTTGTTGATAATTTTAATCTTTTCTACTTTCCTTTGACAAAAAAACAAAAACAAAAACAAACAAAAAAACCAACACTCCCCCCTCTCCTCTGCTCTGCCCTGTCACCAAACACAAGTGAATGCTGAGTTCTCACACTCACAATGTTGCTTACAGAACTCTCTTCTGTCTGGCTCAGCCAGACATGCATCAAAGACTCTTGCAACGCTGCCCAGCAGGAGACTCCTTTTCGTTTTAACAACAGCACTGTATTACATACGGGGATGGAGTTCCAATTTTGGCTCAGCTGGAACACAGCAAGACTTTTCAACACCTGAGACTAGGATGCAGTAAACCAAAGAAACAGCAGAGCCAGACGTCCCTTCTGTTGGCATAGCTTACCTGGCTTTTTGACAGTGATGGGCAGACTGTAGTTATATGTGCTGCGTTTTGCTTTCACTGGCATATCATTAGGGGCGTAACCTGGAGGTGAAAGAAGAAAACCAATAATGAACTGAAGGCAAGCATCCTGCAGAATATCCCTAGCTCAGTAACAGAAATGCTGGACTAGTGTGTGAAATGAAGGCTGATCTTTGGGATACGCTGACTTTAGCGAGATAAACAAAAACCCTTTTGGTTGGAAAGAGTGATTTGATCATAATGACTGGATGACAGCTCTCTCAGAGACTTATTATATGACCCCAGAAAGTCCTTTCCCTCAACTTGACCTCTACAAAATCGCAGCGCAAGGGAACCTTGTGTCCCAAAGCCCGAGACCTGGTGTCCTGCACAAATGTTGAGTTCACTGAGGGAAAGCTACCATGTAAGCAACAGAATCTACTGCTCAGTGCCTCCCATGAGGAAGAGTGAAGATGGTCTGCTGACACATGATTGGGCTTTGAATGCACATGGAGGAGGAAAGTCAGGCAGCTGTTTGTGGGGTTTGGAATGTGCCAAATGAGGACAGAAATACTGCATAGTATAAAATAAAGTTTTAAAGGAGTTTATGGAAGAACTACTGGAAGCAATGAACTCAAAAGATGCCCTCTTCATCAGAGCAGATATGGCAAAAAAAGTTTGAAAACAAATGAACTACAAGGATTAACCAGAAAGCAAAGACAGTCTCTGTGGGTTGGGCCCTTTTATTTTATTTCATTCCACAGCGAATTCGGAAGTCCAGTACTTGATAAATCTTTGCTTCAGGGTGTTTTCTGGGGTCATACCCAAACCTAACCCATAAGCTCCTCCAAGGACCTGTTAACTGTGTAAACATACAGGAGGTACATGGTTACAAAAAATACTTGTGTTGCAGAGCCTCTTAGAAAACTCTAGTAACTTCCCGCATCACCCAAAGATTTTCTTTTACCAGCTCCTTCCTCACTTTCTACAACCAGTATTTACATACTGAAACTTGGGTAACCAATGCACTGAAGTCCAAATAATTGTGTGCCTTTACAAATCAACTTGCAAGGTCACAAGAAAATCTGTTTGGAAAAAATCTGGTACAATTGCCAGAAATCTAACACCATTGCCAGATGGAAAATCAATTTGTGTCTGACCAAATTGCAGAGCAGACTAGAACCAATGGAGCTAACAGTTACTGAATCATCCATGGTTATAACTTCTGTTCAAAACCAAGGCCGGCCTTCTCTTTTTCTCTTTACATAGCATTAAGCTCAGGTACTTAGTGGTGGGACCTCAAAAACTGTAAAGAGCCAGGAACATCCAGGTGATCCACCCCTGCGCTGCCTCCTAGCAGCTGCAGACAGGAACAAGGGCAGATACACAGACTTACCATGTAATAGGCCAAATACGGCAACAGAAGTTTCAGCTTGTCTGGATGAATATTGACATTGGCTTTTACTGCGTTCCGAGACCAGACTGGACGGACTTCAAAGAGCTAAAATAATACACAATAATTTCAGATACGTGCCCCTCACTCACTTTCCTGACTTGACGTTGTCATGCCTTGACAAATTTTTATCCCATCCATCGTTTACAAGGGGAACTGCAGCTGTTCAGGACGCCAAAGATTCTGGTATCCCTATCAAAATACGCCAGTACAACCCTTCTCGTTTGATAGATTGGAGAACAGAAAAAGCAAATGTTTATTTGGCTAAGGTCACAAAGGACAGCCGATAGCAAATGGGAATTGAACCCAAAAGCCTGGATTCAGAATCCTGGTGTAATTGGATGGGCCCATATCTCGCTCTTCAACAAAGTTAAACAGGAAATTTCACATCACAATCAGAAAACCTTCCGAGAAGCCGGCAAGTAGTTAGGATCACAACAATTTTCTGGGAAGCCAAAGAAAATGGCTGCATGCAGTCTTTTCATACGCAGCATGCCACTGTAGAGTGCTCAGCCCAGCTCAGGAATGTGGCACGTACCTTTCTGAGCTCTTCTTCCACCTTTTTATCCACAGGATTGGTGCACACTTTCTTCCAGGTCTGTACAGCAGCATCCAGTGGTTTTGTTGGGATTTCTTCCTCCTCAAAGTTCAAGAAGATGGCATTGTGTGGGCGACGGGCCCTGCTGAGGCCAATGAGGTTCTCAGCAGACACCTGGGGGTTGTTGTATCCATCCCTATGAGACAGGGCAAAGGACTGCATTTGCTTTCTGCCTGTGGCATACACAGACGTGGCTTTCATGGGAACATGTGAAAAGGAAGTTTGTTTTCCAAACTTTTGGTGAGAAGGGATACAGCCGTGTAAGCAATGGGTTTTACTTTGGCCCCAGCTCCCCAGGGATTTTGTAATCACATAATGGTAACTGTAAAGGACACCACTGAGGAAATGAAATTTCAATTTTTAAAGAGAACAACAACCACCAAAAATGGCCAAACTATCTCTAGTTGCCTGATGAAAGTGATCCCTTGTACTATCTCAAAGAAACCCCTCAGGCAGTTGATTACTAATTTGTATGAAATATATTTTGCACTCTGCCTTTTCTCTTCTATAATTACTGGAGTTCAGTAGAGTACGGGCACAAAGTAAAATGGAAATGCAGTTATCAATTCAATCTAGAAATATGTGTGTTTTTTTCTTTGTTTTTTTTTTTTTAAGTGCTAATGAAGGACTACAGTGAGAATATGAAAGGTGTTTATTGTGGGAGACCTTGCAGATTGTTCTTCTGGCAAAAGTAACCAGGGGCCAGGAGAGAACAGGTGCAGTGAGTGTGGTCACAGGACATATGGCATTGACTCTACGTACTCTCCACTCAGTTCCAGCTCACCAGACGCAGGTAGAAAGCCACACTCATGCATCCTACACTACATGTAGTGTCCTGCGGTCATCTTCTACTGAAGTATTGAGCAG
Source organism: Anseranas semipalmata (assembly GCA_013399115.1). Lineage (NCBI taxonomy): Eukaryota > Metazoa > Chordata > Aves > Anseriformes > Anseranatidae > Anseranas > Anseranas semipalmata. Next base: position 1,240,397 of record VXAA01005480.1, read on the forward strand.
CTGATACTGATGAAATACATGAACTATATATTTAATGCTGCCCTAATGCTTCAAGAGCACAGCTTCTATAACAATACTGAATTCAGAATACACTGGATGCATCTTCATGTGATGAAAAAGGAAACCTTAACTCGAAGATTTGTCTGTTAGATGTACATATCAAACCAGCAAATGTTTCACTGCCTTTCCATTCAAGAACCAACAAAGACTATTTACTATACCACGAGAAAAGGTACTAACCGGTGTTGGATATCTGGCCGATAAAAATAGTCAACTGGAGTGTCCAGACGTGAGAAAATTGGTGGAGGGATATAGAGAGGTAATTCTCTATTGAAAAATTCTTCCTTCTCTGGTTTGAGCATTAGGACTTTGTCATACATGGAGGTTTGTTTGCCATCAGGACCAGAGTGCATTGCCAGGTACTGGAAATCAGACATCCCTACGAGAAGCAAAAGTTAAAACATTGGGAAGTGCATTGTGAAGATAATACTTCTCACAACACTCAACTTTCAGGAGCGGTTGTCTGATAAGTCCATGCAAAGGTTTATACAGAAAGGAGGCTGTAACAATATAAGACTTGATTTTCCTTCCAGTCTTAAATTCTTAAAGGGAAACATTTCCCTTTCCCATCAGACATTCCCATCAGTCTTTAAGCCCTGCAGACACAAATACAATTATTACCTTGAAATTTGTAAACAGTGGTGACAATCCCAATAATTTCCATTTCAAACTGGACTTCTGGCTGGATTTGCTCTTCTGTGTCCAACTGCGTCTTATTCTTCTTGGTCCTCCTCTTCACCTTGAGCAGCATGGTGGAGGTGGGGAAGCGATTGGCACATACGGGATGGCAGTAAGGGTCCTTGGGGCGGAAACACAGCTCCAGCCTTTTGGCGGGGTCCGCGTAGATCTGTGTCAGAAAGGCCACGGGCAGCCTCTGTTAGCATCGTGCCCGCACAGCACACGGGGCCCCCAGCCCCACCCCCTCGCACCACCCCAGGGCTGGTGGCTCCCTGCCCCACCAACACCGCGGGCACCTCGGGGGCACCCCTGGCCGCTCCGATCCCACCTGACACCTCCCGTCCCACCGCCCTCGCATGGCCGCGGCGCAGGCGAGCAGCATCACCCCGAGGCCTCGAGCGAAGCCAGCCCAGGGGCCTGCTAAGCCCCAGCGGCCCGGAGTCCCCACTGCGGGGCCTCCCTGGGCCCGGCCCCCATCCTGCCCAGGCCCGGGGCCGCGCTCCCCACCCCGCTCCCGCAGCCCCACCGCCCTTCTCCCCGCGACCCCCCAGCCCTCCGGGTGCCCCTCACCCGCGACACCCCTTCCTCTCCTCCCAGCGTCCGCAGCATGGC
>VXAA01005480.1:1242080-1280703 GCA_013399115.1 Anseranas semipalmata
TGGTGCTGCCTGTGTTCCCCTCAGGTGTGTAGGCCGCGGGTAGCTCTGCGTTGGGGGTCTTCATCTGCGATGCATAGGATTGACAGGGTTTTCCTTTCATTAAAGCCAACCCGTCTCTTTTCCTAGATCCTTTTACATAACTGTGTATTCTGGGGGGGCTGTTCACCTGTATCTCTGCTCAGTTATTTAGGTTAAGCCTCCGGTGAGGGAGGGTTTGCTCGTGGGTGCTGGGCCGTGGTTGTGTCAGTGAGGCCCGACTCGTGTTCCCTTTTGCTTTCAGAGCTGGAAGACTCCAGCAGACAACTGGAAGCAGTAGCTGCTGCAGCAATATTTACCCGCACGTGTCTGTCATAGCTCTTTTGAGACCATTCTGGGGACGTTTATCTTTGGTTGACTTGCTGGAAGTCCTAGAGGGAGCTGGTGTGAGTGCCAGGCTCAGGATTTCCGAGCTGGCGGTGCCCGTCCCATAACTAAGCCAAGGCTGGAGGTTCTGGCCTCTCCCAGCGCTGCCTCCTGTTCCGTGTGTCCTCATGTGCAAAGGGAGAGACGTGCGTTTGGAGCGGGTGCTGAGGTGGGTCTTCCCAGGCTGTGTCCCGCTGCCGCTTTTTGCTTCGTTAGTTTTTAACGAACATGTGCCGAATGCACAATCAGCATCTTGTAGAAAGCGCAGTAGGAAAGAGGAAGCTCACGCAGAATATAAATAACCAAATTTTAAAATGTACCAGTGTAGCAGCTCGCCTGGCTCTTGGCATGAGCCTAACTGGAGACTGCTGGGCTGTGGTTTATTGTACCCATAGAAGTGGGTGTGAATTTTAGCTCCTCCTTAGCACGATTTCCCACCCACGCTGATCCTCACCTCTCCCCACCATCCAGGAGGGCACGTCCAACTTCACCGCCTTGGAGATCAACCCGAAGTGAGCTCAGAAGCGGCAGCAGCAGCAGCAAGAGATGGTGAGTTAGGCACAGCCAGCCCCATGTCCCTTCCCCAGCAGCTGCCAGCACCCATCCTGGCTCTCCACTGACCCCAGCTGTCCCTTGCTGTCCCCCAGACTGTGATTCAGGGTAGCATTCCTTATCTCAGCACCTTTCTCATGGACCTGGTGATGCTTAACACTGCCATGAAGCATTTCCTGGACATATGTACCTTCATCTCTCTCCTCTTCTTTTCCTTCCTCTGCCCAGCCATCCCCAGAGCCTAGAGTGAAAAATGTCTGTATGTCTGACGCTGCTCCCCGTGCATCCTATATCCAACACTCCTCATGCATCCTATATCCAGTGCTGCCCCCTGTGCATCCAGCTGCACCAGTCCCTGGAAATGGGCCGCTCTCGCACTGCCCCTTGGCGGGCACGGCCCGCACTGCAGCGGCAGCAAGCCGGGCAGGCAGAGAGGGATGGAGCAATTTGCCTTTCCCTGCTTCACACTGACGTCTGGCTCCTTGTTTTGCAGGGAGGGCTGATCAACTTTGAGAAGAGAAGGAAGGTGAGCGCTTTGCCCTGGCGTGGGCACAGCTGGGTGGAGGGAGGAGGCTGGCTTTGTGCAAGCGCAGGCCCTGCCGGTCTCTTTGGGGCTGATCTCTCTTTTTCTTTGCTGTGGTGTTCTTCTTTTTGGGGGGAGATTCCGGTCCTTCCTAGGCATCTCCGTGCGTGGGACTGGGCTGTTTGTGGGGGGGTGTGAGTCTGGCAAACAGAGCTGGTCTGACTGCCTCTGTTGGCTGCAGGAGTTTGAAGTCATCGCTCAGATCAAGCTGCTTCAGTCGGCCTGCAACAACTACAGCTTCACGCAGGAGGACCATTTCGTGGACTGGTTCCACAGCTTGGAGCGGCTCAGCGAGGCCGAGAGGTGAGCACGAGCGGGGCCGTGCTGCTGCTGGTACGTTGGGAACCTTTACAACCACAGGACTTTAAAAAACATCTGGGAAATAGGTGTAGCCTGGCACAGGTGACTTCTGGTTTCTCCAGCCTTGGGCCTCCTGTTGATAGAAGGCATCGCTTTGGGTGTTTCTCTTAGCATTTTGAAGAATATTTTCTGTGTTTATTCTTGGTGCCTACTAATACCTGAGCAGAAATTCTTACCCAGCAGTGGAGTGCCTGCAGTGTCTCTCCTTTTATCCTAGTTCCCTGCTTGCATTGCATTTGTAAGACCTCAATTATCTTTGAACTTTCCTTCATTCCCCTCCTAGTAAATTTGATTGCACTCACTCAATACTGAAAAATGACTAGGTGGAAACAGACGAAGGGTTAAATAAATGAATAGGCATATTTCTTTGTGCAACTAGACTAAAATCAGGTGTTACTTATCTACCAAAGCCCTGGGAGTGCTTAGGACAGAAGAGATTAGGAACACTTATAGAAAGTTTGAGAACTGTAGAAAGCTCTGAAGAAGTTTTAGATGTACAATTTTCTAGTATTAAGAAAATTCCTACAGAGGTTCTAAATCTGTATATTCCTTGAAAGGTGGAGATTCTAGAAAATCCCTAGAAAAGTTCTAGATCCACAAATTATTTGAAAACACTGGAATATACAGGAGCAGGGTGATCTTGAAACAAAATTCATGCTCCAAATACTTCAGTGTAGGGTTGTGTCACCTTGGTGTGTGGTGTGCAAGGAGAGAGCCCAGAGGTGGCAGCTGCCCGGGTGCTGTGCACCAGAGCTGCACACAGCTGGCCATGGGCCCATGGGTAGGGTTACTGGCATCCACAGGGGTGTGAAGTCAGGAATAACTCCAGTTGCAAATCCTGGGTGACAAATCCTGATCCTCTTCTTCCTTCCTGAGCTGTAGCTCCCCAGCCTGGCCTTTGCCAAGCAGAGACTTGTGGCCATAAACCAATACAGAATAACTTCCCCCTTGTTTTTTTATAGTGAACTGGGCAATGGTTCACTGAGACGTTTGTGTGCATATATTACAATTGTAATTATCTACGAGTTGTTTGTTATTAATGTGGATGATTGTAATGTGGCAATGTCCAAAGGCACGGATCAGGATTGGGTCTGTCCTGCTAGGGATCATGTAGGCAACCAGGAAAAACAATTCCTGAGCCAAAAAGCTGGCAGAGCAGACCAAGCCATGGCACTGATGCATCAGCAGCTTAACTGAGCTATTGTCGTGTCAGGGGAAAATGCTTTGCAAGAGGCTGGGTATTGCTTCCTGCCTGACCATAATGTTAGGGACAAAATCATGTCACGACAAAGACACAGAGAAGCCAAAATCACTCAATTACAAGCAAGCCTTTAATGAACTGAGTCCGTCTTTAAAAGGTGGTTTTCCCTAGTTTCTCAGCAGCTCCACAGTCTAGGGGATGTCGGCAACCTGCGGCAGTTTCAGATAGACTGAGTTCCAGTAGTTCACGAATGAGGCTCTCAGATTCTGCTTCACTGAATCATAGTTCATGTCGCTGTTGATTTCCAGGTAGTAAGAGCCCTCATTGCTGTAGGGCAGCCAAGTAATGGGCACCTCTGAATACCCTGTATTGGGATCACTGGGAAAAAAGAAATAGAAGTTCAGTTTTATGAGGGCAGCTAGTAGCAAGGTTTGTGTTGTTTGGGGATCCTGTCTGTGCTCAAGTGAGGCTTTAAGTGAGTGCAAGGAAAGAGTTTGACATTGAGACAAGCAATAGCAATTCTGCCTTCTATGAGCAGCTTGCCGACCTGCATTCTCCTCCTTTGGTCCCCCCAGCATCAGTCCTGGCTGCACACAGTGGCTTAACTCCCGTCTGAACTCCAGGGTTCAGAAACAGGCCTCAACATTAAGTTTAAGCAGAGATCCCAGGTTCTGAAAATGCTTCTGCTGTGCCCAGGTGTTTTCTGGATGAGGAAGGCCCAGAGCAAACTACACCACTGGGAGACATAGAGCCAGGTTCACATCAGAAGCATAGACAGAGGGCACCCTGCTTTTGAGAATTGCTTCTGAGAAGTTAATAGGCAAAAGCAGCGGGTTGAAGTGCTGAAGCAAGCCCCAAATGTGGAACCAGAATCACTTACCCTGTCCTGGCAAAATTGGTCCAATATGCAATCATGGCAGCTGAGACAGTCCTGTGCTTGGGCAGGTAGCCTAGAGGAGTGGCAAAGGGTTTCCCAAACACATACTGCAGGTCATCAGCATGGTCTGCCCCTACCCAGCTTGGGTAGATGGGCATTCGAGATGGCTGGGAGAACACATAGCTGTATGTCTTGGCGCTCCTGGGGAAATAAAATAGACTTGATAAGCCGCTACAAGTGGAGAGCAGAAAAAGAGGTGCAGATTCATAACTATCCAAACATTGACAGAGCCAGAGATTCAGCCTCGTAAGATGCTCCCATGGTTGGAATTGTTTAAGGCTTGCTCTCAGGAGAAAACATCCTTCTATCTGGTAATTTTTAACTTCCACTTCTGATTCTCACTCTAACCCTCATATCATCCAACTGGCGTGTCTCATGGGCTCAGACTCTGCCAGGATGAAGTCGGATGTTTTTAAGGTGCAAAAACTTGTTTTAATGGTAATTTAAAACTGTTTCTCAGCATGACTGCCTTACAGCATTACAGAAATAGTGTTTGTACAAGCCACATGTCGGTGTATACTCAGTACCAAAAAGCTTGCCTCCTTCACGTTCAGCCCTCTTAAACTGCTCCTCAGCTCCTTGTGCTGGGATTGCAGCATTTCAGCCCCCACGCAGGCTTTGGGCTCCTCCCAGCACTGAGCTGCTCACCGGGCATTCTGCAGGTGCATATTCAGTGTCCACTGCGTAGGAATCAGGAAAATGTAGTCAGTAGCCAGGTCCACCACTGTCCTCTTCATGACTTCCTGGTCTGGGTTGCTCCCCCACAATTGTGTGTAGAGATTGTACGTGAGGTTGGCTCCTTTCTCACCCCTGTCCACAGTAAGTCCTTTGACCAAGTCATAGACCTCGCTCCTGAAAAAACAAGAGGTATCAAATAATTATAGACCAGCAGCTTGAAGTGGGGCATGGAAATTGATCCCAGCTCCCTTTGACATTCACGTCCAACCCTGTGGTCAGCAACTGTCTGGTGGAGTAAAAGCCAGGGACGTCAGTCCAGGTCTTAGATGGAGGGCATATGCTCCACAACTTTCTCAGCAGAACAGCTTGAGGCCAAATGGGACACAAGCTCCTGTAGTCCAGAAAAAGGACTCTTACAGGGTAGGCACCCAGCATTTCTGCATGTACTTGCTTTGTACAGAGAGCATCAGGGCTGCCAAGCCTATCACTCACTACCGCTGAGTTCGGGAGCACCTTAAAGATATCTGCAGAGGCTTCCCCACTAACTAGTCCTTTATCTTGAAGGCTCTGGACTTGGCAACATATGCCTGAGGCATCTCAGCTTGGAGTGACATCCTGTGTTGAAGCTAGTGCCCTCTCCAGTCAGGTCTAAGTCCTCGATGTTTGGGGGATAATTAAAGATAAAGTTCCTTTTGGTAAGGGTTTTAAGAATGTCCTTACGCAGTGATTTTCACAAGTGGGCGGTTGATAACAGGTAAATCGATGCCAGCAAAGAAATGTCCATCCATGTTGTTGACCCCAGCAATGTAGTCAATGTCAGCAGTATTGGCAAAGAGGTTCTCTGGTATGTCTGGGAGGAAGTCTCCGTCGACGACAGGTGTCATGGAGAGTGTGTGAACCAGGGGACCTGCAGCAGGAGACAAAACCGGAATCTGTTAGGAGCACAGAAAAGGCAGATGTGTGGCCTGGCATATCCCACTGCTTAAGGAACTGTAGAAAGAATAGGCTGAGGTGAATGAGCTTGGGTGGTGACTTCAGCATGGGCAGGATGTCACTGGGGAGCAGGGTGACCACAGGATCATGTTCAGTAAACCCCTTCCTGTAGCTGGAGGAGAAAAGGAAGAGATTTGCCAGCCAGGTGTTGGCAGACATCAATTCCTTTCCTCCTTCCCCTAGTCGCTTCCCAAAAAGCCCAGCCAAAGGTTGGGAAGAGCAGAACTTGTCCTCCCCATCCCATCTGGCTGTGCTCGCTCATTGCCAGGACAGCTGGCTCACGCCGGTGCAGCAGTACAGCAGTGCCTTGGCCACTCTCTGCCCTGAGCAGGGCTGAATACTGGAGCTATTTACTAGGAGCATAAGTAATAGTCGCCAGCACACAGAGGAAGTTTCTTTCTTGGGAAAGAAATTCCCACAGGCAGCAAAAGTGCAAATGTTCTCTACCTGCTGTGAGTCCATTGGGTCTTACACTCCACCCAGTGACTCAAATGAAAATAGGAGGGTGTGTGGTCGATTATTTTTTTGTTTGTAAGCTGTGTTCTGGAATTGCTCTTGCTGCTTTCACAAAACAGAAGGTGCAAAACAGAAGGCTGCCTGTTTTGGAGCCAAGGCATGACCCTTGGACAACTGATCTGCCACTGCTGCCATTGCACAACCAACAGTATTCGTTCAGCACAATGTCTACCTGCCTGTGGAAGGGTGGCTGCAAAATCTGTCGTTGTTGTCCCCCTCCTGAAGGACACAAGCACTGCTTAAATACTCCTGGCAGCCACTCCAGTGCCCCTTCGAAGGCACAGTGAACCTTTTGTGTGTGGAGGACACAGCATGGGCTGGGGGACTTACGGGGCAGGTCGACCAGCTGCAGGTGGTAGGCCAGTGTCACAGCTTTGGGGTCGCTGACACGCAGGCAGTTGGCCAAGGCTGCGGTGTTTTCTGTGGGGCAGCCCAGAGACAGTCCAATCTGCAGAATGAGAGAGAGAGAAACCTCATGGCATTACCCTATGAAGCCAGGCTTCATTCCTGGCTTCATAGAGGAGAGGTTGGTTTTAATCTCAAAGATGCATGTTTGGTGGCATGGGATCTGCCGAGTCCCTTGCTTGTTATGCTCTTCTCTATGAAATCCCTTTTTTTTTTTGTTCCCTCAAGCAAGACTTGAGCTTCAGGATTGCTGCCCAGGGTGGCACAGCTGTGATCCAGCCACCCGGCTAGGTATGTGGGGCCACCGATTGTCCAATGTGCCAGCCTACCCCTGCGGGTTGGGGTCCCGTTGCAGAGCTGCACGTTACCTTTCTAGCCCAAGCGAGTGGGTTCTTCTGGATGGCCCAGCCGCACAAAGCAACACCGCTCTGGCTGATGGCTCTCTTGAACAGGCCTGCGTTCTTTGGGGACAACATCTGCAGCGCAAAATAGAAACAGAAGGGTTTCAGTAACGAATTCCTGAAGAGATGATTGCCTGCCAGACCTGGCTGATCTCCCGCACACCTTGTGCACAAGGCCCAGGGAAGCTGCCAGCTCTTGCAATACTTAACAGGCTCAGCAGTTAAAGTTAAAAGGTTATATGGTGAAAAGGGGAGGAGAGGAGCAGAGCAGGGGGACATGGCAACTAACTGCTGTTTCACCAGAGATCCCAAAAGTGAGGACACATGCCTGCAGCGGGGCAGCTGATTAAACTGAAGAAGGAGGAGTGGCTACACAACAAAGAGGCTGAGCATTGCTGTCCCTGGGCAGGAGAGGATGCTAATCAGGTGGCGTGCGTGGAGGAAAGCGACAGAGTGCTGAAGGGACTGTCTTTCCCATTTACAGAAAAGAGAAGCGGCTGCAGTGGAGTCTGACAACAACAACAGACCTGCAGGGAGACACTGGTAGCACCAGCTGACTCCCCAAAGATGGTGATGTTTTCTGGATCACCCCCAAAGGCCTTGATATTCCTCTTCACCCAGGCAATGGCCATGTGCTGGTCCTTCAGCCCGTAGTTCCCTGAGCAACAGAGGGCACCCACCATTGAGTCAGGGCACAGCCAGAGCTGAAAAGCTGGGGGCCTGTGGCAGGGTCTCCTAAGAGAGAGCAGCTATGGTACCTGGCATGTTTGAGTCTCCAGTGCTCAGGAAGCCCAGGGGCCCCACGCGGTAGTTGAAGGTCACCACAATCACGTTGCCCCTCACGGCGATCTCCTCGCCATCATAGAGGTAGTTGTCGAGGAAATTGGCTCCCTGACCCCCTCCTACAAGGAAGGCGCCGCCGTAGATCCAGACCATCACTGGCAAGTTGGTAGAGACTGGAAGAGGAGGAGGACAAGCAGTGTGAACTACTACATAGCCAGAAGGTGCTGCCCATCTCCATGCCTGTTTGCTAAGCACTGCTCCACTGGGGCATAGACAGACCTCTTGGGGCTGACACAAAAGCCCCTTCCTTCATTGTCATCTCACCCCCACCACAGGCAAAGCATTCTCAGGACAGCAAAGTGAATGGACCTTTCCTATGGGCTGACAAAGCTGGGACAGAGACGCAAACTGGGAAAAAGATCATCCCAAACAAATTCCTCTCTCCTTGACAGGAAAAGGACTTTTGTTATCCCTGCTAGGGTTATGGGACACTCATTTGTCCAGAAAGGGATGTCTTCACTTCAAGGACATGATGCTTTGCAATAGCCTGTGGCTAAGAAAATCTCTGCTCTGTAGAAGAGATTGAAACTCCCAACATGCTGCAGGTGAGGAACACTGCCTGACATGGCTCCTACCCTTCCCACTGAAAATCAGTGCTTCTGCAGTTGCCCACTGTGGGAACATAGCTGCTGAGAGATGCTCCAAAACATTTTGTCCACAAAAAACAACTGAGAATCTCCTCCCCAGGTCTCTGCCAAGCACATACCCTGTTTCTTCCCCTGAGGGATCCAGATGTTCAGATAGAGACAGTCTTCTTTCCCACGGACATCATTTTGCGTAAGCGTCATCTGTACGCAGCGATTTTTGTACTCCTTTGCCTTCAATGTTCCTGAGAGGAGAAAGAGAATACACCAGGTCCTAGTTAGAGGTGTCAGCTCTGTCTCTTGGTTGCAAGTTGTCCGTCCATCCATCCTCCCCTCCATAAGTCCAGCACAGAGGCAGCAAAGCCTCCCCAGCCACTGTGACTGGCCTGAGGGAGTAACAAAGTGGGGCCCTTTCCTGTGTGAACTAGCTCTGGACAGCCGGGGTATGAGATGGAGGTGCAGATGCCATGCTTTGGATTTGTTACTTAGTGTAGTTATTTGAGTCACTTGGGAACACTTAGATGTGGACTCTCATACCTGATACTCATGTACTCATACTAAGAGCTTTTTCTTGGCACTGCGTAGTGCACTGTTAGTGCATTATCTTTCACCTGTCAATAATGGACTAAAGAGACAGAAGTGAAACAAAACAAACCCAAAGGCATTCAAAAGCTGGATCTTACCTTCCCAGCCAGGATGAGGTTGGGGGTCTTCCAGAGTCTTTGGTGGGGCAGCAAAGGGAATCCCTCTGAAGATATCGATATAGTCCCCAAACAGTCCCAGTCGTTTATTCTCGCCTTCCACAAAACCTCCCTCGGTGTGCACCACACCCAGCTAAATGTGGTACCATTGAGAAGAGAGAAAAGTAAATCCGTTGCAGTCCTTCATGGCTCAGGCTTCTCATGCTTCCAGCAACCACAGCTTACCCTGGCTGGAGGGTCCCCCCACATGGACAGACTCACAGCCTCCCTTCTCCAGCCATCCCTTTGGTTCCCTGTGGAGAGCCCACAGGTTGCTGCTGCTAGAGACGTGCCCATGCAGATGTCCTGCATGCTGCCCTTTGGAGCAGACAGGCAGCAGCAATTTCCCTGCACTTCCATACATACACAGTAGAAGGTGAGAACCTGCAGCCTTAAGATGTAAACCAGGCCAGACCTGATACAGAACTGTGCAGGGAACTTTTGGAAAAATGTCACTGAGAGCCTTTGCCATGTTTAGGGCAGGAAAATACCCTGCCTTTGCTGTCACCATTTGCAGGCCCTTTTTCATGGGCTTCAGAGTAGATATAGCAGGATTTTGCTCATTCAGGCAGGAACAGGCAAAAAGTATTACAAAGTCATAAGAAATGCCTTTGTACTTACCGTTGCAGCCCATGCTACCCCGAGGTAGCAGCACAAGGCAAAGCCCAGGATCTCCCAGCGAGCCATGGTGTATGCACCTGAGGAGCCAGTCCCCAAACGGAGGCTTACGTATGTATATATAGCTAGAAGCGCATCTATGTGTCAATGCCATGACCCAGTTTTTGCTCTAAGTTATGTTGCGGGAGACCCAACACACTTGTCCTTCAGTAGGCTGAGGCCAAACCATGGCTGAGGTAGACTGGCGTCACTGTGTGAGAGCTCTGCAGATGTTGCTTTTGTGGGATGGACGCCAAATGTAAGGAAATATCTCAATCTAACAAAACTCAGAGAACATAATGCTGAAGCCTTGAGAAGCCTCACACAAGTGCAGGAGATTGAAATTATATTAAACCATGCATTAGAGCATATAATCAACCACTAATGGTAAACCTTCCACTTGTAACACACTGGGGAATGCACAAGACTCAGAAAATGCCAGCAGATCTTTAATTTCTGTGACTGGATGGTAACAATCCAGCCAGCAGTAGTAGACTAGTGGTCAGAGTGGCCAACCTCTATGAACCTGAAGCTCTGCCACATTGCCTTCTTCTTTCAGTCCCTGGTAACTACTGGGAAAGTCAAAAGGGAATTGAGAACGCGTTAGCTAGTAAGGACAAGATACACTACATCCCAAAGAAGGGAATTAGTGCCAGGAATTGTTTTTTTCCTGCTGGCTTTATTTCCAAGATCACCGGCTAGGCTTGATGCTGAAGTCATTGCACAGAATTTTAATTCACCTTGGACAAGGAAAAGGGTACCTTTTCTCTTTTACACATTGCCATCAACCCAGACAAGGTGTACTTCTCCCAGATGGAGAGATTTGGGAATGCAGCTTCTCCTATTTTCAGGTATATTGCCAGCTGATCTGGATTCTGGTCTCTACTGTGTGCTTGACTGAGCTGCAAAGAAGACTAGAACCAATGGAGCTAACAGTTACTGAATCATCCATGGTTATAACTTCTGTTCAAAACCAAGGCCGGCCTTCTCTTTTTCTCTTTACATAGCATTAAGCTCAGGTACTTAGTGGTGGGACCTCAGAAACTGTAAAGAGCCAGGAACATCCAGGTGATCCACCCCTGCACTGCCTCCTAGCAGCTGCAGACAGGAACAAGGGCAGATACACAGACTTACCATGTAATAGGCCAAATACGGCAACAGAAGTTTCAGCTTGTCTGGATGAATATTGACATTGGCTTTTACCGCGTTCCGAGACCAGACTGGACGGACTTCAAAGAGCTAAAATAATACACAATAATTTCAGATACGTGCCCCTCACTCACTTTCCTGACTTGACGTTGTCATGCCTTGACAAATTTTTATCCCATCCATCGTTTACAAGGGGAACTGCAGCTGTTCAGGACGCCAAATATTCTGGTATCCCTATCAAAATACGCCAGTACAACCCTTCTCGTTTGATAGATTGGAGAACAGAAAAAGCAAATGTTTATTTGGCTAAGGTCACAAAGGACAGCCGATAGCAAATGGGAATTGAACCCAAAAGCCTGGATTCAGAATCCTGGTGTAATTGGATGGGCCCATATCTCGCTCTTCAACAAAGTTAAACAGGAAATTTCACATCACAATCAGAAAACCTTCCGAGAAGCCGGCAAGTAGTTAGGATCACAACAATTTTCTGGGAAGCCAAAGAAAATGGCTGCATGCAGTCTTTTCATACGCAGCATGCCACTGTAGAGTGCTCAGCCCAGCTCAGGAATGTGGCACGTACCTTTCTGAGCTCTTCTTCCACCTTTTTATCCACAGGATTGGTGCACACTTTCTTCCAGGTCTGTACAGCAGCATCCAGTGGTTTTGTTGGGATTTCTTCCTCCTCAAAGTTCAAGAAGATGGCATTGTGTGGGCGACGGGCCCTGCTGAGGCCAATGAGGTTCTCAGCAGACACCTGGGGGTTGTTGTATCCATCCCTATGAGACAGGGCAAAGGACTGCATTTGCTTTCTGCCTGTGGCATACACAGACGTGGCTTTCATGGGAACATGTGAAAAGGAAGTTTGTTTTCCAAACTTTTGGTGAGAAGGGATACAGCCGTGTAAGCAATGGGTTTTACTTTGGCCCCAGCTCCCCACAGAGCATACCAGTAACCGTAAAGAACTCTTGTGACACCACTGAGGAAAGGAAATTTCACTTTTTAAAAACAAACAGCCAAACTATCTCTAGCTGCCCGTTGAAGGAGATCCCCTGTACTATCTGAAAGAAACCCCTCAGGCAGTTTATTACTAATTTGTATGAAATGTGTTTGCTGCACAAAAGGCTTCACACTCTGCCTTTTCTCTTCTGTAATTACTGGAGTTCAGTAGAGTACAGGGACAAAGTAAAATGGAAACGCAGGCATTAAGATAATTTTTTTTCCCTAAGTGCTAATGAAGGACTACAGTGAGAAAATGAAAGATGTTTCTTGTGGGAGACCTCACAGATTGTTCTTCTGGCAAAAGTAACCAGGGGCCAGGAGGGAACAAGTCCGATGAATATGGTCACAGGACATATGGCATTGACTGCTGCATACGACACTCAGTTACAGCCCACTGGAAGCAGGCAGAAAGCCACACTCATGTATCCTACACTGCATGTAGTGTCCACGGGGAGGTAGTCATCTTCCTCAGATCACCACTTTCCCTCTCTTGCAATCCCCTTCCCAAGCATGCCTGTCTCTGTTGTACCAGATCAGGAGGGCTAAAACAGAACAAGGCAGCAGCTGAAACAGGTGAAGGTCTCCGTTCACGTTGTGCCCGCACAGCACGTCTCCCCTGGGCTCCATGTGGTGCTGGGCAGCCTTGCACCATGGGCACCATCCAACACCAGCAGCACATCAGGGGCACGTGCAGCAGCTCCGACCCTGCCTGACACCCCTGTACCATATTCCCAGGGCAATATTCCCGGGGCTGCACTCCTGGCCCCACGGAGCCAAACTTCCCCTTTTCCCCCCGTGCTCCCCATCCCCGGGTACCCCACGCACAACAGTCACAGCATGTGGGGCAGGTCCATCTGGGGGGTTGGTGGTGTGTGTGTGTGTGTTTGTGTCTGTGTTACAGCTGCTGCTTCTGTTTTTCCTACTCATCCCAGCAGTGTAGGTAATAGAATTATTCATTGCTCTGGTATGGGGCAGAAGCAGAACTGCCAGCCCCAAATGCCCAGGAGTCCTTAGCCAGCCTCCCTCCTGAAAGTGATGAGCCTGGCTTAGAAACTGTGATCAAAAAAAAAAGAATGATTGACGCTCTGCTTTCAGCCAGTAGGGTGCAGTGGTACCACATTCTCAATGTTTTCTCTGCAGTCATCAGTCTTAAAAAACATCTAATTCCCTTGGCTCTGACACTGGAGCTTTAAGGAATACACCTGATTACTGTTAGACTTGAGAGGAAACCCCCCAAACCTGTGAGAGCAGGTGGCAGCACTGCAAAGGGAAATGCTTTAAAAGGAGACAGCCATGGCATCATTTGTGTATAGTTTAGGGGGTGTTAGTTTTTTGTGTGAGGTTTGGAGGAGGTTGATACTTACTGAGCCTGAAACTCTGGATAAGTTGAGAAAGGACTGCTGTCTTCTGGGAATAAAATACTTTGGGATTGCTATAGCAATTGTTTTTTTTTTCCATGTATCTTGGTACATGCAGAAACCTGCTGGCCTGAGGATTGCTACCCATCCAGCCTTCCACTTTTCACTTATTTCCTCTGGCTTGTGCTGTGATTACTTCCTTTACCTTTTGTAGGCAAGAGGAGCTAGGTGCTGTAAGTACCTACACCGAAACCCTGCTCCCTCCAGGAGCCCTTGGAAAAGGGGCAAGGAGTGCTTTGTTTTGCTTTCCTTCCTACTCTGTGCTCTTTCACATACCTGTTCAAATCCTATGGGAAGGGTTGGCAGCCCTGGGCAGATGGCTGGGTATGAGGCACTCCATTTCTTCACGGTTACTTTCTCTAAGGCTTTGCTTTGCTCCTGCCTTGCCTTGTGAGCTGTCACCCTGGTGAGCCATGGTGCAACCCTCTGAAGTAATATGTATCTGCTACAAATAATGTATTTTGAAGGCTGTAGGGTAATACATGGTTTCAGTAGGCTTTGCGAGCTGTAACTTAACAGTGAGGTGAATATATAGATATACATGTAGAATATACAAACCCATAGCAAGGTAAGTCAGTCCTCCTTAGTTGTACTTCAGTATTGAAATGTTGATCTCTGTGCTGTGTTAATGTGGTAAATCAGGAAGAGTATAAAAACAACTGAAACTAAAGTCTATCCATCCACAGTATACATACACACAGTTCTTGAGCTCTTCTTTCCTTCTATGCTTATTTTTGTTGTTGTTTTTGCACTTAATCTAGTGGAAGGATGCATCTATCTCACAGATATTGAAGGACTCACTGGGTTGAGACATTCTAAAAATGTAAGTGCTCTGTAAATTGCAAGCACTTCTATTTTCATTAGGATTTCATGGCATTTTTGGAGCAGTGGGCTTTGACTGGAGTATCAGGGCTGAATGCCATTAGAGGAAAGACTACATCTAACTACAGTCCAGCTGCAATTTCTTCTTTACTTTCTATTCTGCATACTCTGTACCACCAGCTGTTAAGTAGATACTGTGTTCCACCTCAGAAATGGTTCCAGCTGGAAATAAAATGTTTGTGGAGAAGAGCTATAATATAAAATAGATACAGTGGCCAAAAGTGTCAGAAGTTAAAACATTATTTCTAACTGCCCCCTCTCATGCCTTAGATACCATGTGACATATGTTAGAGAACTTCTTTTTTTCTTCCAGGAACAGTAATGTCTAAAGTGCCTAATAATAGGTTTCTGAGCCATTGAAAATATTGGTTATGGTGAGCAGAAACTCCTTCTGAAAATAGTTTGCCTGGTGGAACTTTGTCCAGTATAAACCAGAATGGACTATTCAGCTCAGTTATACCAGTAAAAATCCATATCAGCCCTGTGCAATGCCCAGATAACAGAAGGCAGAATATGCTTCATTTCCTTCCACATTTTTCCCTTTGTTAGCAAAATTTTAAGGTGTAAAGACTCCAAATGACAACCATATTTTTCAGTTTTATTGGCACCCTCCAGAAAAAAGTCTTTGCCAGGCCTTTCAGTCCTTGTGTCATGCAACTTCACCGGCTTTTATCTCCCTCCTTAGAGCTGCAGCTTTTCCCCGCTCATCTTTGTAATCTGACATTGTGATTTGTTCACTTGTATGCTTGTTTTTCTCCTCAAAGAAGATTTGCTGAATCATTAGGGAGGAGGCAAGAGTTCTAGAGGCAGCTGGTGGCCAGTGATAAAACCATGGCCACATCCAGTCTTAAGGGTTTGCAGATGACAACCCTTCAGTTGAAGGCCTGAGTCACATTCCCTTTTGAGCTAAGATTGCTGGGGACTTTGGGACTGAGGAAGTGGGGATAGGGAGGTAGTGCCAATAATTTCTTTTTGGGACACAAAATAAATTGATTCTGACAACCACAAGGTTTGTGATGTATCTCCTGTGAAATTTATAATGCTGTGAGAAAGTTTGCAGACTAGGGGGCTAAACCCTGCCAGCTGTTGTATGTTGTGTCCACTTCAGTGGGAACACATTTATTTCTTAAAAACTAAGAAACACAGGGATGTGGCCTAAAATAGGTCACGGTATGGAGTGGCTGCTTTCAGACTTGCAGTAGCATGGTTTAGGGTGAGCAAAGATGTGCCAGGGCTCCAAGATGTTCATATACCTGATCATTCATAGAGAATGCATCAAATTCCACAGGTATAACTCGTGATGTGAATTATGCAGCTGTTTACATCACAACGGGTCTGAATTCTGCCCACTGCCGAATGATTGAAATAAGAGCTGGAGCCCAAATGCCTTGGTTCATTTCTTAGGTCTTTCACTCGCTCTCTGTATGGTTTTGGGTTAGTCACTTTATCTCTCCCTATCTCTTGGTTTGCTTGTCTGTAAAACAAGGATAAGATGTTTCCATCTTTGTGGAGCATTTTGAAATCTTTAGGAAGAATGTGCTATTCAAATGTGAACTATCATTAGTATGTGAGTCTTCTAACAACACTGTTATGACATTAAGTAGTATAACTGAAGTATAATTTTAAGAAACAAGACTGAAAATCCAGGCAACGCAAGTTCCATTTCTGGTTCTGCATCAAATATCCTACTCAAATCTGGGCAAATATTTTTAAATACACAATTCATATAAGATTGGATGATCGCAATGCAAGGACCTTGCTTTGATGCTTTGTGCATTTTCTGTGGGACTTTTTCACAATGCTGGGTCCCATTCCAGTGTACGATTACTGTGCATGTGCAGCAATTCTACCTTGATCTTATCTGTAGATCTCAGAGTATGTCCATGTTATTATCCTCATTTTGCAGTTGGGAAACCTGAGACAGAGAGAGGGATAGTGACTGGCTTAGATCAGCTGACAAGAGCAAAGGTGGGAGAACAATCCTTTTTGTTTGAGTCTCATATTTAGCTTTTTCCGTGATGCCACAATATCAAAAAATGCACTTGTAGTTTCTGGATTCTTTTCCAGGTGCTCTTGTACCTGGGTCTCCATTGAGCCTGATTGATTTACAGTCAAGCTGGTACAGGCTGGATCTAAATAAGGCCCTGGGGCAGGGATGTCTGATTGACACACTGGTTCACCATGTCCACAATCTCAGGATGGGGTTGTCTTAAGAACAGGAATGCTCCATCATCTGACTTCCCCTTCCCCAGCTGAAGCAAGAGATAACTTCTATTTTATAAAGAGAAGAAACCAGCAGACTTGGCCACTGCTGAAAATCCCACCAAAGTTCCTAATATGGAAGAGCCTGGGATGTAAGATAAAGTCCCATTGCTTTAAAATTATTCTAAGAGAAAGCAGAATCAATGGTAGGTGGTTTTGTTTTGTTTTTTTTAAACTCATCTTTCTTGATGAGAGCTTTGAACCTGAGAGGTGCATTGGCCAGTGCTGAATGTGGATTGTTGTTCTTAGAACTTGGGAGCCCTTGGTGCACAGGGGAATTAAATGGCTTAGGGGTGGCTAGTGGCCTGGAGAACAGCAGGTTATGGACTGGAGCAGAAACAGCTGTGAGAAACATGGCCTGAGAGTGGTACAGAAACCACAGGGGTATGACTCATTTCATGTAACTTCAGATATGTACGGATACTAGGTTCCCTTTCTCTTCAGTGGGAGAAGTAGGTGCATTAAAGACATGATTTCTCTGCCCTATTTTAGATGCATGTTTTAGGAGGAGCTGAATCACCCCCTATATATGTTACTTGCCAGAAAGGGAGCCTTTGAGTGACCACCTTGCATGGAGGTATCCTGGCCTATGCTGCTGCTGCAGAACATCTCCTGCCTCGTATATCATGGAGGGCTTGGGACAGTGCTTGTTGCAGGCAGCCAGGTGTGAACGCGTCCTCCCAGGACAGGGTCAGGGCTTGCACTTGAGCCAGCTCTCACCACAGTTCCCTGATATAGGCAGGACCCACGTCACCTGTCTGAACCCAAAGACCCAAAGGTGAGCCTGATACAGGATGATTGCTGTGCGTGTGATCTGGCGCTAAATGAGCAGTGACCTGATAGCAGTATGGTTGGGCAGACTGAAGGCGTGCAGTGTGTCTAAGCTGATGGTCTTACACCGTTTGTATCCTGCATGGCACAGCTGCAGCAGGGAAACCAAGCAGAGGAGGATGTGCTGTGCAGGAATCTTTTTTTTTACCTTCCCTGTCATGGCTGATGTGTACAGGCAGGGAGCTTGCACAGGCTGTGCTTGTCCAAGGGAGCTCATCCAAATGTGGGAGAGCCTCTGCTCTGATCTTTGGCTCTATAGACTTGGTTATTGCTTCCCTAGGGTAAGAGTGAAGGAGGTATTTGCTGGCCCATGCTTTTGCCACTCAGAAGGTGATGGCCCGGTTTTTCTTCTTCTATTCACTTGGTGTGGTTTTTTTACTATTTTTCAAAAAAAAAAACAGTAAAGGGCAAACAAAGCAACTATCTGTACACCAAAACTTGGTGTAGTGTTAGTCTGAAGCGCTAGGGTCATCCTGCCAAAGCTAGGGATGGCAGCATGGTGCTGAAATGCTGTCCAGAGGAGCAGTTTGCTCAGTAAGCATGCAAATTGTTCACTATAAATCTGACTCTCCCCTTTGGGCAGTGTTCCTAGGAAAACCTTCCCCTGCCCATTCCCTTAGGCCCCTGTGTTCACATTTGCAACTTTCACGCTGCACTTACCAGTTATTTGCGCGGGCCGGGGCTCATCGTTGTCTGAGCGGCAGAAGCAAAGGGCTGACAGGCCTTTCCTGCCAATCTGTCTGTTGTTCAGATGAAGTGGTTGGAAAGTGCTCGCTCTCCAGTTCCCTCTTTGGCTCAGGCACTCTGATAAGGCATGGGCAGTCCTATCTTGCCCCGGGAGCTGTTCCTCCTCCCTAACAGGCCCACTTTGCCGGCTGACAGTTAGCAGCCGGCAGTGCTTGATAAACTTATCAGACCAAAGCTGAGCCCAGTGCATGCTCAGCTCCTCCCTGGCCTCAGATTTCCCCATTTCTGGGGACTCTGTGCTCTCTGCCTGCCTTGCTGCCTGGTAAGGTGAACAAAGATCACCCTTGGGCCACCAGGTCAAAATCAGCCCAAGGGCCAGATTGAAAAAGGCTTGTATTTAGGCAGTGTCGTTAAAATGCAGGCATCAGGTAGGATGTTTGTAGCATCAGTATCCAGCTCTGTCTCTCCTTGGAATATTATTTACTGGTGGAAATGCTACTTGCATCTGATTTATCCTTTCTGTGTTTTTGCTTGCCCCGTTTCTCTGCTCATTTGGAGTTTAGTGGTTTTAATTTGGGGTTCTTGCTGTGCATGCTTGGAGGATTTCTTTCTAAGCCAGTTACAGAATTAGGTTGCTTTGCTGAATTAAGTTTCTATCATTTGTTATTAGTATCACAGTAGCACTTGGTAGGTTCCAGCTTGAGATCAAGGCTCCATTGTGCGAGGCACTGTATGTAAAAGATAAGGAGGGACAGTCCTGTTCCTGACTATCTTACCGTTGAAATAAACAAGTGAAATAAAACGGAGAGGAGGAATTATCCTGCTTTCACAGATGGGGTGAAGTTTCATGTGAGCTTCACAGGGTGCTGAGCAACTTCACAAATCCAGAGCTAATGTCTTGCCCAAGGTCATGCAGGAAATGTGTTGCAGATCTTGAGTCTCAGTTCAGGGTTGTAACCATAAGATCAGTG
Organism: Anseranas semipalmata; assembly: GCA_013399115.1. NCBI lineage: Eukaryota > Metazoa > Chordata > Aves > Anseriformes > Anseranatidae > Anseranas > Anseranas semipalmata. The sequence continues at coordinate 1,261,132 of VXAA01005480.1, forward strand.
TGTCCATGGTGACTGTTGGTTGAAACGTGCTAGTTCAGGAACTGCTGCACAGATCTGTGTTTTCTTTAGGTCTCATCTCCAGAGGCAATTGATTTAACTATCCTTGAATAATTGGTGTGGCTGTTTTCAGTTGTCTCCCCTGTGTGGACATGCTACTCCAGGGCAAAAGTGGAAAATCATCTCTGCTTTGCGAGCAGAATTGATTTAAAAAAAAAAAAAGTTTGTGGAGTATTTTTTTTTTTCCTGTAGCAGCTTTGCAGGTCAAGTTCCCTATCCATTCCCAGGCCAGGCCCTGTAACGGCAGGCAGGAATGTTTGTCCTGTGCAAGGAAACGTGCTTATGCAGCTATTACTGGGAGACTGTCTAATGCTTTCAGGTTTCCACTTGTGTGCTGTGTTTATGGGTTAGCACAAACCTGCCGGCAGCTGGCTGCACCCGCCGTGTCCCCCTTTCAGCTGCGGCAGACTTTGCAGCACTGGAGGAATGGCCTGCTATGAGGAGTAAGGACTCTGCTTTTGTCCCTTTTTTTCCACTGAAAACGCTTTCTCATGAAGTCTAGGACAGGAAACAACCAGGCTCAGCAAATAATTTTTTATCCAATGCAACCCATACCCAGCTGGAGCCAAGTTCTTCTCTGTCCTTCCCCTCAGTTCCTTCTAGACCTTCCCTAACCATTACCAACACATGAAAACTTCAGAGTTTTGCCTTCTTTAGGACTTCACTCTGTGTAGGTTAATACAGCCTGAAGATAAGCTCCAGTATAATGCCACGCTAGCTAGGAGCACACCTTCACTTCCTGCAGGTGTCCTATGGCTGTCTTCATTAGGAAAAGATAGATGCACCCTGTGTCCAGACTTAAATCCGCCCTTGATCACAGTATTTCTGGGCTGCTGCTCTCAATGCCTGAAGGCTGTCTGGAAGACAGACACACCTCTCCTTCTGACAGCTGCCCAGGGGGTTGCTTTGCATGTCCCTCATTTGCTAAACAAAACAGCCCAAAGACCAGGATTTTCTTTCCCTGGCAATAAAGGAGTGAAGGTGTGAAGAGGACTAGGGAAGCGCAGGGTCTAAGGCGGGCTCAGAGAGAGGCAAAAACAATCAGCTCTTTCTTCAGCCACAAAGATTAGTTGAGATTTTGCTTTTTGTTATCTGTTTCCTTGATTGACTGACCAGAATGTTTTTGATGCAAGGGGAGATGTTGGGAAAGGGGTTATTTTCAGAACTGGGGAGAATTTGCATGTTTGGAGAACAAGGCCAGGTGTGTTTGGAGTTGGTGACACCAACGGCCTCACCCTGACTGGTGCTGAGCATCCCTGGGTGCCTGTTGTGCAGATTCAGTAGCTCCAAGGATCAGACAAGGTTCAAGGTCCTTTGCTGTGCTCCATGCAGTGCTGTGCCCTGCACTAGCAGCAGCCCGGCCCCGTGGCTGGCTCTGGTGCTGAGCCAAAGGCAGACCCCAAGTGCTGTGGTGTGGCTCGGGTAAGGCCAGATCTGCTTCCTTCCTTTCTCCTTCATGGTCACTTCCAGAGCTTCAAGCAGCGCAGATGAAAGCCTGGGGAACTGCACAGAGTGCAGCTGCCAGCTCCAGAGCACGGCCGCTGTTGGCCTGGGGCTTTCCTTCCCATCCAGGAATGGGGTGCCGAACACCAGGCAGCAGGTCGGAGCAGCTCCTGCCTCAGGAAGGCCAGCGTGAGCAGGCTGTTACGTTACACTGCTGTGCTTGTAGCACTGGCTTCATTGGGGCTGTTCCTTGGGGTCTTTCACCTGCATCTTCCTGATCTCCCGTTGCTGGGCAGGTTGGGACCGTCTCTTTGCAAAGAACAGCACTCAGTGAAACCCCAAGCTGGGGTCCCTCCAGCCTCTTCCTCAGCAAATGGCTCTCCCTGATCAGGGCTTGCAGGCAAACAAGGGGCTGAGGGGCTCTGCCTGGTTTTCCCCTGGGCTGTTGACATCCATCGCTCCTTTAAGCATATGGGGCTCGGGGAGAAAGGAGGCAGACGGTGTTGCCTGGTGGCCTGAAAGTGGCACCTTAGTACTCTCTGGGAAGGAACCTTTTTATTGCTTTAGTGAAAAACTCTGCAAGTTAATTCCCTCTTCTCTTCCTCCCTTCTCAAGTCACCTTCTGACTCTTGTTTTTCTGTCTTGCAAGCACCTTTGCCAGCTGGCCTCTTTCCACAGCCCGTGTTTCTGGAGATATACTCCCAGAGCCAGTGGGAGTGGGCCAGCCTGGCCACCTCTGCCAGCTTTGGCTGCAGCTCCGTTTTCCTGAACGTGGCTCTGCAGCAGCACGCTGCCCGTGGTCACCCCCGCGTGCTTCTTTACTCACTGCCCGTCCAGCTAAAGCAACCCTTGCATCTCCGGGGGATGTGTTCACCAGGCTCTGCACAAATATAAGGCTAAAGCTGGCACTGCCTCCTCCGGTGTGAGTGCTTTTCAGTAATCTTTAGGCTCAGGAACCAGGAGAGTGGCGAAAGCAGCTGCCTTCCCTGCCTGCCCCAGAGTCCAGGGGAAATAAATGACGGGATTGGGGTGAACTGCTCTTTGTTATGAGGGAGAAGCAGGCTGTAGAAGCACAGCCTTAGGATGTAAGATCCCAGCCACTCATTCAAGGCTGCAACTCCTCTGTCTCATGGAAATCAAAGATAGGAATGGAAATCTAATGGGTAGAGTAACCCCTGTTCAGCAGGCTCAGAAGAACCAGCTGTCTGTTTTGTTTTTATGAGTGGTTTTACAGGCAGTCTTGACGTGGTGCCGATCGGTGTGTGCCAGCACTTCCCTCCAAAACTGAGGAGCTTCAGATGAGTCAGAAACACCTGCTGTCCCCAGGACACAGACAGGGAAGTATGTGCCGGTGTGCCTGGGTGTTTTGGGGCTGGAGGGTATTAGCTACCAAGCAGTTCAGATACTGACATGCTCTTTAAATAGTTCTGTTTGCAGATTTGAGTAGGACAAGGGAAATAATAAACACAGTCTGCAATTTTGGCAGTAGTTTTAATAAGCTGAAATGCCTTTACCTTGTCCAAGCTTTGTGCATATGTACATGTGCAAGTGTTCACATGTGCGAGTCTGGTGTCATAGTCGGGACCTGGGGACCGGTTCCTCCCTTGGAGTCCTTGCCCTGACCAGGTTCTGGCACGACCCAGTACAGGACAGCTCAGCTTTAACAGGGGCTCTGATAATGCTGTCCCCTGGGCCTGCAGTCCCCTGGCATCTGCAGTGGCTGTAGCTGCGCGGCTCCCTGTTGCCCTGCAGAGCTGACCTGTTGCCTGTGTGGGGCTCTGCACATATCTGCCTCTGAAGGTGCATGTCCTCTGAACCTGGCTTTGAGCTGTTCTGCAGGTGGATTTCCAGCCCGATTTCCTCTTCTGTGTGTCAGGGCCCTAGGGCAGGAACTGACCACAGGGGCAATGCTGTTCTGTCTCCCTTCTCCTTTTCCACTCTACCCCCACTGCTGGCATCTCCGGAGCTGAGTACGAGACTTCTTGAAGTGAATGCTTTTAACACAAAATACCCTGTGTTAGCTCAGTTACTGAGAGGGAACAGATTTATCAGATAAATCCCAGCAGGCCTGTACATGTTGTAACTGTCTGGTGTATTGCAATAAAAATATACATTAGAATAAGTATAAATATATATTTACAGTGTGCAAGGACAAGCCAGGAGTACAGACTCTGTTTTGAGTTTCCAGAATGCATATTAATGACTAACAGCTTAGGCACAGCATAAAACAGGGGCAAGTACATTTTAGATCTTAGTCAGGAGAATGGCTTCGGAATTACAGCAGTGTAACTGAGGAGGCAGGATCAGACCTCTTTTCTCCTGGCAATAAATGAATCCTCCACTTGGACTGTTTCTCTTTCTGCCCATGATGGCAGCCTTCCTTAATAAGCATTTAGAGTGAAATGGCTCCTGCCACAGCCTGTTCTCCAGGCCACTTCCCACAGGTGTTGTTGTACGATGCCATGTGTTCAGGGATGTAGTTATGGGGTGGTCTGTGCACTGCTACAATGCCCCACTTAACTGAAAGCACTTGTCTTTTTAATGCTGTAATAATACTTTGTCCTTCCTCTCAAGAACCCGAGGGACTTTACGAACCTGAGTGAATGACTCCACATCACCCAGAGGGGTGGAGAAATAAAAGTCAGAGCAGTGCAGTGACTTGCCCAAGGTTATATACTGAGAACATAGCGGAGCTTAGAGGGGAGCTAGCTCTTTACTTGTTTCAGTGCTTTGCTTCAATCTCTAAACATGGAAAAAGGAGGAAATACCACTGCTCTGTTTGTGTAATATTTGTAAGGTACTTGTATTATGCCCATGTGTATGGGCTAGGCTACTTCCTCCTTTAAGAGTGACAGGAAAGCATACTTCTCTGGCCCTTGACATCAATATCCAAGGGTCCTGACCATGCAATGACACAGGATTGCCCAGAAGAGACCTAAGCCAGTAAGTCCAGCATACAGTGAAATGCTGTGGGACATACCAGCCTGGATTCCAAGAGCGGCCAGTCTCTGTCTCATGGTACTGAGATGTAGGGCTTATTAGCTTATGCCTAGTGCTGTGGCATGGCTCTTCCTGGGGGTCCTCTGGTTGCCACTAACCCAGGGATCTTTGCCGTAGGATGTGGATGAGGAAAGCATTTAGAGTCCCCTGTTATTAGCTAGGGACAGGAGCATTTTTTTCATTATTTTCCTCCCACTCTAAGCTAAAAATGCACCACAGTTCATTTGTCACTTGATCACAGTAAATGCTCTGATGAAATAACATTATTTCAGGTGTCTGTTGCCAGAATTTATGACCTGGGCAAGTCTCTGCAGAAGCCCTGTCCAGGTTGAACACAGCTCGCTGAATGCAGTCTATTTGCATGCCCTAGCCTTATCCTCCTAACCATCAATGCAGAACATGGTTATGGCACCAGCTTGGCACAGATTGTCACTGCCACTAGTCCAGGAGTTCCCACCTCACTGCTGGTCTGATGAACTGAATTCTGCTCGTGGTGTAAATCCAGAGTAATAGAGACCTTGGAAGAATTCCTCTGGATTTACACTTGAGCAGGTGATGTCAGATCTGGCCTGGTACCTGCTCTAACTAAAAAGTGAGAGCTCACACAGGCTTCTTTGTCATATATTAGGATGTGCATGGCCCCGGGGGTGCCAGAACACCAAAGCTAATGACATGACATGACTTTGCTAGTCTCCAGGGGAATGCAGGAAGCTGTATGAGCTTAATGAGGTGGGCAGCCCCATGCTGGATGGAGATGCTGGGGAGAGTCTTCTTCCATGGAGCATGCGCTGGCAGCGGGATCTCCGGCAGAGACCTGGAGCCATCCCTCACTTGAGACTGTGTTGGGTCTCTCGGTGCCTCCGTAGGTCCACCTTACGTTGGAAGCCCTTGGCACAGAGCTCACAGCTGAAGGGCTTGAAGCCGGTGTGCTTGCGGCTGTGGGTGATGAGGTTGGAGCTCTGGCTGAAGGCTTTGCCACATACCTGGCATTTGTGGGGCTTCTCCCCTGCAAGGCAGAGAAGATGGTTAAGAAACCTTAGCAGATGAGAGAAGGGGGAAAGAAATGCCTTTCAGCAGATTCAGACCTGACTGGCTATGCTTAGGCACCAGGGTGCTGTCAGCCCAGCTGTCCTGCTAATGTGTCTGCACTCTCCTCCAGCAGCAGAGGGTGAGAAGAACCAGAGGTGGTCCTCCCCAGCTGTGTGACCCATGTCCTGGCTGCATCCAGGGCTGGGTGTGACCATGCTGGGGACCAGAGGCTGGACAATAACACCTCCTTGTCACACAGAGGAGGATGTGCATCTCAGGGATGCTCAGACCTTCAGCTGTCTTACCACACAGCGGAGATTGACTTTCTAGTGCCTCTGGACACATGTCTCCAGTCAAGCTTCTCTGTGCCTGAGAACTGTGTGTGCATATACATGATGGACTCCAGTTTGCATTTGCTTATTGGGAACACTTTGTTTCTCACCAGTGTGGATGTAAGTGTGTTTCTTCATATCCGACTTCTGGTGGAAGCGCTTGCCACAGTATTGGCAGGGATAGGGCCGTGTGTCTGAATGGATCAGCAGGTGCGTGGAGAGGGTAGAGGAGCGCTTGAATGTCTTCCCACACATCTTGCACTCAAAACTTCTTTCCTGGTAGGAAAAGAAAATCATGGTGTGTCAGTGGCTGCAGAACCCTTTAGTGACATGGTTTAGTGGAGGGCTTGTTAGTGTTAGGTCATAGGTTGGACTAGGTGATCTTGAAGGTCTCTTCCAACCTAAATGATTCTGTGATTCTGTGAATGTGACAGAGCTTGAAGAGTGTTAAACCATTGAGTACAGTGGATTTGATAAGCAAATCTCTTCAGCTCATGGACTGATGTGCTAATATGAAGAGGATGAAAGGAGGGTTACTTAAGGAAATGGCTTGCATCTTGTGATCCAAATTCCTGCACCCTTTAGGAGAAGATGAGGCATAGGAGAAGCAGTAGCAACAATCCTCCCTTCCCATTCTGAGACATTTACAAGGACAGTCTGAGATTTGAGAGACAAGAGAGCTATGATCTGTGGTTTTCAGAGCTCCTAGCATTGCCATTGGGTGCTGCAGGAAAGCCATCATGTTTGTAACCTATCCCTTCTAATAAAATAACAGCTAAGGTCCAAGCACTCGTGAACTCTGGAGAGCTGGTTCTCTGGAACCATGCTACCCACCTGGGAGTGAATATTGGTGTGCTGCTCCAGGCTTACAGCGTGTCCGAAGGTTTTGCCACATACTTCGCAAGCGAAGGGCCGGGTCCCACTATGAGACCTTCGTACATGGACCTCCAGGCCATGGGGAGTGGAGAATACCTGAAAAACAAAATGTCAGTGATTTTTCCAGGAGGCAGCTTTGTCTCCCTCTCTGTTTTCAATTCTTTCTCTTTATTTGATTCTTTCCTCTCATGGCCGTGTAAACTGTGTCATTCCTAGCACCCTTGTCCTCAGTCAGGAGAACGAGTGGGTACCTATTTCAAGCCACATGCATTGCACTTTGAAGTAAGCCAGTGAAACTCTGATGTATGTGATGGAAATTACTCCAGAGCCTCCTCATCCCTGAGGTTCTCCTCTGTGACGCACCTTGTTGCACTTCACACAGTGGTAGGTCTCCATGTCCGAGGAGTAATGCACGCTGTAATCCAGCGGGGGCTCGGCGCTTGGCAGGAGGTGGCTTCCATACAGGCTGACTGGGTGCTCCAAGAGGGCTGACTGCATGGTGGAAGACATCTGTCGGTAGCTGTATGGCAAATGGAAAGCATCCCAAGAAAAGCCGGTTTTGTAGAAGGTGGGGGTGCTTGTCGGGTTAGTGCAGTCTTTGATCTGCAGACCTGGGATGGTCATCTCTGAGTTTGTAAAGCAGAGGGAGAAGTGAGTGTCATGCCAATGCCTGCAGCTGCATACCAGTAAAAAAATAAAAAGTCCCCCCAGACACCTTGCCCCTATTTAATGTCCTGCCTGACCCTGGGAGTTGCAGCTGATAACTCCTCCTTTGACTCAAATCCTGATCCCCATACAAAGTTCCTGTTATGACTTTGATTTCAGTCTGAGGAAATTTTAGGGGAAAGGGGATGCTAAGGTAATACTAAGCCCCTACTAGCCCTACTTCATGTGGCATTTGAACGAGTATTATATGGACACCAGCCTTGACTATATCACACAATTACGTTAGTCCTTGAGATTTGGAGGCTCGCTCACTGGGAATCATAGCCTTATACTTCAGGGAGATGCTGATCTAAACCAGAAATATAAAGGGAAATACAAAAGCTCTTGATGAGCTCTGCCTGGGACAAGTTTGACCAATGGTGTCAAAATAAGAGCTGCAATTTACTGAAAATCTGGACCCAGTCGTAGGGGCCCCTTGAGCCAACATAGCCCTGACCTCTTTTGCAATTCTGGCCCTGGGTAGCAGACCTTGAGCTGAAGGTCCTGGCAGCATCCTGCTCAGGTACTGGACAGGGACACTTTCTTCTTTTGGTTCAGAAGGGTCCTTTTCTTGTTTTGGAACCACGCATTCTAGGTCCTGTTTCTTGCCATCCTCTGGTGTCTTGTCTCCTACGGCTGTAATCACAGTAGTGTCACAGTTTATCCAGCCGGTAAGAGAACAGTCAGTTAAGGTGGGCTGTGTACTTATGTGTGAACGTGCTTGGATACGTGAGCCCATGCTCAGTTCCCTGAATCAGTGCAGAACAGTGCAATCAGCATGGCAATCAAGGTCTGCCCATTGCTGACAAAGGGAAATTCCAAGCAGAATGAGGCAAGGCGGAGGGGGGCAGGGAGAAATAATAGGGCACTTGATACCCTATATAGCTAGAGCAAATTAACCCTAGAAGGACACGTCTGTAAGAATAATTTCCTTATGTAAAACCATTTTCATTTATGACAGTAACTAGCAATCACTAACTTATTAACCTCCCCACCGCTCCCAGCAGAGAGTTCAGTATTGTTAACCTGAATTTATGGACAGCTGAGTAGGGAAGCAGAGAGGGGAGGTAACTGCTTACACAGTTGCAAAGGTGGCCACAGAGCCTTGTCTCCTTCTGCCCACCCTCACATTTCTCCATGCCTGTCCCAGTCCTTTAAGAGACCAACCAGCCCTTGTTAGAAGTAGACTTTAGAGTAAGAATCCAAAAGAGAGGTCTAATACATGTGCCTTCATTCTGCTGAAGATGGGGTTGGGCTGCTGAAGGACAGCATCCATCTGTCATCCAAACCCTCCTGTGCTCCAGAGGAACGCTACAAATGGCCAAAGGATGATGGCAGGAATTGAAATCGGAATGCCACCTCCTTTCTGTAATCAAACTTGTCATAGGGCTGGACTCTAGTTCCATAGCCAGGGCCAGAACAAAGGGTAAGTTGATCCTAGATTTGAATAAAGAAAATTTGAATGGTGCCTGAAGGAAGAAAATAATTGTCCCAGCCTGCTAGCGCATGGGTGGCTGCGGGAGAGCAGGAACAGGGGGAGGACAGCAGGCATAGGCAGAAGCAGTGTTGGTTTGTATTAGTCTAGCATGCAGTAGCCAGCCTTTCATGTGCAAGTGTGTAGGACTCCTTTCAAAGTCAGTGCTAGGATATCACTAGTATCGTCTCACTCTAGCTGTAACCTTCCTTGCAAATCATCAGGAGGAGGTGGTAACACACTGAGGCAGAGAAGACGTAGAGTATGTGGACAGGGAACATAGCAAGTTAGAGATCGAGGTGGCAGAGCTGAGAGTCTGTAGAATGACAACCAAGTGCAAGCTCTTTTCCCAACTGTGAAGTGCCTGAAGTTGGACATCTTTCCCAAATGTGACTGACTACACACAGCAATCTGGTATCTCAGATCTCCCCCCAGGGGAGATGGGAATCAACAACTGGAGCAAGAACAGAGAGAAAGGCAGAATTCCCAGTGTAATTTCCACGCAGGTGGAGAACTGGCCATCAGAAACCTTGAGCTCATTCGGGGTTTCCAATGTTTGCGTCTGCCCAAAGCACACCAGTGCAGGGAGTCTCACTGCACTGTCCCTGGAATCACAAAAGCAGCAGCCCGACAGGAAACAAAGGGAGGATCTAAATTTGTTTTCAGTGCGACAGTAAGGATTTGGCTTAGAGAAAGAGGGAGCATGGTGGGGGACAAGTTTGTCCTTAGACTGCCATCCCTGTATGGAAGCCCTTAGTTATTCTTTAGCTCATTCGTCCTACTCCCTTAGCTTGCTTACTCAATTATTTATTTGCCTCAGTGTATTCTTACAAGCCCAGTGGATGTATTGACTCACCAGTGAAGGCAGAGGTGATGGGATCCCATGTGAATATAGGCAGATCATCTTCCACAAAGCGGTGTTGATGATAGGTATGAGCCTTTTTGCTCTTCACCAAAAAAGAACGTGGCATTTTCCATTCACTGCCTGTGCAGAAACATGGAATAACGGCAGGTAAATCTCTGGTTTGTGGGGTAATTTCTTGCTTGTTCCCACAGCACATCAGCTCTGTATGCAGCAGTGATGAGAATTAAAACCTTTCTGCTGGGGAGACAGATAGGTCATCTCAAAGGTCCCTCCACCCAGCTGACGAGAGGGGAGTGGTTGCTTGGGCTTAGGCACTTGATGGGTCTTACCTCTGGGGAAAACACGTAGCTGCGGAGGGGGCTAAGCAGGATAATTTACTGCCAGATAGTTGCTGCTGCTGAAGGTAGAGATGGGACTGCAGATCGAAGGTGGGATTGCAGATCACAGTATACTCCATAAAAATATTCCTCGCAATCTACCCCTAGGTTGAGGCAAAGGATTACCGCTCTCTGTGTATTATAGGTGGAGAAATAGTGGCATGCTTCAATTGAGTGCTGTGTTACAGACCAAAAATGTTTCTGTGGCGGGGATACACTAGAACCCAGAATCTCTCTCATGTAGCTCTCTGCTCTGGCTGCTCGACATGGTGCGTCTCTGATATTGTCCCTGTGACAGGACGCAGTGGGGACTGCTGGCTGGAGACCACCCGTTTCAGAAAGGGTCTTTCTGCACCTAGAACAGTGCAGTCCCACCCATGACATTGGCTCCTCTGTGAAATTGCTGTACAAATAATTACAGAAAAACCATCAATAATAGATACAATGGAAAATCCCTGCAGCCTTAACGTGTGGTGGGTTACCTTCTTGTTGGCCATAGCTTGAATATTCAGTATTCTGGCTGACAACAGTCAAGCAGAGGCAGAGCAGAAGTGCTGGGTGAGAGAGGTTACCTTTTGGATCTGACTCAAATTTCATAGACTGTTGAAATGACGGGTTAGGAGCAAGCATAAAATGCTGAAATTTAATCATACAAAATTTTCTTGCAATGCATCTGTTATCTTTACTACCCAGAACCCAGCCCGCCCTGTGCCCGCTCCCCATGCCTAATAACTGTTCTCATGTAGACAGTATGACAACAGGCTCAATGCTATGTATGGCAATATCAGCTGGTGCGTTATTTGCATATATATTTGCATGTTCCCTTGTAATTGTTCAAGATAGTAGCACTAAAAGCAAATCTTGTTATATTTCATATGAAAAGTCAGCAGCAAGTCTTGGCTCTCTACTGATGGGCAAGTGCATTTTTTTTTCCCTGGGAGCAGTTGAAATGTAGTGTACTTATTTACTAAAGAAGAACAAAGTTTGCTCCTGTTAAGTAGGAACGTGTGAAGTGCCTGCCTAAGCCGGGACAGCCAGGGATGGAAAAGATCTGCTCTGGCTGCTCTTCAGGGTTCAGAAGTGCCTGCACTTACCCCTATATGCTAAATATAATTACATAGCTCAGTGGTGTTTCACTTAAAGGGTCTGAGGGCCAGATTTATGATGGTGCTTGCGGCTGCAGGTATGTGTACAGGGGAATTCGCACAGCAAAGTCTGCCATGGACAGGTAGGTTCCAGTCCCATTGCTCTTGGTGGGAGTCAGGTGCTCACCAGCCCAGCATCCTGTTACAGCGCTGGCTGTCTTTTTAAATCTGGTCCAGGATTCCCACTTTCATATATGACTTCAGCCAGTTTTTCTTCTGAAATGACACACCTGTTTTTATCTTTTTCCAACAAATTTACACATGATCGAGACGAAAATGAGAAAACAGAAGCCAAGAGTGGATGTGTTAATTTAATTTTAGAAAGAGGACAAAATAGTACTGAGAAGGAACCATAAGTATGCACTAGAGAGCAGGGACGCTGAAGTACATTGCTGTATTTGCTTTCCTGTAACTCTCTGATGAGGTTCCTTCTAAGTACCCTAACGCGTACCGCTGCCTGACCTGCGCACACACAAGTACTCGGCTCGGTACAAACGCAGGAGTGTTCTGTGATGGCCGTAACCATTGCAGCGGCGTGCTCTGCCTAGCTGGTGGGCTTCGCATCCTCGCAGAAGTGCTTGGCTCAGAGGGCACGACAGGAGGGCCTCAGTCCTCCTGTTCGGGCCCAGGTGGGATATCTGTGCATGGAGCTGCACTTGGCAATATAGATGTGCCCCAAATTAAAGTCCTGCCACAAGCCTTTTCTACGTGGGATTTCCACTCATGTCAAAGGGATTTTCCCATGTGGTGGGCAGGTCTGTGCCCACAATGGAGAGCATTCATACCAGCAAGCTTTAGACATCTGATTTGTCTGCCTGAATTAACCAGTTAATTTCCCTGGGCTTCCTACACAGTGGAGGCAGAGGCTGTGGCAGCAGGTAACTCTGAACGCGGGGTGAAAGCACACGTGCTGCACTGCCTCCTGGAAGAGCTGCTCTCCCTGCCCGCCGGCCGGAGGACCCTAAGGCATCGCCAGATAAGTTTGAGGACTGGAGGTGGGTGGCATAAGTAATCTTGCAGTGTTTTATGGTAGCACCCATGGACTAAGTACATGAAGGCACTAAATACAGCCCGTCTTCTGATGGTAGTTGAAAGTAGCTGCATAAGAATCAATGGGATTTTTCTGGATGTGTTTGCCCCAGCATATGTAAAAGTCAAATTTGGGCCAGTATCTGGACTGCTGATAAGGGCCTCTACTGAGCAACATGATCTTTAATGCACTACTGAACGTTGCAAAAGGAAGTTACCTTCCCCCACCCCACTTCACAGAGAAAACAGGAACTGGGTGCCCAAAGTATAGTTAATTAACAACTGCATTGGACTCTCTTTGTGATTCACGCAGCCAAGTTAGAGGAAAGCTAGAAGCACAGATTGTGAGAAAAAAAATACTCTCCTTGAAACTCAGTATTATCAGTAGCAAGTGATCAGCTGCTACTAGCAGCTAACTATATTTCACAGGGAAAGTAGTGCCTAAACAATCACTGAAGATTCCAACAGAATTTAGCTTCAACCTTTTGCTAAAAGTTGCACTTTTTTTTAATGGGGTCTGTTCTTGCCAGCCCTTGTGGCACCTGGTCTGACAATTGTACAACTGAGTTCATTGCCTGGGCAAGAATGTCTTCCCAAAATGCAAGAGTCCTGGCATTTCATGGATTCAATACAGAATATAAAATCAATAGCCAGCTAGAATTGACATTCTTATTTGTTTGCCATTCCTGTAGCTGTATAATAATGTTGTAGTAATCTGCTCTGAGGAAAGGATAGCCAAAAGAACCCACGGGAAAAAACTGCTTCACTATTTTGGGCACCTAACTGGAAGCATCTGCGAGGGGCTTGTTTTACCAGTTACAGATTCACCAGGCACATTTGAAAATGGACCCAGCACTCGCGTATTCCCCTTCTATGTTCTAATTCAAAGTTCCTTCATCCCCAGTGATGCTTTCTGGTGATTTTGCAGAGCATCCCATGTAAAACTGTAATGTAATATTGAAATACTGAATACTGTTTAAGAACCAAATCAAAAGTAGTTTTTTTTTTTTTTTTTTATATGGGATGGTTTCTGTCTTCAGGATCCTAATTTCATACGGTCCTATGTTCCCCCTGAAGCCCTGACTCCCGCCTCAGCACATGGCAGCTCACAGTACCCAAAAATACAGGATTGGGCCCTTTGATACAATTTAGAAGAAATCGGTATTCCCTCTATATTAGGTTACGGGGCTGTTCTGTCAGCGGTTCCTTCAGTGAGACAATTCATACTACAAAATACCATATTTGGGAACAGGTGTTTGCAGGATTGTGCCTTGCTGAATCAGGAACCCAATTCGCAATGTGAGTTCCATTCTAAAGCTGACTCATTTTTCTCTAAGCCCTTCTAAATTCAAGTATTCCTGTTTTCAAATTTACAAGGTTAATCGTAGAGATGAAACTCTTTTTCCCACTGCACTCAGAGGAAATACCTAATTTTTAACTTAAAATTGATACACAGCTTCATGTAAGTTGATGAGTGTACAAAGTTTTAGTCTAAAAGAGGCTTATTTCCTTCCTACTGCTTAATTTATTTTTAATTCTTAATATTGTTTTTTCTGCTCTTTCTGGCAAAAATGAAGCTACCAAAAATAAAGAATAGCGTGTCTGTTGGAAGACTATATTTTTGAAGATAAAAGCACAAATCAAAACATAACCCGTGTGTGGAATTTTTAAGAGCCCAAATAAAACAAGAGGTTTTGTGGAGTCCTTACTCTTTAAATATAAAATCATATACAAAAAGAATTTCAGTTCTTTACAACAAAATTAATCATGTCTTCACTAGTGTACACTTGTAAAATTCAATGTACTTGGGGCAAGTAATTTGAATGTGGCTTTTTAGTGGAAAAATGCACAGAACATCCCTCATTCTTGTGGTAAGACTGGGCAAATGGACATTATGCCAAGGCTTGAAAATTATGATGAAAATTTTGTTGAAGAAGTGGAATGGAAATGCTTGTGCATCTTTATTATCTAGAAAAAAATATTTAGAATACAATTGCAGCATTTGTTCTTTAGAAACCTCCGTTGGCTCCTAGTGATGTTGGGAATGCCGCTGGCTTTAGCAATCTGACTTAAGCTTCCATGGATAAATAGACTTGTATAACACAATCTAACAAATCCTATATCCCTTTAATGTATACATGCACTTACTTTGTGAACTTGTAAACCATTTCTTTTCCTGCTTAATGTATTGAATCAGTCTGGTATTGTATGAGGTATGTCTATAAATATCTAATTGCACATGCTAAAAATTATGTTACACTAATCAGCATATACTTAGAAAGGATGGAGAGATAACATAAATAAAAGATAGGTTTGGAGCAAAAATCCTAAACAGGACAGACTGGATTCTCATCTAGCGAAATTGACATAAATTAATTGATATTAGCAGAGATATGCTGTTTTCTGAATTTAAAGGTCTGGCTCTGTACAAAAGCAATTAAAAGAAAAAATACAGCATGTCCTCAATGCTTAAGTACAAAAGTCTACATCTGAAAACTGTGCCTGCTGCATGGAGCTTGCTGGGATGCAGGTGCCTGAGACCACTGACACATCTTTTCTATTTTATTCTACTATTTTCATTTTCACCTGTGCATGTGAGAGAGTGAAGTATATAGTATATATAATTTTTAAAAGTTTGACCTGTTTGATATACATAAACCATTATCATAAAGGAATGCTCATTACAAGTGACTTATGCAGGGAAATATTTTACATATTTGCAAACAGAAGAAAAGAATAAGAAAAAGGATTTAAAACACATCAGAGAAATAAGTTAAACATTTAAATTTAAAGTGTTTAAAAGAATAAATAAATCACCTGGTTAGGGGACTTTGCTTTACTGGATTCACCTTGAAATCTCCCCAGACAAGCCCCCAGTGAGACGTTGTCTTCTCTCTGGACTCCTTCTTCCACTTTTTCACTTAGTTGCTGTCTGCTGAAATAGATACTTCTCCTTTTTTCTCTCTGTTTTTTTGCCCCTGTTCCCCTCCCTGATTTTTCAATCAGATTATTTGTGTCAAAATCTGGCGGTGAAGAAACAGCCAATAGAGAAGCAGAGTCCAGAAAGTATTTGCTTATCAAAACTTTCCAGGACTTTGAAAACTTGAAGAGAATTCACGATGCCCAGCTCTAAACCCTAGGGGCAGCACCCTTAACTTTCTGGGGCTGCTTTGCTTTCTGCAGGAATACTCTTCCGTCATATTGACAAAGAGCATGACACAGGCAAATAATGTATGAAGCAGGCATTTGTTATTTTGCTTTTTCTTAAAAAAAAAAAAAAACTCTTAAGAAACCTGTATTTTTACACACATTTATCCGTGCATCATATCTTTCACAAACAGACACACCATCTGTCTCACATACACACACTGACTACTTCAGTCTCATAAACAAAACCATATAGCACATATGCACAAAATTATTATATTCCAGAATGGATCTTTTATCTCTTCAATTTCCGAGGAAAAGGAATAAGTACTTTCACAGTAATAACTGAAAAAGATGCGTGTTAATCAGCCTGCGTTTTCCTAGACATATGTGTGTAATCCATACATATTTTAAGCATTGCTCTATCTATATACAGCTGTATATAGGATATAAATATAGACTTAGGAAAGCTCATTAACAAGGATCTTTGCAAAAAGCTCTTCAACTCAAGAGCAATAATAAGAATTTGTACAATCGTTTGCTTTCAAAAAAGGTTTGAAAATGGGTTTATAAGTGTGAAATAATTGACTGCAACCCACCCCCCGTAAAGGTAGGGTGAAAAAAGGGAGAGCAAAGCAGAGGCAGAGTGTCTTTTCTCATATCCACCTGGTAATTCTCCAGTAGAGGTTAGAACAGGAACTGAAGAAAATTGATTTTCTTCGGAGAATCCTTGGACACAGCTCCTATTTGGGGACAAGCAAGGAGAGCTGATCTTCCCAAAGGCTTGGGGGGAAAAAAGTAATTCCTTGATTTCACGTGTTTTCAGATTTTCACCAGTTTCCTGACTGTGCAAGTGCATACTGACATGCTATATGTGCCCTTGGTTATCTCCTCCTGCACTAACAGCACAGTGTGTGCATGGTTGGAACAGCAAAGATGCCTTTCAAGAAGTCTATAATTTAAGGTGTATATAAGCATACACCCAGCTGCCAAGTGCCAACTACTCGGACTTTGCTGTCAGAGAATTGCCTTTATGTCATGGAGTTTTTCTGTTCGTTGTGAGATTTCAAATGCATTTCACTGTTTTCTGCAGTTGGTTGCACTATGCTAGGATTCAATGCGGTTGCTTTTCCTGCTGTAGTACAGCGTGGTGAAAGCACCAGCAAACAGTAACTTTTTTTTCTGCCGTGCAACAGGATCGGCTGCAGGGTGGTGTTCCCTGACGGAGCAGATGTGGTCCAGAGACACTTCAGATTCATCGCGGAGGTATTTTGCGTCTCGCTGTGGGCAGGCAGTGGGGGCCTTAGCGCTCTCTGCTGGGACAGCCACAAGTCACAGTTCTTGTCGTGCCCTGCGCAGACACCGCATTGCCCCATGGCACCGGACAGACTGTGCAGTGGGTTTTGATGCAACTTGGAGATAGGAGCGTAGATTTCACCCAAATTGAGAAAGACTCAGATTTTAATCTTCGCCCATCTGTCATTTACTGAACATAATTAATTCTTGCTGTTTACAGAAGCAAACAATCCCTTTTCCCTTTCCCTCTTCCCCTCCTTATTTATCTAGCTGTTTTGCATGAAAGAAATGTTCCCAAAGCATTGTGCTAGCAAGCTGATTTGCATCCTCTTAAACACAGGCATTTGAAGGATTACATTTCCCGCTACAAAAGACAAGCATTGTAACAGAAAACCAAGATGTACACTGCAGCTTCGGGGTTTCATGTGAAGACAGTTACAGGAATTAAACAAAATAGGAAAATGACAAGCTGCTGAAAGGACTGAGATGTTATTTTGTGAAACATTGGAGCTGGCTTCTGCCAGCACCTTGATCACAGATTTCCCATTGACATAAAGTTCAGTAGGCTGCAGAATGTGTCTCTTAAACTAGAGACGGCAAAAACAGCCACAAAAAAAATCCTACAAAAGAATAATTACACAAAAAATCTAATAGCATGTTCAGTAAAACTTCACCAGCTAGCTGACTTCAGAGATGCTCCAAAGAGCACTGGGCACAGTCATTTGGAGAAGGAGGATGGCTACATCTCCTAGTTTCAGTAACTTGTGTGTAGAACAGCTGCAAAAAAAAAAAAAAATCTGTATCAGCTGATCTGCTTCCCTGAGTAGCTATCATCTCACAAAGCACAGATATAATTTCATACAAATTGATCCCTGAGATAAGGGGCACAGATACTCTGTGACTATTACTATTATCACTACTCTAGAATGCCTGAAGAGAGATGGGAACACTGCTGTATCTGGTTCAGTTTTCATTCATCCCCTCTTCCTTTATTTTATTTCAGGAGTTCCTATGGACCAAATAGTTGCAGGACAGAAGCGCAGTCAGGAAAGCTGTCACCTTGGCTTGTTGTAATCTTACTCTTCCCTAAATTTCTGTTTGTGGCTCCTGTTAAATTTATCACCTCTCCTCTCCAATGATATCAATAGAAAAAGGTGATTTATACAAGCTGGAGGAAAAAAAAAAAGTGTTGGAGATATATTTTGGGCTAGAAGGACCTTTGAACAGACCCCATGTGGTCAGTCATACTTTGTGTTCTTATTGATATAATTTTCCCTGTTCTCTCTTCTTGTTTCAGGGTCAGCAGACAAAGAGGAGAGCCACAGAGGGCTTCTTTGGACTCGCAGAAGCTTGTGCTGTTCCTGACCCACATGGGCCATGGTGGATGTACAGCTAGTTCAGCTTGCAACTGAGGACAATTTAATTTTGTGTATTGCTGTGAGTTCTTATTACATGTCATATGCTCTAGTGCATCCTAAGTAAATAGATTATTAAATGCATAACTCCGTAAGAATAAACAGGTTAATTATAACACAGCATGCCTATTCTAATGCTGTCGTCTTCCCTTTAAAATCTAGCAGCAAACCCCTCCCATAGCATCCATATTTTCTATGCCAATTTTAATGTTACAGTAATTGTCACGCTAAAATAACACGACTAATTGCTCTCAGTTCTTTTCTGAAGCTCATCCTAATTTCCCCACTTTTCTGT
This sequence comes from Anseranas semipalmata, assembly GCA_013399115.1. Lineage (NCBI taxonomy): Eukaryota > Metazoa > Chordata > Aves > Anseriformes > Anseranatidae > Anseranas > Anseranas semipalmata. The sequence goes on from VXAA01005480.1 coordinate 1,279,617, forward strand.
GGCAGATTAAATAAACATGTTGTCTGCACAGCAGGAAAAAAATACCATCACTCAGTCCAGACTGCAGTAAATACTAACTGCAATGCTCAGGGCAGGACTAGATTAAAAACGTGCTCACGCCAGGCAACTCTATCTCATCCAGAAGCGGGATGACCTATTGCAGGTGCAACACAAAGGAACTGTCTTGGGCTTGCAGGGATGAGAGCAGTGGAAGGACACAACTAAAGCCACAGAAGTTAAAAATCAACTGGTAACTTCTCTGATAGGGTTCTAATGTATGTTTTCTTATACCTAGTTTCTACTCTGCAAATCCAGTGTCTGTAATTCCCACTGGCATCTGAGGACAGTTCATACGGATTAAAGAATTGGATCAAACATTTGCAAAGCACCGTCAGTGCATCCCCACTGAACTCCCCCTATGTGGAGAATGAGGAATGCTGAGACCCTACCAGCCTGAGGGTCGAAACATTGAGTCAAAAACCAGTTGAGTGGCATACAAAAATGAAGGCTAGATAACCTTCCCTCAGGTAATTTCCTTTCTCCTAAACTTTATTATTTCCACAAGGATAAATAAACATCTAAAGGAAAAGGAAGGATGAAATGTATGTCATATAGTTGCTGCATTTCAGAAAAAAAGAGGAAAATAATCCTTGTCCGTGGTTTGCTTGGAACTGAAGGAGTGCTCAGGGGTCCAAAATGGAAAGAATGAAATGAGCTTTGTATATTCATGAAGTAGAAAGCAGATCAAAGCTTGGGTTTTCTGCTCGGTAGCAACGGGCAGGCTCCGCGACACCGCAGGCCCCAGGTGCTGACAGAAAACAGCCACAATGGCGGCGCTACCCAAGGCCACCCCAGTCAGCGGGACGGGCGCTACGTGCCCGGGTGCCCGCACGGAGGGACCAGGGGCTGGGCCGGGCCCCTGGCGCGCGCCCGCCACCCTCAGCGCGGCCGGGCCTTGTTTACCGGCCGCCGCCCGGCCCCGCCCCGCCCCCCTCACGTGACCGCCGCCCGGGGCTCCGCGCGGCACCGCCCCCAGAATCACGCGACCTCTCCGCGGCCGCATCGCTCTCCCGCGCCCAGATCCCTC
>VXAA01005480.1:1280753-1320712 GCA_013399115.1 Anseranas semipalmata
AGGCAGGGCCAAGATGGCGGCGCCCTGTGGGCTAGAGGAGTCCTGAGTGGTAAACAGCTGAGGGGAGGAGAGGGAGAGGTGAGTGCTCGGCCTTCTCCTTCCTCCCCCAGCGGGGCGAGAGCGGGGGCAGCCGGGNAAGGGGACGGGGCTGGGGGGGGGAAGGCGAGGGGAGCAAGCCTGGGCAGGGGGAGCGGCGTTCCCCGGCCCCCTGTCCTCCTCTTCCCCGTCGCTGTCCCTCGTCCCCCCCAGGGCTGCCCCGAGGGGGCTGCTCCGCCCGCAGGGCCGCCCTGCCGGCCAGTCCCCTTCGGCCGTGTGCGGTTCGAGCCGTTCCTTGGAAGAGGTTCAGCACCCGGATTCCAGCGCTGAGGAGCGGTTTGCAGACTTCCCCTGCCTCCGTCGTTTGCTAAGGGGGCTATCTCGTCTGGGGTTGGGTATTGAAGCAGTCAAAAGTCTTCCCTCTGGCGAGCAGGGCTCCTCATTTTTCCTTGCTCATGGGGAGTTAGCGTGAAGTCAGGATGTTGTTTACTTCTACACGAAAACGCTTTGCTTCCTATTATCGCAGAGAACTTGGAAGGCTGCAGTTCAGAAGTTTTCACTCTGTTTGTTATGAAGGTAGTCTGTCATTGTTTTATCTCTTTAGTCAGTGCTCCCCCCCCCCTTTCATTTTTTTTAATGAGCCTTTTACAAGGCAGTAAGTGAAAAACACATGCCTTAAAGGAGTATGTGATTCAAAACCCACAGAAATGACACACAAACAGGGATCAGGCTTTGTCTGCAGAACTGTTTCCAGAACTGCTTTTTCCAGAGAACCTTCCAGTGGATGGTAATGCGGAAGGTTTTCTTTCTTTGTCTCGTCTGATCCTGTAGTGTCCTAGTGCTGACTTCTTGGCAAGTTGTTAGACACCCATCATACTTGAAGCACCACTGAAGTGATCCGATCAGATGGGAAAAGACCCTCCTCAGTATGAACATGTATGAACAACAGAGAGCTGGCAGCTGAATATTTTTAAAACTCGGGGACTTTGAATAATTAGCGCAAGCATTGGCAATACATCTGTCTGAAGTTGATTTTACTTTGCTCAGCAGCAGTAAGGTACCAGATCTGCTTGCTTATCAGAACGAGCTAAGTTAAGTTTAAGCTTATAATCAAGGATTTAAAATCCCTTACTCTGTTTAAACAAAAACAAAACACACATCTTTTGTTCTGTTTTTTAGTTAACAGCCTCATCAACCCTAGGCTAAATTGTATTTATGTGGGGTGACATCAACTTAGTAAGTAAGTCAGAAATATAGTCAGAATATCTACTGTGTCATGAGATAAGCTTTAATTAAAATGATTTTATGTGTGGCTGTTTTTCAATCTCAGCTACTTGATTCTGTTACTTGAGAGTTTACTTTTACGGTGACTAACAAAAAGCAGCATTATTAAAGGGCTCTTACGTGAGCTGTACTGTCCGGTTGCAGATGTTCTGGTGTTTTGAACACTGGACTTCAGTAACTTTCTAATTTAGCGCTGGCCCCGTTTTAGAGCTGAACTGCTAGGATGTTGACTTGTACCAATCCCTGATATTCTTACAACTGTCAGACATCTTCTTGTCAGATGTGAAAAAAGCTGGTGATGTGATTGCCAAAGTCGGTCTCTATAAGAACTGAATAGCCTGCAAGACACATGCACGCACACACCTACCTCTTTGGAAAAGATCTCTTCCACAATGAGCAAGTCAAATAAATAGTCAGTACACTTTTTAATGGTGGAAGCAAGGGAGAGGTACCAGATTCTATGGCATGTTGTAGCCAGGTGTATATTTTTTTTGAGAGAGAATATTACAGCTTAGGATCTTGCTCTAGTATGTAGCCACTGTATTTTCATGTAGTTTAATAAATATGATAAAGACAAGTAATAATACTTGCTTTGTTAGCATAAGCACTTTTTTGGGGTATTACGTTAAGATACAAAGCAAACTTCTTGAACCAGTGAACTGCTATCACTTTCTTGGGTGTTATTCATTTTTGTTTTTAATTAAAAAGTGTGACATCATTTGGTATGGTTCTGTGTTCTGTGTATTGCCTGTTTTAATTCCTGGGGTAGTTAAAATGACTGAGTACACTAGTTAGTTTGCAGGGGTTACAAGGTTTATTGAATTGCAGTGTAACTCTTGGAATATGTTTAAAGGATTCTTCTGGCAAAAAAAAAACATGCTGCAGAGGTTAAGGAGTCTCAGTCATTGTGTTACTGTGAAATCTAGAGCTCTACATTCACCTGTTTGTAGTTTTAAAAAGATTCCTTAGCTGAACTTATTTTCCTCATGTACAGTTAATTAAATTGACATGGAAAAATAGTGCTTGTTCTTATTTATTTGTTGTTAATATATATGGTTATATATAAGGAACTGAAATAATTCCCTTTCAGGTTAGTAACTGATCTGTTAGCATGGCTTCTGCCAAAGGGTTAAGTGTCAGCTCTGCTGTGTTTGGGCTTTTTTTCAGTATGCATTGCTTTTAAATAATTTTCCCTCTGTCAGAAGTTTGATGGGTAGCAATTAGTGTAATGTATTGGCACAGCATAGTTTCAAAAGAATCTTTAAAAATGCTGAATGTGATTCTCTCTTTTTATTTGAGGGTATTGTTTTTTTTTGTGATCTTCCTGCTTCAGTTAAGCACCTGTAACAAAGTACACGAGAGAATATAATAATTCATTATTATCTTATAAAATAATTACAGAGTTTAGGAGCGGGATCTTGTATCAGATCTTAAAATAACCAGAAAAATGCAGATTACTAGAAGAAGACAGACACCTGCATTATTATAAATAAATGAAATTTATTGTATTGCCAGTTGTAATGATCCATCTGAACTGAGGTTTAAAGCGTTCTGGGTTATTATTTTTAGGGGGTGGAAAAGGGTGTGATCAGCTGCTTACTGTCCTATTGTCACCATTGCTTTTTGTTGCTACTGTCAGTTTTCATTCACTGCTTATGTTTTGCAGACACTGTCACTTCTATAGCAGTAGTGTTTATTTGTGAAGAAATTATAAAATCAGGTATTTCTAGGAAACCTAAAACAGGCCTGGATTATGTGTATCAGCTGGGAGGGAGGGAGGCTTATCTTTTTATAGCTATAGAACATTTCAAAGTTTTGAACATGAGGGGCTGCATTCTTATCAATTTGAATTTTTCTTCAAAAATAATGATCACTCTAAAACACTTCTCCTCATTCATGGCCTCTGCCAAAGCAATACCTGTGGGCCTTGCTTTGCCTGCAGTGGAAATCAGATGGAAAAATTTAAGTCTTGATGTCTGGCTTCCCTTTATTGCTGTCAGCAACGGTCTTATGTTGTTAAAATCCCCCTATTCCCTTGTTGGTGGGGGTAAATAACCATTTCCTCGCATGTCCCAGATTTAACTTATGATTAATGAACAGGGATGAAATGCTGATGTTGGCCACATGAGTGCTGCTCTTCCCCCCACTAAGTGCTCCTGAATTTCTACGTTATTATAGCAAATGCTAAGGACATTATGGGAGGAATATGTGCATATGTTGAGCGTGTCCCCCTCCTTCCCACCCCTCACAGAGGCATAATTGGCACTACCAGCTGCTTTTTCATTTGGCTTGAGATAAAAATACACTGAACTGAAGAACATATCTTGACAGAAATACTTACAGAAGTCATAATCTTTTGAAATACTCTATCTCATTTTCCACTTAGCCTTTTCCACTGAATATTTATACAGTCTTTCCCTTTGTCTTGAGTCTGTAGCTTAACTATATTATGTTGTGGTTAAATTAGCTACTGAAAACTTTATTTTTAACAAACAGCTTCTTTGCTTCTTGGTTTCTCCTTTTAGTCCTTTCAGCTGGCTCTGAAGTTGTATTGGTACTTACAGTTCAGACTTCAGATAAATTTGTCTTCATAAAAGGTCTTGAATATAACAATAAGAAGCTTGCTATTGATGTCTATATCTCACAGTGAGACCAAAATATTGCATTTTAAAAGGTAATTAAACATTTTTTTTCAGTCTTTGCTATCTGGTGCCTTGGATATTTTATATAAAACTAATAAAAATGTTAGTGAAGAGTCAGTGCCTCAGACTGCATGGAAAAGTTACATGGCTGCATGGATGTGGAAATTCTTCTAATAGGGGAACGATTGCAATAGTTAGAGATGGAAGAATTAGAGATTCATCTTGTATACCATGTGTTTGAGAAGAAAGACGCGGCCATGATACGATACTGTAAAGATTTAAGGGAGATCCTGTTCGCCACAGATGTTAAAACAATCCCAGATGCAAAGTACTGTGGCTTTCAGTGGATGATCTCAGTGTTTTACCAGACAGTGGAAGTTCCCTAACTTGGCCTGTCCTGAGTTCCTTATCTACGAGACTTGAAAATCACATCACAAATTACTGGCGGGATTGGTCATAAATCACCCAGATACCATGGCTCCTGGGAGCTGTACTTCCACCTTCCAGAGTGCAGTGGTTTCATGTTTATGTTAAATGCCTGTTGCTTGTAAACTAGTTATTCAGCTGTCTTTGCTTAAAAAAAAAAGAAAACACACATAATAGAGTTTCACACTGTTGCTGGAATTCCCTGGTTTGTTCATTTGTGTTGGGCATTGTGGTCCCAGCATGGTTAGAGGAGTCGCAGGATTTCAAATCTGTTTCTCACAAATGACTTCAAAGGAGATCTTGGGTCAAGAAAACGTTTTTAGAAATGTGACTACTTGTGTGTAGTGGGGTGACATTGTACTGCTCTTTATGTAACTTCAGCAGATAAACTTCCCACCTAATGAAGTGACTCTGGAATATTGTCCCATTTTTAGAGCTGGGCTGGAATACTTTTAATATTTTCAACGCTGGCTTTTGGAGTGAAGATTGCTTCACTTCGCGTGAAGTATTTTCAGTGCACAATTGACTGATAGGCAAGTTCATTTAGATTATGCTGGATTTATTGGCACAAGGTTACTTGAGCCAGCTGTTTTAATTAGTTTAGGGAGCTTGGGAAGTTATTAGTTACCTACATGTATAGTTATCATGAACTAAGCTTGCGTTGTCAGCCTTGCTTTTATCTGATTGTAGTGTTTGTGCGTGCAGTCAGGCCAATAGCGTAAAGTTTGGAATCCTCTTACCTCCTGAACACTTAAACCAGAGTTTTTCTCATCTGACTGCAAGTGTGTTGTTGAACCCGGCAACCAAAACCCAGCTTCTGTTGTCTGCATAGATGTTTTTTGATTTCACCATGCTATCGTTCCCCTCTGGCAACATCAGAATTAGTGAAACCTGTTGTTGAGGTTTTTAGTGGTGTCATGAAGATCTGCTCCAAGTATAATAGTATTCCTAGAGGAAAATAAGAAATAAAAGCATTCTGTGTGGTAAGTTCTTCTCCGTTCTGTGCATGGAAGTTGCTTTGGCAGTGGTGTGTGGGTGGGGTGGGGGAACAAAGGAAATAACGTTGACAAGGTCTTGATGGGGTAAAAAAGCAGAGACTGGTGTTTATGCTGCTTTAATTCTTAAAACAGGTTTTGCTTGCAGCTGATTTGGGGGTGTGGTCGTGTATCTCTTTTGTTAACGGCTTTAAACAACTAATTCATGTTGCTTAGAAGCCGGTGAATCTATTGCTTAACCATAGCTGAGACTGGATTCTGATGGGAACTGGGGCACCTCTGTTAGCAAGCCCTTTACAGTCTCAAAGATAGTGTTCTCAGAAATAACTGGATAGATTACTTGTAGTGAACTATTTCCCTGTATAGTTCTGCAGTGGTGTTCTGGGACTGTGTGAATTCTGGCTATCTCGACATAACTAATTTAATAAATTAAGTGTTACAATGGTTCCTAGAAACTAACAGTCAGCTCCTGAAAATGGTTAACAAAGTAGGAGGTTGCACCGATGAGTGGCTTTAAACTTTTTGAATGGATGGTTTCGCTCTTTGAATATTGCTTCCCCTCTAAACAGCTCCTCTTTGAGGAGGAAGTTCAAGCTTGGAAGTTTCCATGAAATAGTCAAAAACAAAAAACAAAAAAAAACCATAAAAACAGCAAATCCCACCCCTAATCTTTTTGGAAAGTAGACTGGAATCTGTTATGTATTTGAGTAAAAAGTGACTCTTCCCTCCCACCCCCAAGTTTCCATTTAATTATCTTTAGTTGAAAGTCTAGCTTATAGTACCAGCCAGTTTTTAAGGTCTTGCCAACATGGGAAACAAAAAGAAATGGCATTCAAATCTTCAAATCTTCCATTAGCAGACTCTGTTAGTTGCTTGTAGATGAACAGAAAATGTATTTGGACTGCTCAGCTATGAGCATTGAAAATCGAGGGTGTTTTTGTGTTCTGGAACTGTGATTACTGAAACGCTTTAAGAAAGTTGCTATAGAAATGCCTGTTGTGAGTGTGGTGCTATATTGTCACCTTTGAATTTGCAATCAGTGCCAAATTAAGTAAGCTGGTGTCTTGTGGCCCTAATAAAAGTGACCTTGGGCAGCTTTGCAACTAGGAAGTGCTATGTTGCAAATGACGAAGTTTACTGATAGACAGGTTAACTCCTGCTGTCCAGTAACTCTGTCAAACATGAGTTTTCAAGAAAGCAATACATATATGACTTATTATAGCATTATCTCCTAAAATAGAACCCTGATACATGGTCCTTAGCTAATGTGTAACAGTGTTTTGACTAGAGACTGAAGACTTGGACAATTACAGTAATTATTCTAGATTCAGAATGTGGTAGGATAAGAAAAGGCTTGTGTGTGTGTAAGATTTTACTTACCATAAATAAAACTCTTTAGCAGCTTCTTAAGGTTCACAGTACAAAGCTGTAATCTTGTTGTGAAAGCCATCTAGTTTGAGGCCATTGCACAGCCTAACCTATGGACAATTCTGGAAAGGGCAACTGTGCAACAAACACTTCTTGGTGTTTTTCAAACTAAGGGCTGACTCTTCTTGTACAGGAGGTACCTGGCTCTGCTATTCTTAGTAAAGAATTTAACATTGTTCTGAATATGCAAGGTTTCGTAAGGAAGAGGTAATTTGTTAATCTGTTCATGCTTTTTTCTTTATTAGTGATCATGAAAGGTGTGTGGTTGACAGCACTGCAGACAGAAGCTCAACGCATCCACAGAACAGGTGCAGTATACGCAGTTGCAGTAAAAAAAAAAATCTTGTGTGTAAACTTGGTTATGTGTCAGTCCTGCCTTCCATATAGGCAATGAAAAATGTATGCTAGCTGGAAATCAGAGAAAGAAGAAACTCTTGCTAATAAAATTGTTGTGATGCGAAGCCAGATTCTTTCTGCCACTTGGAAAGTGTAGGGTTCTTATGGATGGAGGAAAACTTGATTCATGCTGGGGTAGATAGGTGTGATAACTACATCCTTCCCTCACTGCTACATGGAAGAAAGCCACCTAAAAAGCCTGAAATGGTTTAGATTTACTCTTGCTTAGTACTGTGAAGGTGACCAGAGTCATTTAATCGGCACAGTATTGCTTGTAATAATCTATACAGCTTGTGCACTGTGGGGTTTTTAATATATAATGCACAAATTATACATGTGAAAATGAGGTATGTTGTGCTGCGAAGCTTGTAATTTAGTATGCACGGATGGCCAAGCAACAGCAGCTGTAGTAACCGAAACTGAGTTTCTGAACAGCTGCAACTTGGCCACATTGCAAGTATTAAAGCACAGATCTATTAGTATGCAATAATGGAAAGCCCAGGGCAGTGAATTTCTCATCTAGCCACAGGAGTGGAAAAGGATCTTGAGCTGCATATTTCTTCCAGAGTGTAGACCACTATGCAAAGTGCTTGAAAGGTTGGTCGAGGAGGAATTGCTGTAAGAAAACGAGAATGGAGTGATTACAGGGAGCTATTTGCATTTTATTCAGAACTTTAGTTTTAGTTGACTTACCTGGAGAGCAAGTAAAAAAAAGATACGGAAACAGAAAGCTCTGACAGTCACAGTCTATGTACACTATCCAAAGTCTTCCATGTAACAGATTAATGTTTTAAAAACAAACAAAAAACCTTTTCTGTCACAGCTTTTATTGCAGGTGTGTAAGTTGTAACAATCCTTTCAGTGTAAAACTGTTAAATGGGCCATACTGCAGAAAAGAAACAGGGGAAGTGGTGAGAGATCTCAGATGGAAAGGAAAAAAGGAAAGCCCATTCATCTGTTCTCTCTTCTCTCCTAGTCTGGTAGAGGCACCAATGAGGAACTTCCTGAAATTTTAACCTCCAAATTCATGTTAGTACATGAATCATGGCACAACAAGGAAATGTTGGCGAGCTCCTCTCAATGCTGGATTCTCCAATTCTGGGTGTCCTGGAAGATATAACAGCTGCATTCAAAGATAATCTCATTTGTGGTATGTATCCTTATAAGTAATTGGAGGTAGGGTTTTGCTTTTACACCAATAAAGACAGAATAATGTGGTGGTATTGTTTTCTGTCAAATACACTCTTTTGCAAAAGTGACTTGAGAGAAACTCTTAATATTTGGGATTTATATTGCTTTAAGGATTGAGGCTTGTCTTCAGTCTGTTTTGCTTAATGCATGTCTCTTGGAAGGTTTGTTAAATAACTGTTAAAATGCTGTTATAAAATGATTGGATTTTCCTGGGGCATAAGCTCAAGTTGTGGGCTTCTTTTTCTCTTTCTTTGTCAAGTGTAAAAAGAATTAGTGTCATGCACATTATGGGAAGTAGTGGGATTTTGCTTATTCAGAACAAACAAACAAAAATACTGACCCCAAACAAAACTTCAGACACAGACTTTCTTGAAAAAATGCTTTCTGCTTCTAAGGCATCCCTTATGTTGATGGAGCCTTTTCAGAGAATGAGAGCATTGTTAATGTCCTTATCCCTGAAGTTGTTTTTTATTTGCTGAAGGGAGATAATACACAATTGCTCCTGAACTCTTTTACCTCAGCTGGGTAAAACACTGTTGCAGTTAGCTATGTCTAGGTTTTTAAGGTTAGACAGTGCCACAGTAATTGCTCTTTATTTAAAACAAAACAAAAAACACTAGTTACTTTCCTACTGAGCTAAATGCAATTGCTTCAATGGTCGTGAACTAGAGAATGTAGTTGAGAGGTCTCATTTTCTTCAAGGTCTGAAACAGTAAGTACTAGTTTGAGTTATAAATTGTGCAATAGTTGTTATAAAGTTGAGCAGTGTTCCTGTAACAAATGTTTCATTTCTAGTGTATTGAGAATGTATGTTTTTTTTTCCTTTTTGTAAACAAACTGATAGACCGTGGACCTATGCTCGTGAACAACCTGGTAGACTATTACTTGGAAACAAATTCTCAGCAGGCACTGCATATACTGTCCACACTACAAGAGCCTCATGACAAGGTAAAAAAAATCTTGCTATTAATTATGGCAAATTTTAGCCTGGTAATGAAAGAAGCCTTTAAATAGCATCTGTTAGGATTCTGCTTTTGCATTCAGATATATAATTACCTTGTTGTAGAGATGTAGTATCTCTGTAGCAAGAGTAGGGATTTTTTTCGTTTATTTTTTGTTTTTTAATCTTCAAAAGACTCCATTTCCTGGGTTTTTTAAAGTGGCCTGGTTACCAAAGAACCTCTAAAATTTAACCTTTTTGAGGAATAATGTTGTTTCTTTGCAATGCTACTGCTGCTTGTTCAATGCTAGATTTGTTAGCCTGAAATCAATTGGGTATTTTGAGAGCAAGTAACCATTTTTAAATAGATTGAGAAAATGGCACTAGAAATTTTTATTTCGGCTGACCAGATTTTTAATATTCGGATCCTGCTCTTGGATCCCGTATATATGTAAAATACCCTTAGTTTCCATAACTGACAATAGCAAACTGCAGCATATAGATTGGTGAAAAACAATATACATCAGTTAAATATATAAAAAAAAAAAATCTTCGCTTTTTCTACTGCTCTCTGAAAAATCCTCCATCAGCACCTTCTGGACAAAATTAATGAATATATGGGCAAAGCTGCTACCCGTTTACCCACTCTCTCTCTGCTGGGACATGTGATAAGACGACAGCCATCTTGGAAACATAAGCTTTCTCAAGCACCTCTCCTGCTTTCGTTACTTAAATGTCTCAAGGTAAGAACTGTCACTGTTGTCCATTAAAACACTCGTACACCTGAGGTAAACCTACATATTTGTAATGCAAGGCATTTATTTTCTGTTTTGATGTCATTTAGTTAAGCTGTGAGAGGAGAGGAAATGTTGATTAAAATACAGAGACACACTAGAAAAATTTCAACTGAATATTCTGTGCTGCTCCTGTTATTACTGACAATCCTGTCTCTAAAAGCATCTGGTACTGTATAATTTTGAGTTAGGGAAGTTAAAGTTTGCTAAAACTTTTTTTTAAAATTAGTCAAAGACTGAGAGCCACCGGTGAAGTTGATGGATACCTTGAACGTGAACTTAGTGAGAAGTAACTTCCCATTTGTGCATTCTGAAATGCTTGCATGTAAAGCGATGTACTCCACTCCATCTGCAGTGTAGATGAGCCATACAATAGACTAGTCCATAGTGAAATTACCTTTGAATTGGTAGACTTTCCCCTCTTTGCCGCAGACATGCTGGAGTATGAAGAGGTGTCTGTCTCCCCATGCTTTTTTTTCCTCATCTACAAATTTATCAATTACCATACTGTGCAGTATTGTAACAGTGATTAAAGTGTGGAAAATGTTTTGAGACCTAGAATATGTTGTCAGTCGTATCATTTAGTATGATAGTGAAGAATTCATATCAGTTGTGTAAGTTGCATCAAAATGCATGATGTAGTCAAGTACCAGTGTTCTTCAAAATAAAAACACAACAAATTTTTAACTGCCAAGTAAAAAGCTGCAAGTGCTGTTACTGGAACTCTTGGTGAGTTCTGTTATCCTTTTCAGTGTGAGAGGGGTGAAATGTGTCAGAAAGCTAGTAGAACGGAGAGGTGGAAGGGGTAGGGATGGACATGAAACATGCTGTGAAAGGTTGTTTCACAGAGGGAGAATAGAGGAGGCGGAAGAAAAATCCATAACATCAACTATTTCCCATCAGCCTGGATGGATTCTGGGAGATAACAAGACGAGCTCAGTAACATCTGGCCACAGGCTTACATGCACCCTTCGTGCCCCTATCCTGGCAAAGCAGAGGAACTACTGAGGAAAATGTACATTAAGTTGGGAAAGCAAGTAGGGACTGCACAGGGAAAGGGTTTGAATGTATTCTGTGTCATGTCCTAAAATTTGGTTCTTTATTACCATTTCATCTAGCTAAAGATTTTTACTACCACAACCTTTTCTCTCAGTAAAAGCCATGGGGTTCTGATTGTTATTTGAGTTACTGCTTTATGAAATATTTAGCAGCTGGAGTCATCAACCAGGCATTGTTTACACTTGCATACCATACAGCAATGCCTCCCTCAAGTCTCTGTTTCAAAAGTACTAAGTTTTTTTTGGTGCACATTTGAAGTCTCTTAAACTGAGACAAGCTAGCTTTTAATTTAGTGAAGATTTGGAAGACCAAATAATTTATATGATAATTTATCATGTTAATCATCCTGAAAACTTGCTGTGACAATGTGACAGGTAACTTGTTTGCAAGATGCACAAAGGTAAGTTTGCATGAATTTAGGTTTTACAGAAAATCTTCTGACCCTTGTGTTGGTAATTGACCGACATCCTTGAATACCCTGATGAGATTTGTAGTCTTTTGCCCTCTGAACGCTATGTGTGCTTGGCTCTGGGAAATAGGAAAGGCAGTACGTAAGATGCTTCACATACCAGTGATTTTTTTTTTCCTACTTAATTGATGGAACTGTGGTGATGTTCCCTTTTTAAGTCAAGTCTTTTTTACAGAAAAGCAGCAGGCAAATGACAGGTCGGCAGCAAGAATCTAACATCTTTTTCTTAGATTTGTTCTGGATGAAAGAGACAATAACCTTGGTTCATTAAGATATGGTAGGTTTCAGACCGTTTCAAAGTAGAGAACTTTTTCCATGATGATGATTCCGGTGTTTACTTCATCCTTGGAAAAACTAAGTTCAACTCTTTTAACCAACTAATGCAAGTTTTTTCCCTTCTTGCAGACTGACACAGATGTAGTAGTACTCACCACAGGTGTCCTAGTGCTAATAACCATGTTGCCAATGATTCCTCAGTCTGGCAAACAGTACCTTCATGATTTCTTTGGTATCTTTGGGCGTCTCTCAACCTGGTGCTTGCAGAATCCAGGTGAGATTTCAATTTCGTTGCATGCAGTTATGGTTTAGCAGTATCCTTGTGACTCTTACGCAGCTGATGAGCACTTTCTTTTGTGAGACTCTTAATGGTCTGAGATTATTTAAATGCAGAAAATTATGTATTAAGCTCACAAGCTATGCTGTTCTTTGATAGAATTGGGCAGTACTTCTTTGCTCAAAAGCTAGAAACCTCTTAGATTCTCTAGTGTGGTGCTGCTATTACATGAAGTGTCACTGGACTGAAATGCTATCCTGATGGCAGTGAAAAAGCAGAGATTGATGTTGATGGATAGAGAAGGAAAAAATGCTAATATTTGAGGCAACTATTTTGGAATCTGAGATTCCCAGGTATGGGTGGGGAGGGAGAAGAAGCAACATGTAAGAATTTCTTTTAATATATAACTATCTGTAGTCATGAAAGTGGTGACAAACCTAGTCTTCTCAGTTACAACGTTGGTTTTGCTGAATTTTTTGTAAGTTATCTGAGATCTAACAGTATAGTTACTTATGCATGTCTTATGGCTGTATGAATAAATGCTGGGTTAAGCACATAAAGATACTATTTAGAGGGCAATTTGACACTGGCAAGTAAGATTGGAATTCATAGGACAGAAAGATGGCTAGTAAGAGTCAAGTCTGTTGTGAATGCATTTTCTGGAAAAGACAAGCTTTTAGTTTTTATTTTTGAAGTGAGGCATACCTTAATTTTCTTTTTCAATCATTCAGGCAGTCTTGCAAACTCTGTCTTACTATCTAGAGTGGCTTCAGTTTTTTAATTTGAATAGAAAATACTGTGCTTTAAAGACTAATTCCAACCAGTATCCTGTAATTCTTAATGGTCAATATATAATGTTTGGTTTTGCTGTTAGATGATGAGTATGTGTGGCCTGTTCTCTCAGAAGACTTCACAGCTTTGCTAGGGACCGTTTGTATTTCAGAAGAGTTGTTCCAGTTAGCATTTCAAATGTAAAAGCACTTTGCTTGCATTCTTAGAAGTTTTTTTCTTTCCTCCAATGTAGTGAAAAAGATTCTAACTACTTTTTCTAGGTCATGTGGCAGAGATTTATCTTGTCCATCTTCATGCCAGTGTTTATGCTCTCTTTCACCGTCTTTATGGAATGTATCCTTGCAATTTTGTCTCCTTTCTGCGTTCTCACTACAGTATGAAGGAAAACTTGGATACCTTTGAAGAAGTAGTGAAGGTAAAATACTGCTTATCACTGTATTATCTGAAACAAGAAATTCATAGCTGTATAAGGGCAGTTATGTGCCAAGTTAGTACACTACATTTGATTTAGCTGAGAGCTGCTCAACTGAATAAAGACAGGCTATTGAAGGACTGAAATCTCATTTGGGAACAAGATCATCTCTTGAAGCTGTGATGATATGTGTTGGCTTTAAACATCTGTTAAATGCAAAATTCTGTCCTATTGCAATCAGTTGGTTGCTCATCAGCTTAGTGTATTTTAGTGCAATCAGAAAAATGTTGTAATGATAATGTATACTTTTTTTTGCTCTTGCTCATCCAGCCAATGATGGAACATGTACGAATTCATCCAGAATTAGTGACTGGATCTAAGGACCATGAACTGGACCCACGAAGGTATATACATTCTCTCTGCTATTAGGAAAGTCTATAAATGAGTGGCTTCTAGCTGAGTTTATTTCAGAAGGCTTACAGCAAAAACTTTTCTATCAACAACACTGTGTGCCAGTGGTGTTTCATCATCCATTTTCATAGGTACACCAGGTAAACGTGTAGAATTTCTTCATCTGAGCTTACAGCTGGATGAATAACCAGTCATCTGTTGCGAGGGGCCATTATCAACGATATTGGGGTTCTAAATTCATTATGTATCTGGGATAGAATCTGTCTTCTACTTAACAGCTTACTTCCTTAATTTTATGGCGTAGCAATCAAAGATTCTCATAAAGTTCTAAAAGATTTACTTATAATAAGTAAAGAGATGCTACCACTTTTGACCTGCTTCATTGGCTTAAGGTTTGGGTCATATTCTTTGGTTTGTTGAAGTACTTGGTGGGATTTGTGTTGAAAATGGCTTCAGTGTGTCTTGTTTTGGTACCTAGATATTGGTTCAGTTAACAGATCAGTTCTTTTAACAGGTATGTCTTAACATCAGTTGTATTAGTTTTCTTTAGAAATAGGCTCATTTGCCTGCAGCAGCACCACTTGCTGCTTTTCTCTTGTCTCCACAGGCCCAGCCACTGAAGAGGAGAAATTGACTCTTGTTGCTGCACAGTAGTGCTCTTGCCCTGCTTTTCAGAGCCACTAGGAAAACACTACTAAATGGGAACCTATTGAATATCACAATGCTCAGTTTTGCAGGCTTCTCTCAGACAGGGAGGAGGGGGATGGAGGGAGGGTGGCACCACTAAGTAGTTCAACTGGCACAAAACTACCAGTTGAAGCCTTCTGATTTGGTATCTTTCACATAATATCTTACACTCAAAAGTGACTAAGCCCTTAATAGACAGCCTTCCATGTTTTCTCTTCTTTGCAGTGAACTCCCATTCCCTGAAATATTGGACAGATCTAATATGGCTGCTAAATTTAGTGAGAAAAAGATTTCAGAATGAAGGAAGTAGTAAGAATAAAGGACATTCCCAAAACTTAGGAGGAAAAACACAAACCTGAAACTGGCATTGCAGACGATGATTGCGTAAATAATATGATTCCCTCACTGCTGGCATTTCTAAATTTTGACCAACATCTGAGTCTAGCTGAGCTGATTTCTACAGTTGCTGAAGCTCAGGATCAGCTGAGCCTTCATATGCTATTCCTCCTTTCCAGAGTGCTCCATGGCAGACCTTTATGGATCTCTGTGTCAAAGCTGTTTGTCACCTATTTGAGACCCCCTTTTATAAGTCATCTGGTTGCAATTTCTGTATGCTGCCTTGTTCCAGTTCTGGCTGGGAGTATGCAGAGCTGTCTGGAACAAATGAGCCATCCTATAAGCTAATTCCTGATATCTCCAGGAACCCTTGTTTGTAACAATAATTGACTAACTTACTCTTTTGGATCCAAAAACTGTCTGCAGGTGGAAAAGACTAGAAACTCATGATGTTGTGATAGAATGTGCCAAAATCTCCCTGGACCCTGCAGAAGCCTCGTATGAAGATGGCTATTACTCTGCATCTCGGAAACCCTGTACAAACTTAAAACATCATCAAACTGACCCCAGTGCCAGCCATTATATTGACACACAGAGCAGCTATGGTAAGATCTGCCTGATGGCTAATGAATACCCATTTCCTGGAAGAAAATGGGCCCTATAGCAAAGAGGCATCTTATTAATTTATCTCACTTGAAGTCCAATTCTTGGGCACTGAAAAACAAACCTTCATTTAAAACATGTATGTATATATATTTATATATACGTGCATGCTCTGGTCATGCAGGCATACAGACTGTTGACAAAGTTGCCTTTTCCCTGCCTCTGCCTGCCCCTCAAAACAACCAAACCAAACAAAAACAAACAAAAGCTGTAGCATGTAATACGTGCAATAGCTATTTTCTTGGGTTGGAAGAAAAGTTTCTTGTTTGCTAGCTATGGCTGTGTATATTACGTATGTTGAATGGACTTGAAATGTTTTGTTTAAAAGCCTTTAATACTAGCCAGAAGAATCATTGATTTATATTTGATATGTAGGATACTTTTAATTTATTTTTTTTAAAACTTTCAGGGACTTCTACCCCATATTCCACTCCTCGGCTAACACTATCACAAATGCCAGGGCAGCTACCTCAGATTCTGAGCCCACAGTCAATACAGCTGTCAACTGAGCCACAGCAGGTAAAGCAGATTACATGCAGCATGCATTTAATGCTTTGCACTTTGCTCGTAGTTTCTAGTGACAATCCCCCCCCCAAATCATGTTTCTGAGAAGTACCATGAATTCTTCAGAACTTAGTGTACACTTCAGATTTATTCTCATCTGGTTGCCTGTGTCTGAGCATGGATATGGATGTTTCACGGTACACATATTCTTTTTCTGAGCTTCGCTGATTTGTGTTTATTGTGTATTGGTTTTGTATAGGTTACCATCTGGAGTCCTTCAGCAGTTTGTGGTATGACCACTCCACCAACCTCCCCTGGAATTGTCCCATCAGAGTCATCCCAGTCTGCATCACAACCTTACAGCAAAGCTTTTGGCACATCTGGTACGTGCTGCATTTTTGAATTAGGCCTTGAAGATTTATTAAAATAGAAATTCTGGCTGTAAATTTTGCTGTCATCTTCTGGGATTGCAGCACTCTGCTGTTTGATAGGCTTAAGTCATTACTTCTGTGAACAGAGTACCTGGTCATCCAGAGTAGTAGAAATACAAACACTGAGACAGGAAATAAATTGCAATGAATTCAATGCCAAAGCCTGAAACAGGCCCATTGGAAACTGTGCACTTTTATCTCGTTAAATAGTTGAAGGAGATTTAAGAAGTAAATGGTTGAGATACTGTTTAAACATACAATTCTTCACATATAATATTCAGCTGAAAGGAGGAAATGAGAACCTTACTGAGAAAACTTTCGCTCCCCCTTTTCAGCAGGGGGGAAAGGAACACCTTTGGGAACGCCAGCCACATCTCCTCCACCCAGCACTTCAGATGACTTTGTGCATGTTTCACTTCCTTCAGCTGCTGCCACACCTCCTAAAAAGGTACGACAAATTCTTCTGCCAAATAAATCTGATTTTTCGTTGACTTGTTTATGTGCAATGACCATAACTGAGGAAAATCAGAGTAGTAGACTTAGTGTTGCATTTTATTGTGAAACCTCATTTTCTTCTAATGTTAGACAACTTTTGGCATTTCCAATTACATGGTTTTGTATAATTGTGTAAATGTGCAGACATCTATTTGCAGAAATTTTCTTTCTGTGAAACTATCCAAGAGGTTTGTTTCCAACAGATGCCTGATGCAGAGAATCTGTATGTTTTTTTGTTTGTTGTTTTTTTTTTTTTTTTCCAGGAGGTCAAACCAGATTCTGGGAGGCCTTTACTGTACCGACAGCAAAATGTCGTAAACAGCGATAAATCATTGGGTAAACTCCACTTTCCTCTCCCCATTTTAATAACTTATTTTAAACAAATCCTGTTTTTATTGACTTGTTCCAATTGCCAAACACTTTTCCACAGGTTTTTCTCTGTGTTTTTTCCCTGAGTTCTTCGTAGTTCCAGGATCCTGCCTTAAACTGTGATTCAACTTAAAACCTTCCTGTGATGCTTTTGATTTCATTTTAACTATTCACCTTCAGAAATAGCTTGCAGAATTTTTTTTTAACTGGCCATCTTGACCTCTTATGCATATTTAGATACGCAGATCAACACTGAAGGCTGGAAAAGGATTTTTTTAAAAAGCTGATGTTTTGAGGGTGATTTTTTTTTTAGAAGCAACAAGTTGCATTTGAAGTTTTTACTTGAACAAGTTTTATGTCACATGTGCAGCCTTACAATTTGATCCAGACATAAGGATAGATATGCTTCCTTTAAAGGCTTTTGGAAATGTTTGCTATCTACAATTGTATTGCTGTACTTGAACCTTTTTTTAAAGTCCTGTGGAATATTGAAAGCAACAGTGGATGGTTGAGGAACTCAACTTCTAATAGGTAAATCTAGATTCCCTTTTCCATTCTCTGTCATCTACATCTGTGACAGTTGTAGAAAGGGATTTTGGCACTGTATTTGAGACCTCTATACTGTGCATCTTTACCATCCTCAAGGTGGAGATGATAGTGAAACTTATTTCCCTGGTGAAGTTGTATAACAACGCTGGAATCTGAACTTCCTGAATTACAAGTTAAGAACAGGCTAGGTTTTTCAATGGGTTCCTAATCTGTGACTGAGCTGTGAGCATGAGGTTTCTATCTTGCATGTGTGTATATCCCTGGCAGCTGTCTCAGAGTTTTGATCAGTAGTCACATACTGTCAAGTTTGTATTATATCAGTTTACTACACCGCCTATTTTGGGGAGGGCGGGGGGGGGGGGGAACGTACTGTGTCCTTGAGTAGCCAGATCAGAAGCTAAGAGGGAGTTTAAAGCTAATGTGGAAGTATAGTAGTCACACTACATTTTGGCTGCTTTTATTTATTTATTTAACGGGCTCAGTTGCAGACAACACATCCTTATTTGTATAGGAGGCCACCTACACTTGTGCAGTAACAAATGTTAAGTTTACAAAATTACACTTCTGGATCAGGACAAACATGTGACTAATCTCCGAACTGGTTTCCACGGGAACAGATGCTTCCTCAAAAGAGGAAAGAGGGACACATTTAATCTAAGGCCCTTACATCAGTAGAAGACTCCTGTTTGTGCTGTGATAAGGCTGGACAAAACAGCATCTATACAACTAACTTTTCCTTTTTCTTTTCTTCAGACACACCTGGTAGTAAAAGTTCAGTAACCTTAAGTGATCTTCCAGAGTTCTTAGGTGGTTTGTCTTTTGAAGATAGTGCTGAAAAGGACAGAGAGGAAGGTAATTTGTTACCTTTACATACATCTTAGCTAAGGAAATGTTTTTAAAGTTGAAATATAAGATTCATGGCTTGTCCTTGGTTGTTTTGCCTTATATCGCTGTTGTTCTTAGTATTCTCCAAGGTAGCTTTCATATGTTTAAATCCCTTCTCTGAGAGCTTTGCCATTAATTTAAAATATGTCATTTCTGGGCCTATGATACGGGAATTCTTGTTGCAACCTGCTTTATTCCTTTGAAAAGTTGCCCAATGCTAAAGACTAGTACCCAGAACTCAGACTTGTACCCCTAAGTAAAAATCCCAAATCTTTTTTTTATTAGGGAGCAGCTGACTGGAATAAGAGAACTTTTTCACACTGGTTAGAATAGTGGGTCTGCATTGTCTTTAAATAATACGATGTTCTTTTTGAATACAAGTGTTTTTCATAAATAGTCAAAACAGTAAAGTTTGTAAACTTAATCTTCTTCAGAAGACTACTCAGGTGGGTATGGTCCTGATGTAAAAAGAATAATAATATAAAGCAAACTCCATAGAAGAAGGTATTTTAGTTGTTGTAATTCTATCTTACCTTCAATGTGAGATTTTAATTTTTTAAGGCACACTTTCATGTTGCCTAGTTAATACTAGGATTTAAGTCTTTGGGGAACTGTTTCAAGTTGACCAGTTTAAGAACTAGAGCTACTTAAAACAGAAGGGAATCAATCTTCTGTCACAGAACCATCAGTTAGCTTGCACTCCTCCATTCTGAAACATGGTCTGGTTCTAATTTCATTTCAGGACACCTTGCAGGGATTTTTCCCTAGCTATGTTGAGAAGTCCAAGCATGTATGAGGTAAACGGATGCCTAAGGGCACTACGAGAACTGGTTAGGGTACAGCACAGAAACAGCAAAAAATTACACTGTCCAGAAACTAAGTGTGTTAAGCTGACTTGGCAACTAATTGTGCTCCCCCCTCCCATCCTTCTCAGATGCAATATCTAAAGAGATCTCCGAGATCACAACTGATGCTGAACACATGGTGCCTAGAGGAGGATTTGACTCTCCATTTTACCGCACAAATGAAAGTCTGTCAGGCTCTCACAAGAAGACCCATTCAGTAGTCTCTAGTGTTCAGGGACACAGTCTGACCTCTGAGCCTTTAACATCTTCTCTGGACAAGCCTGGGCCTGAGAGTGCACGGGAAACACCCAAACAAACATTTACTCCTATAGACAAGCCCAGCGGAGGCTCTGGTGAAAGCCCTGCTGGTAACAGGGAAGGAACCTCTGGAGAGACGAGTATTCTCACTCCCAGCCCTTGCAAAGTACCAGCACAAAGAAGAGTGGTGTTTGGGAGTGGGCAGCCTCCCCTGTATGAGCACCTTTTTGAGGTTGCATTACCAAAGACTGCCTACCTCTTTGTTGGCAAGAAGACTGAGGAGCTGCTAAAGAAAGCCAAGGGAACCCAGGATGAAGACTGCATGTCCTCTACTTCTCCTGTGGAAGTACTGGATAGACTGATACAGCAAGGGGCGGATGCACACACTAAGGAACTGAACAAGTAGGTGACTGAAAGTCTGTCTTTGCAAACTTTCCCGGTCAGCTTTTTTGTGCTGGCTTTATTTTAAAGCTGTGTCTGAAACAGCTTTAAAAGCTGTTTAAGAACAGGAATAGCTGTGCCTGAAAAGCAGCTGTGTTAGGAAACCTAAATGAAAAACATATTCTGTGAAACATTACTGTTAACTGAGTTAGGAGTTCTGGGTGAAGAATTTTTGTATTTGTATTGGTAACTAGTTTGATAAAAATGGGTCTGTGACCTTAGAACTCTTTCTGCCTTCGGTAACAGAGCTTGGGGTGAAGAAGTAGGGCTGTTGGGTGTGTTACTACTGTTGGAGAGATTTGCTTACTTTATCAGGTTTAAGTCCCGCACTAGGTGCTCAAAAGCAACTGTAGAGGCCAAGGGGAGATTGACACTTTATTCTTTCTAATACAGATGACGCTAAGAACTGAAAAAACAGATTTAAGGGCTAGGTGCATCTGCTGCATTCCTTCTTCTCATCTCATTACCCTGTACTCCACTTTGTCCTTATGCTATTTTCTATGCCTTAGAGAATTTTTCTTGCTAACTTCCAAGAAATGATGTCCTCCTCCACCATCTGCCCTTGCAACCTGCTTCTTGCACAATTCCTCCTTATTCTCTTCATACCGATTGACCATAATTGTACTTTTATTAGGCTGTAAGCTCCTTTGAGGTAGGGCTTCAATTTTAAAGTGACTTGCATAGTGTTTGCATATTTAAACTTACTGGTTAATGCTACATTTTCATTTTTCAGATTGTCTCTGCCAAGCAAATCTGCTGACTGGACTCACTTTGGAGGTGACGATGTTTCTTGTGTTTTGGCAATCTGTTTCTCTATTACTAGACTTGCTTAAACAATGACCCACTACTGCCGTGGTTTTTTTTGTGTTTTGTTTTGTTTTTGTGTTTTTTTGTTTTTGTTTAATGCTGCAGAAGGATGGTGCCTTCCTTCCGTTAAATCATGGCTTATCTGCTTAGCAGATAGGCATCTGGCATCTGTGTTCCAGTGTGACAAGATTTTTTTGGTGGTTTTTTTTTTTCTGTTCCCCTCTTTGAAAAGTGAATACTGCCTTCCCCACAATTCTACAGATTTCTACTTTTGACCATTTAAGATCTGCTAGCCATCTGAGTGATGCCAAGCTTGGCTTTTTTCCTTAATAGAAGAAGCAATCCATTTGGAGGATGTATATGTTCAGGAGACAAAAACAGCTTTGGTATCAATGCCTGCTGAAAACACTTTTTCCTGTGAGGTTTGTGTAATATCATAGAGTCATAGAATGGCTTGGGTTGGAAGGGACCTTAAAGATCATCTGGTTCCAACCCCCCCTGCCACAGGCAGGAATGCCACCCACTAGACCAGGTTGGCCTGGGCCCCATCCAGCCTGGCCTTGATCACCTCCAGGGATGGAGGGATATGGGAGAATAAACACAGGATTAGAAACTCACCTGTTAAAACTGTAGTTGTCTGCCACTTGTTTGAAGCAGACTTCTGGTTAAACAATTTTTTTTCTGGTTGCTCTGGGGAAAAATGTTTAAGAACTTAAGCGTGTGTTTTAATTCAAATAGAACAGACAAATTTTTAAGCTGTAATTTCAGAGATCTAATTTGTTTACTTCAGAAAATATTTCCCATGCATGGAACACAGACAGTACAGTTCAGTAACCTCTTCTGTCTTCTAACTCCAATCCAGGTTCTCCCCCTTCAGATGAGATTCATACCCTACGTAACCAATTGCTTTTGCTGCACAACCAGTTATTGTATGAGCGCTTCAAAAGACAGCAACATGCCCTTCGGAACCGGCGACTCTTGCGAAAAGTGATTAAAGCAACAGCACTGGAGGAACATAATGCTGCCATGGTGAGTAGGGATACAAGTCTAGTGATTTAAACACACTGGTGCTAAGAACAAGTATTAATTGGTTTGGCCAGCATCTTTTTGTACCACTGAATTGAAAAAGAAACCTAATTTCTCACCTTATTAAAGTCAGTGTTTGTGGAATGACCCATGGATGAGTTCCAGGCACCATGATCATTAAAACCAGTAGCTTCTATTTGACTGTAGGTGACTGAATCCGTGGATGCCTGCATCTTAACCCGTGCCAGCCATTACCATTGGGATAACATTAAAGGCTTCACAGTTAGTGGAGTTACTTAGTGCTCCTCGATTGAAGTGTGGAAAAGCAAAAACTTGGAAAACTCAAATGTTCTTTTAGAGTTATTTAGTAGGATAAAGTTCAAAGTTATAAGTGCACTGAAGGACGTCTCATTAAAGATGTAGGCGTGTTTCATTCTGTACCTCCATATTATAGCTACTTCCATTTACAATTTCACCTTTTAATAAATTAGTGGAAGAACCAAAAATAACTTTCCAAATTAGTTTTGTAAAATGAACTGTAGCTTCAGCTGTGAAGCCCAAGTCCCTGTCAAAAGCATGACGTGCTGGGAAAGAACATGCTATTACTCATCGTGCCTTTGGATGTGAGTTCATCAGCCTGTCCACTGTAGCACCATTTAATCTCTCTATCAGCCAAAGAAACCCTACAAAACCATTAGGAACGTGCTCTATATGGAATGTTCTGTGTATGGAAAAGTTTTCAGCCTGCATGCTGTTAATTGATGTTAGTGTTTTACTTAGCTAGTGACTTAGGATAGATGTTCTAACTGATAAAGCAGATGTTTTGTCTGATGCTACATATGGTGTTCTTAACAGAAAGATCAGCTGAAACTACAGGAAAGAGAAATCCAGGCCTTGAAACTGAGTCTGCAGAAAGAACAGGCCAGGTACCACCAGTTTCAGGAGGAACATGAAAATATAGTGGCTCAGCTTCACAGCCAAATCAGACAGCTGCAACATGACCGGGAGGAATTCTACAACCAGAGCCAGGAATTGCAGGTATGAAGCAGAACACTGAACAAAATTGTGTTGTCTCCTTACTGTGGTATTAAAAGTATCTTTCCTGATGACGTGGCATGAAATGTCTAAGAGAAAGTTACATACCTCCATTAGAGATACTGTCTTAATTCAGAGTAAGTGCATAATTGGAAATGCCTAACTAGACAGTCGTTATCCTTTTACAGTTCTGTTTTGTTCTTCAATTTGGAAATAACAAAATGCAGTTTCTTAGCTGATTTTGGGACTTTCACAAGTGCTCAGTGTAACTCGATTTACGGTCCTGGTGGTTATGGCCCTCCAGCCATATGCCATTGCTAGTCCTTACTAAAGTTTCAGAACCCTGAGCGAGTTTTTTTGTTTGAACAGACCAAGCTGGAAGACTGTCGGAACATGATTGCAGATCTGAGGTTAGAATTAAAGAAAGCTAACAACAAGGTGTGTCACACAGAACTGCTTCTTAGCCAAGTTTCTCAAAAGGTAAGAGAAGTCACTGTTCCCAGGGTCCCTTTGTGTCTTTCTGTTTATTTCTTTTTCTGATGATTGTTATCAGGTGCTTTTATTTCTTGTTCCGAAAGCCTGTGCTTAGTTCCATAGAATCTGATATTCATTGCGCAAAAACAACCCAGAGAAATGTGTTGTGGTGAAGAAATTCTAAACTCAGATCAAAGGCTTCTGAAACTTCTCATTTTGGCTGATCTTTGCACAGTAGGAATTCCCAGATTGAGTAATATGAACTTGTATTAGAGCTCTGCTAAATCTTGGCATCAAAGAAATCTTGTTTATATTGGAAGTTAAATGGACTTCTCATGTAAGTGGTTGTCTTGAGGGAAGCAATACCTGTATGGTGAAATTCTGTAAGGACTGTCACCAGCTTTATGAAAATTCATTTCTTTAGCGCTTGCGACCTATGGTGCATTACATTCTTGTATTTGTCTGCCTTTTTATAAAAATACCCTGTGATAACACAGTGCCAGTCAACTGTGACTCTCCTACTGAACTATTCATTCCAGTATTTGATTCTGTTTAATTTCTCTTTAAAGCTTTCCAACAGCGAATCAGTGCAACAGCAGATGGAGTTCTTGAACAGACAGCTTCTGGTTCTTGGAGAGGTCAATGAGTTGTACCTGGAGCAGTTGCAGCACAAGCACACAGACACTACAAAGGTACGATTGCAAACAGGGCCTTTTGGGAAGACTTTGCTTGAAGTCGTCATCAAGCTGTTCTCAGCCTTGTGGTCAGAATAAAGGAAATGCTTCACAACTTAACATATTTTGTTAGCCTTTTGTTCAGATATTTTTGTGCACTGTGTGGTTATGGAATCTCTTCAGTGCGCTGTTCTTGAAAGCTAAGAAGGGTATGTTAGGGTACATCTGAAGTCAGTTTTAGCTACTTGATGTAAATTCTTACTAATTTCTTCATGCCACTGCTGTAAATCCGGTAGTTTGCTGTGCTCTTGCTGTAATTGACAGCAGACTATTGGAGTAACATTGGGCTCTTATGTTTGTGAAAGTGTATAATGTAGAATAGTATCTCTGGAATTTGTAGAAGGATCTTGACCAGGGTTGTACTAGTTTGTGTGAGGTGCAGTTTTAAAACAAGCAGTATTACTCTTCTCACTCAGTTGCTTTCTTATTAAGAGTTAGTACTAACTTTACTAAAACTTCTGTGGTTCATCTGGTTTTGCTTCCTGACTTCAAAGAAACCTTTTTTTAATTAGAAGCAAGTAACTTGCACAACAATAGAACTGTTTCTGCGTGAGAGTAAGTAATTGAAGAAGGTGAATAGTAAGCCAAAAAAAAAAAATCTTTTACTGGTATTTAATGAAGGTCATGTTGCAAAAACAGTTTTAAAATGGAGGTTGTCTAATCTGGTGCAAAACTGGCAAGTTTACTTTGCTGAAAATTTTTTAATAAGGAACATTAATGTGCTAATAAATTCCAGTGATGTAGAATTATTTCCACAGTAAGTTAGTGCACATCCTCAGAGTATCCAGCTTTCTGTATCTGTTTCTAGAAATGCTTTTATTCCATCCTGCTTAAACTGTGCCTATTTATAGTATCAGAAACATGTCTAAATATTAATAAAAACAACACAATCAAATTATACTTTAACATTGTGTTCTCTCCTTTGAGGAGGTTGAAATGTTGCACGCTGCTTTTCGGAAAGAACTGGAGAAAGCAAAATTGTGTGTTCAACAGCAAAGCCAAAGGCTTGATGCTTCGCAGAAACGGATAGCTGAACTGGAATCTCAGCTTTCTAAAAAGGACCATCTCTTCGTGGAGCAAAAGAAGTACCTGGAAGATGTCAAAATCAAAGCAAGGTAGAGATTTCCTATGTAAAATTTTAGCAGTGCATTGACAGATGCTGATATATATTTTGCGTGGAATTTGGAGAAACTGGAACTGATGCTCTTTGGTTTCTCTTCCCATTCAGAGGTCAGCTGCAAGCAGTGGAAAGTAGATACAAGGCCCAGAAAAGAATCACACAGGCATTTGAGCTGGAGATATTGGATCTGTTTGGCCGGTTGGAGAAGAGCAGCTTGTTGAAAAAACTTGAAGATGAAAAAACAGAAGCAGCTGAAGCAGCAGAAGAAAGGTAAGGGCACTGAGGATATTCTATGATTCTATATTTTACATGAGTTGGAAGGGACCCACAAGGATCATCAAGTCCAACTCCTAGGTCCCTAAAGGGCAACCCAAAATCAGACCATGTGTCTGAGAGTGTAGTCCAAATGCTTCTTGAACTCTGTCAAACTCAGTGCCGTGACGTGACCAATTCCCTGGGGTGCCTGTTCCAGTGCCTGACCACCTTCTCGGTGAAGAACGTTCTCCTGATAGTTAGCCTAAACCTCCCCTGACGCAGCTTCAGGCCGTTCCCTCGGGTCCTATCGCTGGTCACCAGGGAGAAGAGATCAGCACCTGCCCCTCCGCTCCCCCATATGAGGAAGCTGTAGACCACGATGAGATCTCCCCTCAGTCATCTCTGGAAGTTGTTATCACTGGGAATTCCTAGCACTTGGATGCATCATCTGAAAATATTTCTGTTACTCTCAATTTACAGACTGAGTCTGGTTCAGGATTCTTCCTGGGTTACTGAGAGTCATTGGCAAAATTGGAAGTGCTCATGAAATACTTTTCAGATAGCTGAACCATTATTCAGGCTTTGCGACAAACCTCTAGGTTGCCTCATAGACCGATCCCTTTAGTATACAAATTATTATGCCATTATTAAGTAGTTGCTTGGGTAGTGTTGTACTTTCACTCAGAACATACTTTTTTTTTTTAAACACCAAATTCTTTTACAGCATGAGGATAATATCTTGCACTGCAGGCAGGTTTATAGGTAACAGCTTATTTTGGGATAGGTAAAAAAAAGATCTACAACCCAAGGATGATGTATAGATACCTTTTTGTTAATGGGTCAGGATACAGTTCTGTTTTGCTTTGGGATTGTTGTCAGCTTTGGGCTTTAAACATGGGATGTTGCAAGGCTCAGTGTGTGTCACTTACCTGTCTGGTTGCCCTCTGTGGCTTCTGCTTTGCTACAAAACTGCAAAACCAAACCTGGTGTAGGCCTGCTGAAGTATATATGCAGTTGCAGAAGTGGAAAGTAATCGAAGTAACTCGTGCTCCCCAGCATTTCCCTTTCCATTGTAAACAGTTGCTACTATTTCCTTGACACTGTATCCTCTCTTATTCCAAAACAGGCTGGATTGTGGTAATGAAGGTTGTGCAGATACTGTGGCAGGATACAGTGAAGAAACAATTGGTAGAAATGGAGAAACCAAACCTCCCAGCACTCGAGGTGGTAGTAGTAGCAGTAAGGGTGGTAGCAACAGTGAGCTCTCCACCCCAGAAAAACCCCAGAACCAGAGATTCAGCAATCGCTGGGAGACATCCATGTTGCTGGAACCCTCAACTACTGTCCCACTGACTGTAGGTTCACTCCCCAGCTCCAAGAGCTTCCTTGGAATGAAGTCACGAGAATTATTTCGCAACAAGAGTGAGAGCCAGTGTGATGAGCAGGGTGTAACCATCAACAGCCTTTCTGATACTCTAAAGACTGAACTATGTAAAGATCCAAGCATGGAGACAAAAGTCCCTCCAAGCCCTGATAACCTTAGCCTCTCGCCTAAGATCCAGGAAAGCAGTGTTGGACAGCTTCATATCATGGACTACAATGAAACTCATCATGACCACAGTTAAAAAAGAAGATAGTCAATCAGTGTTATTTTCATATTCTTGGCATAGAACAGGAGGCGTGAATGCAAGTTTAACTAAAAGCTTTTATGTTTCTTTGGTCTGAGCAGCTAGCTCATGCAGTGGAATAGGATTGATGTCCAGTAACAGAAGAAGGCTGCTGAACGAATGCAAAGTGGATTTTTGGGTCGGGAAATGAAATGCCCAGCCTAACTCTTGCTTCTTTCTCAAATTCAGTCTTTAGCAGCGTGTACTAATTTGAAGGGACAACTGTTAGCATTTGCAAGTATTTTTTCCCTTTCTCCCTGTCCCCCAGTGAGTGGCTGCATTTATGAACTTGAGTGCAATATGAGGCCAAATTAACATTTGTGAGTCTACTATGAATGCTTTGTATTTCCTTGCAAGCTTCCAATTTAGAGCAGTTAATTGTGCTGCCTGTCTGGGTGACTTTGGTTATTTTCATCCTGGAAAGGAGCAGCACTAGAATTTCTAGTGCATTCATCTAAGGGTCTCTATTTTTTGCCTGTCCACTGTCCCACTTCCCTCAGAGCACGGTCTTCATTCAGTTGGACTCAGATTGAATACCTAAATGTTTAAGGAACAGTGTACCTCTGCAAAATGATTCATTCACCCTAATTCATAATCACTGTTTATATTGTCCTTAACATTTCTTGGAAACTTGCTTTTGAACAGACACTTAACAAGGAACTGGAGCTTGTAATGCAGAGACCATATATGCTGAAGACTTGTTAAAACACTAGCTTCTGATCGTATTGGTATTTTAAGTGTTTGCCTGACAGACTGGTACTGACCTCAAACTGGTTCATATGGGAAAGCTATTGGGGTGGGAAAAGAAGGAAAAGGAAGCTTTATTCAAGTAGGGAGAGCATGTAGAACATGTATGTAGAATGAAGATTTGCAGCTCACGAAGATTTGCAAAGAGCATTTGTTTCTCTAATCAGGGAAATACTTGTCCTGCCTGACGTCCTTCATAGTTCTGGTCTTTGTTCCTGGTCTGAGCAAGACCACTGTGTTCCAAGGCCAAGAAATTGGCTTCTTACTTCCTGGGAATATGTTTTCAGGCTTGACTTACAGAATATGGTTTCCTTTGAGTGCTGTTCTGCTCCACCTGCAGCACACTTTTCAGCTCAGCAATGTCAGTTTGGCTCTAGGTATGTCCCCTTCACCCCCTTCTCCTTAGAAGACAAGACTGAAGAAGCAGCCTGCTTGAAATGAGAATCTGAGTTCTGTTGCAAAGCCTTTCTGCGTTAATCATGTTTAAGTCCACAATGAGCCTTCTGTGAAGGAGGATGGCAGGATCGGGGCTTGTCAGTGGTCGGACTCCATCTCCTTTGTGACAGAACAGAGCCTGTGGTTAGGAAGTCAGTGTGCTTATTTTAAACCTTAGGTATGTCTGGGTCCAGCCATACTTAAACATACCAGGCTTCACAGGTATCCCGCATCCCGTCTCTTCTTAAACATTCTGTGGGTGGCAGCTGCTGTTTAAGAATTGTCTCAAATATAAATCAAAACCAAGTACACTTGCACTTGTAGTTCAATTCCCTTCCTAACCTGAACAGGAACAGGAGTCTGTCACAGGGGCTGGCAGCATGCTAACTTGTGCCGGACACTACTTTTCCTCCCATTTCCACTTTTTCCATAACACCTAGGGTCTAAATACATTTCTGCCTGTCTAAATTATTCTCAATGTCCTTTCGGTTGGTCAGTCCTAACTCTGAAAGTAAAAGTGAACTTCAGTGGTTTTGTCAAAGCTTGAATCTGCATGGAATAGAAAATAGAGAGTTGGTTGTAAGTGACAGACTGGTTTTGTCGACATGTCTATAGGCTTTCTAAGACTTAGTGGTAGCAAACGTGGTAGCATATGTTTTGGTAAGATTTGGAGGTTTCCTGCCTCTCGTCCCACCGGGTCCCAGCACCAGGAGCGAACGGTTTGCACATTGTCCTTGGAGGGCTGGCTCAGCTGTTGGATAGAGTTGTGTTGCAGGAGTTTGTTAGACCATCCTGCTTTGCCAAGCCCCAAAAGAGTATCTTGCTTATATCATGACCTCACTTGTTCTGAGGAGAGGCGGTTTTTGTTGCTGGTTACAAAAATGCCCTGGCGGTAATGCAAGCTCATTGATGAGGTGGCTTTTTTCTTCTTTTAAAAAGGATTTTAGCACCAGGATAGTAATGGAAACCACTTTAGGTTTGTTTATGGACCACAAAGATTACGGAGGAACAAATTTTTGCAGTTTTTTTTGTAAGTCAAAAAATCATGTATCTGCTGTATGTAGTTAACTTGCAGTTTGTTTGAAGGGGTCCCATCAGTGAAGTGGAAACAGATTTTTTTAACTGACTGCTTTTAGTTAAATCTAAAATTGCTGTCTTTGTCAAGTTAATCTGTTCCCTGCCTCGCTCTTTGTAAGCATGTTAAACAATCTACATTAAATGCCATAAATACGAAATACGAGGAAATGGTACAATCCTAAGCTAAAGAGAACTTAAACCAAAAGGAGGTTTTGCTGTCCTTATTAGAATGTTCTAAAATGTCAAGGCAGTTGCTTGTGTTTAACTGTGAACAAATAAAATGTATTGTTTTGCACTACTCTTGTGTTAAATTCCCTGCAAGCCAATCTCTCTGGGACCAAGCTGTGCTGAGACAAAACATGCAGAAACAAATTCAGCATTGAAGCATCTTCCAAGATCTGCATGCTGAATGGTACCAAGCAGGTAAGTGCTTCTGCCCCTTTTTGCATGGAGTTCTTCACTAGAAGCTGTTTTCTGTATGGAGCTAATGGGTTTTTTCTTCTGTGGAAAAACAACCTCAACAATGATGTGACAGTATAATCCATAAATTAACTGCATACAATTCAGTGTGGCAAATCTGCATATTAGGTTTCTGTATGGGATCGTTTATGTAGTCTAGAGACTACACAGTGATCAGACAAATTAAAAGATGAAAATGTCAAAGACTGTTGTTTGCAAAGCTGGGGACATGGTCAGAAGCTGGCTCCTTGCTCTGTCGCTGTATATGTGCTTTCCTCTTCTGTACCCTGCTCAAGAGTCACAGCACACAGAAGTTTCTCAAACCAAGGGGGATTTGGGGGGTAATTTCACTGTAAGCTTAACCTATTAGGTTAAGGTTGTTTTCTTGTTTTGCTCATCTCCCACCCCCCTACCTCGCACTCTTACTGTATTTTTTTCTGAAATAAATGAATATTTGAAAGGTTGCTCAAAGCAGTTTAGAAACTCATATGTGAACCTCAGCATTCCAATTATGGAATTAAGTATAATTCTTTTCATATTTCTGTATTTTTCATATATTTCTGTTCATAAGAACACACAAGTGATGTACGGTCTGTTTGTGAAAACACACTGGCTGAATAACAGTGCTTAATAGAGAATTTTATGTAAAAGTTACCCTAAACCTTACTTTGGGGGTAGGTGATAGGGAAAGTTGGCTTTGAGCCTTCTACACTGGGATAAGTTTTACAACATAGTGTAAATGGAAGGGAAACAAAGCATAAAGTTGATCTTATTTTAAATACATTTTGCATATCCATTAACGAGCTTAGTGTTGAAAAGCTGCACTTGCCAGTGTAAAAATAATCAGGTATGTATTACTTACAGAAGTATGTCCACCAGGGTACAAAAAAAAAAAAAAAAACAACAAACATACCTTGCTTACAGATGATAAGTACTACGGTTGGTAGCTCATAAACCCATCTCTAAATAATAAGCAAGCAGTAGACACTAATCAAGGAAATAATTTTATTTTCTGATTTTTAAGCATCTTTGCTGGTTGATCTTGATTTATTGTAGCTACGTATCTACTGGTGCATTGGCCTGGATTTTAGAATTAAATAGGTTACAGAGTAGTTTAGAGAAGCAACAGGAGCCAAGTTACTTCATTTGTGCAAGCAAGAGCTTTGCAGGGGAAGCTTAGTTAACATTCACATGGGCTTTACTTTTCAGACAAAACTTAATTCCAACTAATTTTGACTGATGGTTTTCATGATTTTGGCGTCTGTGAGCTTTACTTAGTGAAACCTTTTTGCTTGAAGCCTTTTAATCCAAGGGCAGCCTCTAGTTTTGGACTCCCTTGGTGAACGTTAATGTCTGCCACACGCTGTGGTTTCTTCAGCGGTCTGTCCTGGCCATCGCAGCAATGCAGTGCTTAGCTTTCAGTTGACTACAAGCTCGGTTTAAATGGGTGTTATGCCCATCCCCACGTGAATTCAGAACTCTTACAAAAAACAAAACCTGTTGGCTATGAGGGGTTCATAGAACAGCAACGATGGGGGTGACAGGCAAGAGCAGCTCGCTCGTCCGAAATTACAGCTGCTCGTGAAAGCAGCTGGGAGGGGATGGCACCTCGGCTGCCCTTTGCGTCTCAGGAAAGCAACCATTTTGTTTGCGTGTGGTAAACGCTAAGAAGCTCGGTGAGGTTCGGGCCTGAGGACCTGGGAGAAGAGCGGGCTTTTCTTAACGGCGATTCTTAAAGCGCCAGAAGCTTTGCCCGCGGGCCTCTAACGCGAGGGTGCGTTCCTGGGGCGCTGCGGGGAGCCCGGCCCCGCCCGGGCGCCTCGCAGGGTCCCGGGGCGGCTGCGGCCTGGTCCCGGGGTGGCTGCGGCCCCGCAGCGGCCAGCGCCGGGCGTTTGCTTGCGGCCGCCGCTGCCCGGCTCCCAGCGGCGTTTCCCAAACGCCACCGCTAGAGGCCCTAAGAAGCCCGCCGCTCCCCTCAGCAGCAGCTTCAATTCGTTTCGGGGGACGCGGAGGTTCCGCTCTCCCTTGAGCTGCCCCCTCTCGTTTCCTTAGGAGGCCGCTACGGTTCCCGAAGCTCGATTGCAGCTTCTTGGGTCCCGAGCAGGGCCCCGGTGTCTCAGCACTGGGGACGCTGGAACCAGCCGTTTGACTTGCAGAATCTCTTGGCCTGGTCACACGTTGACAAAAGTCGGCTTTGACCCTTATGCGAATCAAGGGGAGCACAGAGGTAGCTTAGAGACTACAAATGCCAGGATCCTTTTGAGATCATTTGCTACCGGCCTGTGTCTCTGTGTCAGCATGTGAAAGAAATGCAGCATTTAGTTCCTGGAGTAGCTGACAGAGCTCTGGGTAAGTCAGTTTGGTGCCCTGCCTGGTTTCTCAGTGTCTCTTGCAGTTTTATGCTCTCAGTGGCTAAAGTAAAACTTTATAGCACTTCTGTGTTTGGCATTTACATCCTGTTTATGTAAATTCTTCAAACAGCTTGATTTGTAATAGAGAAAAACAATTCTTGCTGTATCTTTTTGTCTTTTGAAGTGTCCATCCACTCTGGAAGAGGAGAACTTGTATGGAAATTAAGTAATTTGTCTAGATGTTTTTGTGAGACTTAACTTTGCAGTCTTCCAACAGATTCTGGTCATATCATTACCAAACCTCAGACTGCAAGTTTTATGCACTCATTTTTCTGCTTGTGTCTTAAAATTTTATCTGTGTAAGACTGATTGAAAGGATAGGGCTAGGTTAGAAATAATTATTAAAGTTTGTGAATTGTGTGTTTCTTGAGTGTGTCACAACCTCTGTCAAGTATGAATGAACAGCTGAACAGCAGGGTTTGAAAGGAGGTGGCCGAGGTTTGATCGGACTATTCTGACAAGCAGTTTGTGCTGTCTTGTACCGTAGAAGCTGAAAGGGAACTACAAACTGGAGGATAATTTTGGTCTAATCAGAGCCTGCATATTCAAATTTAAACACTATGATAGTTAGGGTTAGGAAAGCCAGAAACAATAGGTGGGAAAAGTGTCCCTAGTGTCCCAACACTTGTTATCTTTTAGTCAACAAAGCATGTACTTGGTTTGGAAAACTTTCCAAGACAGCAACTGTTACCGGACACTTGTCTTTGCAATGTGAAACACAATAGGGCAGCTGCGAGCAACTTTGATTTTTTTCTTCCTAAAGCTGCCTCTGCATCAAGGCTCTTAAATAAAGCCTGGGGTGGTAACAGTCACATTTTGCTGCCTGTGGCCCCATTAGTGCCTAAGAGACTCTGTGTGACCTCAGCAAGCTTCATTATCATTTTTGAGTTCACCATGTTTCATTTCAGTTGGATCATGATGTCTCCTAAAAACAGGCTTCTTCTCCAGAGTGGATAGATGTATTATGTAGCAGCATATGTAGGTAGGGGAAGGAAAGAAAGTGCAAAAGAACATGGGATTATGTGAGGAATAAAAATGCTCCTGAAAATACTTCCTATTTCATCTGAGCTATCATTCCTTCCTATGCTACCTCCTCTATATTAATTCTCCCTTCTCTTTTGGCTGTGTGTTGCCAAAATCCGGTCATCTTAAGGAAAAAGCTTTCCACAATTTTAGCAAACTGAGCAAGGTATGCAAAGGGAAATTGTTTATTCAGGAGTGTCTTCCAGCAGGAAGCAAAGAACAGGTGCTAATTTGCCTGTGGGAGGGGAAAAGAGCAGTCAGATACAGGGAAGACATTGCATTATTGAGATCCTAAGTTTGTAGTTAACTGTGCTTGAATAAAAGCACCACAAAAGATGCATACTGGCTGCAGGGAATGGAGGAGAGCCTGTGACTCTGCTGACTCTCCCTAAGCAGGCTGGAAAGAAAGCTATTTTCAGCACGGGTATAAAGTCATTGTGCTAGAATTGCAAAGTGCTGTTATAAAAGCAGCATGAGACTATTTCAAATGCCTTTCAGTTTTAATAAATTAGGCATCATCACATCCTTGGAAACTAACTAAGCTGGCTTCTTTTCTTCAAAAAGAGGAAAGATTTTAACTTGCAGTTTGAAAAGCAACTATCTGAAAATGGCCACAGCTTTCTCAATCTCTCTGCTCCCCCTAGATTCCTGTGAATCACATTTAATGGAAATACTTTTCTGTTAGCTTTGCAGAGGTCTGGGGAGGAAAGGGGGGGGTTATTCAAGTTTGGATATTATCAATACACCAAACTAGGTGCAAAATGAAGTTTGTCCTCCTTTATATCTCTAGCTGCTAACAGCAAAGGAGTCAAAACAGGCATAAGGGAACATGTTCTGAGTGGTGTGTACGGGTTGGTGATGGTGTGAGAACCCGCAAGGATCCAGCAGAGCCCAGTCAGTGTAGCTAAAGCATGCTGACATTTTCTGTAGCCAATAGCATGGAAGGGAGACACCATTAGGGTCTTGTAAACACTGATTCTTTGGTCCAAAAAACAGGCAATTTCAATGGGAGCAGCTGGAGTGAGGGAACTTCAGTGATAAGCCCAGTGTGAATCTCAAAAACGCTTCTGAATCCTTAGTGAGAGGCTTTTGCTGCTCTGCATCATGTCCTTCAAACATGCAGGTTATTCACACCTCCAGCTTCAGAGAGTGAGTGGGTATTCCTTAGAAAGAAGTCTGAGAAAGTCTGTAAAATCCTATTTTGAGTAGCTTGCCCGAGATTTGTATCTGTGATTAGAACCTGATTACTCCTGACTATTCCCTGCTCTCACCACAATGTTATTCAAAGGGACTCTTTGTGATACAGCTTCTTCTGCTGAGATATGACTTTTAGGAGGAGAGAGGAAATAACAGCAAGGGAGAGGAGTATGTATCTGTCAAAAGCTAACTGACAGGACTAACTCTTCAGAACTTGGACCTCTAGTATTCATTTTGCTATCTTTAATCAGCCACCTGATTAAAGGTGGTAAGCAGAAGATGCATGAACTTGGATCCTTTAAAAGGCATGTCTACCAGGTGGTTTCCAGGGACTTTTCAGTTTCCCATTGTGATTTTCTGTGTCATTCTGGTGCTTCTTTCTGACATGCTTACTCCCCTGCACTTGTACACAATCTTTGTTACTAATTGAGGTCTGAGCTTCAGGGTGGACAGAAGGTGGTTTTTGGGAAATGGCTGCCCTAGCTGGTGCATCCTGGGGTGCCCTCTTCTCAGAGATAGCACTTGTACCACTCACATTATACAGCATGTTCCGTGGCAGCTTCTCAGTGTGGGATACCCACTCCTTCATGCAGTCTAGAATGATGGGGATGAGGCTCACCACACCTCCATAATGATTCTTTGCTTCGTCGCAGCTCAGGTGATTCACAACATCATGGGGGTATCTGTGGGACAGAAGGAAGCAATCGGTAGAGTAGTCCAAGCAACACAACCTGGTGAGCCCCGCAGTGCCACCCTGAGACTCACTGGGAAGAGCAGAAATATAGACAGCAACGTCCCCAGAACAAAAGGGCACTGATACAACTTGAGAAATGAGTTATGCCAAACACAACATTGTGGCTGTTGGGCTAGGTCTGGAAGAGTTCAAGAGCATATACAAACACTTGCCCCGCAGAAATTAACTATATACAGAGCAGGAATAGGAGGGAGGAAGAGATCATAGAATCATAGAATATCGTGAGTTGGAAGGGACCCACAAGGATCAAACTGCCTCACCATTGCGTGTGACCTCAGGGTACTAACCTGCCTGTATATGCCCTTCCATGCACCAGTAAAATGAACAAATAAACAAACAACCCCCCTTTTTGTGAACAGAGGTTGGCAATGTTTTCACAACAGCTGGAACTGTAAACTGGGTAGCACTTTTTACCCTCACCAAATCCAGAGAGGTGTTATAACAGAAACCAAGAGAGAAGTCAAGTAGGAATGTTCTTGTGACAGTCTCCCAGTATTGACAATCGCCTCAACAAAACTAAGCTGATGGTGAGACCTACTTAGCTCGGATGGTGCTCAGATCGTTGCTGTGGCTGAGGAGCATCTTGCATCTTTCCAAAATGCCATTGGTTATGTTGTTACCAGGATGCACAGTTTCCAGCTTGTGGCAGAGCCTGCTTAGATCATTACAGATGTTTAGGAACATGTTGAGGATACGCCTGTCCGTGGAATTGTTACAGTAATGGTCCATGTAGGACTGTACCTGTAGAGTACAACATGGGGAAAGACAGGGTCATGCTTGTTAAATTACGTTTTGATATGCTGCAAAGTTGCTTAGGTCAGTGACGAGAAGCTGCTTTCTCTTGTGATTCTGAAGGAATGAGCCTCTGTGGAAACTATGATATGGTGGCAAGTAGTAAGCTTTCTAGAGCATGCCTGAGGTGTTTGTTCATCATTCCTCATGGCTGAAGAAGGCTGGGGTAATGGATCTGCTTGTCAGCACACTGGTGAGACTTCCTTCCCTCTTTGAAGAAGTGTGGGACTACTGCAGCCAAAACCATAGCTCTTCTCCAAGCGCTGCAGAAACAGGCTGGGTGTGAGCAGAGAGTTTTGTCTCCCCTGCTGCCACAGGTGCTTGCACAGAGTGGGGTGGGAGATGGGGGCAGTGGCCAAACTGTGAGTATTTTGGAGTAATAGCGTGGATGTGCTTGAATTTGTGCACGTTCTTTGTGGTTCTTTATTTGGCACCACTAAATGTGAATGCAAAATTAAAACCATTTAACCTAAATTGTCCTTACTGGCCTATTATAGCAATGATATTCCCTATTTACCTTGAATGTTTTTGTTACTCAGTGAATGGCATTGCATGGTGCAACCTTATGCCAAGAGATTAAGTCTCTTCTCCAAAGACATTACAGACACTTCAGACACGAGTGGTCAGAATATAAAATACAGAGCGGCTGGTTGGCAGTCATGGCTGGACTCTAACACCTTTAGTGCTTTCTGTAAGATTTCAAGATAAGAACGGAGGAACAGTTCCAACATCAGTACAGTCTATGCATACAGAAAAGCCCTGCTATGCACTTGGGCAAACTCTCAGCAGGTTTGTAAGAAAAATAAAAAAGGCCCCTAAGGGTCCATTTCCACTACAGATTTCTCCTTCCACTATGTTCACTGCACGTTGTGTCCATGTGAG
The DNA here is from genome assembly GCA_013399115.1 of Anseranas semipalmata. Lineage (NCBI taxonomy): Eukaryota > Metazoa > Chordata > Aves > Anseriformes > Anseranatidae > Anseranas > Anseranas semipalmata. Next base: position 1,317,940 of record VXAA01005480.1, read on the forward strand.
TGGCAGGATTTTTTTTTATTGCTGCTCTGTGCAGAAATAGTCCTAAAGAGAATAGCATTTTAGCCTGGTTGTTCACCGACAGGATTACAGGACTTCTTTCTGTCCGTGTCAACAGAAGAGAGTTAATGCACCTGCACATCCAGGATGGGGACCAGGACAACATGAACAATGGCTTGCAAGGACCTCCCAGGTCTGCATTAGCCAGTTGCTGGCTCCTGAGCTGCAGCCCAGGGAGTTGAGGGAGAGCTCCTACACTGGACCAGTGCCATGAGCACAGCCAAGCTCTGCAGCACAGGGACCTGCTGCATTATTCAAGTCTCTGGCTGAAGCAAGTGACTGAGGAATTTGTCTCTCTCACAAAACCGCCTGGGATTTGACTTCGTACCCTATCCCATGCAGAAGTCCTTAAAGAGCTGTTGCCATTGCCTGACTGGGGTGTGCTCTGTGACCTTTCCACCTTAATATGCTTGCCTTTTTTCTCTAAGAAATGTCATAATTCAACACTAAAGAGGTTACCAAATACAGCTTCTAGGGGTTAGAAATGTAGCCATATTCCCATTCAGGTACAATATATATATATTTTTTTTCTGTAGAGCAGTTTCTACGTTTACACTCCAAGAAAGGTGCCGGTCAAGTTGGCTGTAGGCTGAGAGCACACATATTTCTGTAGTTGTTGCTCTTATTCCTGTGCCCTCCCATGCAAAATTCAAAATAGGGTTGAGATAATTCAGGAGAATAGTAGTGAAACAAAATGGAAGTCTGGTTTTGTCCCCAGTGAAATTTCTTTGGCAGTGGTTTAGTTCCTGCACGACACATTACTAGTACGTGCTGCACCAATTGTTCCCTGTTCTCCCCAGTAACTTGCTCTTTTCCTTTTTCCACCCTCCCCCTAAGGTAACGTGGTTATACCCTTAGGGCTGCTCATGCAGTACGGTTTGCCACCACTAAGTTCACACGTATCACAGATGATGCTGTGGATCAATGGAATTGCTGAAGTAGTTACCTATGAGGTTTCACCCCCACAAAAAGCAGACCTTCCATCCCTGCCAAGAAACAGAGTCCAAGCTTCCTCCGTGCTTCTGAAATATTAGCACTTTTGAAAAACGGCATAATGCAATATAAAACCTCAATGCCTATTTTGGGAAAAAATGGTTCAGCTTAATATCTGTCTTCAACGTTATGAATGAAGCCCATATGTTAGAATTGAGTCCGCCCTCGGAAAAGACAACCAGTTCACTTCTGTTTCTTAATCCTAATAAGAGCTTGGATTTCACTCTGGTTTTGGCATGCATCTGAGTTTTGTGCCTGGGTTCTACTTTCTCACATCCGCAATTCTAATTTTATTCAAATTATTCTTCCCCCTTTGTCTTCCGGTGGTCTAAATTCTTTGCACTTCTTAGAACATCCCATGTTATAAAAATTCCAAGACAATTCACTTACCAGCCCAGAAAACACCTAGCCCACTTGGGACTTTCAGCCCTCAATCCATCATCCTATCTCTGTAACACAGCCATTATTTTTAATAAGCACTATAGAAAGATACAGCAACACCAATACCAGGGGGAAGAGGCAAGCATGCTGGTTACTACAAGTTAAGGATTACAGATTCCATGTGTGGCTGGGGAAGGAGGGTTGGTTTGATTGTGTCTTGTTCCCTGTATTTCTGGCTATGCCTCAGCAGTGAAATGACAGCGTTGAACTAAATCCTAAAGTGATGCTGAGCAATATAATTTCTTCTCTGTATATGGGAAAGTCTAATGTAGATATTTATCTCCCCTAGTTAGTCTTCTGCCACTGGTTTAGAGAGTTATACACAAATGTTAGTAGCAAGTTCTTGTGCATCTTCCCTTAGTAAAAACATTAATTCATCACTGAACTAGATCCAAGTGCATGACAGCACTGCCTTGTTCCCTATGCCCATCAGCAGAGAACTTTGTGCTCAATACTTTGTACCTGGCTGATGCTTGCCACAGGTCTGATCATGTCATGTGCATTCTCTCGGGTGTGTTGCAGTGCTCCGATAAATGTAAACTGCTGCTGCAGGAAGAGCTTGTAGTGCTGTTCTATGTTTCTTAGAGCCTCCTTTACCTCATTCATATTTTCCCCCTCCTGGATTCTGGGAGAGAAGGAGAGAAAAGAAGCTACTTTTTAGAAATGATGCAATTCTACATGTATAACTCTATCTTTCACCTGAGTTGGAATTGTGTAGGTAAGTGGAAAACTTTAAAAAAAAAAAAGGAAAAGAGAAGATATATTATGTCAAAGCTCTGCAGTCCCAGAGCCCCAGACAGTAAGTCAATGAGGTAGTAATGATGCTGCAAAAAGAGGCAGAGAACCCAGAGGGGACCACTGACAATCAGATGCCATAAACCCTAGTGGGTCTATTGTAAACATAATGTAGCAATGCATCAAACACAATGCCGTGAAAGGACCGAAGGGAGAAATGTCTTCTCTTATCCGGTGTAAAACTGTTGCCCAGGTGCCCTAAAAGCTCGAGCACCGGGGGAAGGCGAGCCTGGCGGGCAGCGCGTCGCGCTGCGGCTGGGCCCCGGAGCCGCGGGTAACCTCTGCCCGTCCCGGTGCTGCGCCCCGCCGCCCCCGGCCGAGCCCTCGCCGTTTCGATTTCCCTCGGAGAAGCCAACGGCCCCCGACGCCCTTGTGCCGTTCCAGGCCCGCGCCCTCGCCCCCTTCCCTACCGCTGAGACCCCGCGAGAGAACCGGGCCCCCGCTGCCGCACCCCCTGAGGGCCTCTCGGCGGGCAGGGCCGGGCCTC
>VXAA01005480.1:1321119-1357544 GCA_013399115.1 Anseranas semipalmata
TCACGGCCACCGGCGGCAGGGAGCCGAGCCGAGGGGGCTCGAGCCCCGGGAGCGGCTCAGGAGGCAGCGCCGCGGCCGTTCCCCCCAGCGGCCGGCACCAGGCCCGTGTGGGAACGCGCGGGGGCGAGCCGGGGGCTCGCTTTCTTCACTGCCGCGTTTATCCTGTGGAAGGAGGGGGAGGCAGGCTTGGCAGGACGGGGGGTAACGAGTTCCGCAGGGGCAGAAGCGGGGGGAGCCGCCCGCCCCCCTCAGGCCGCGGAGGTGGCGCCGCGCAGCCCCCGGCCGGCCGCGGCCTCCCCGTAGGGCCGCGTGGCCGCGGAAATAAAAAGAAGCGCGCTTCTAGCTCCGCAGAGATTCAGTAAGCAGCAAGGCAGGTTTCCGTGCCCTAGAGGAAGGTATGTTTTGTTCTGGAAGTCTGGACAAAGTCCTTTTGTCGAGATGGGGAAGTTTGTTGGAGTGCCTAACTATTCTGGTGCCGTTCCGGTACGGAACCGGGTTAGGGAAGCCCCCACGTGGGCCAATGCTGACTGCTCAGGGCTCTAATTTGTATTTTATAAGGCCTTCTTAGGTTTTCAAATGTCACTAGAAAACGAACATGCTTATTTTTCTTTCCTTCTTTTCTTCCCCTCCCCCTCTTTTTTTTTCCCATGTAAATCCAAGGCCATTTACTATAAGCGTGGTTTTATTTTATTAACAGAAAAATTATGTTTTGCATATTGTGAGGCATTGGAGGCAGCTGCAGGACCTCATACTGTGTGAAATGCTTATGGGATTTACTAAGAGTATTATTTTCTCTTCATGCTTCAGCTGTGTTGTAGCAATATAATGGTACAAACACAGCTTGAAATTATTGTCCTAAACTTAGACATTGACAAAACTCAAAATGCAAAACCTAAAACATGAGACCCAAGACGTGATCCTCCCCCAGAGATTAAAGAATTGCTCATGTAAAATTAAACTGAGTTTAGCAGAAGTGAATAAAATTAAGCAGGCATGTGAGTGCTAGCGGGACGTGGGCACAGAATAGTGAGAGTATCAATCATTGTCAGCCTGAAGAATTCCGAGTCATGATAAGACTAAATTTTCTAGGTTTCTTATTTTTAAAGCTGCCGATAGTTGTAGTGCCAAATTCAGATTTCTTAGTTTAAATAAATGATGCTGGAAAGTAATAATTTTTAAATGAACTTTCAATAAAAATATAAATTTTATACTTTATGCTGTTTGCTACTCAGGCTTGGCATCATCAGTATTTGCATGTGAAACAGTTCATAAACAAAATAGAGTGGTTTAATTATTCTAGCAAAGCGAATGAAGCAGAAAAAGAAAATAGACCACTTCAATAAAAGACGATCAGTTGTTTAGAGTATAAAATTTCATGGAGTATACAGACTGTGTGGAATTTACTTTCAAATATAAAAGCGTTATGACTGACTTTTAGAAAAAGATGTCCTATTCCAGTGTAAGAATTGCAGTAGATAATCTAAGTGAGAACATTAGCTGCTGTTTGATGTTTAGTTTTAATCACAGAATTCTTGGCTGTGCTGAAATGTCTTATAAGAACATCAATGGAATTAGTGTTTCTCAATGTTATTTCTTTTTCTGCCCGCAAAGCTACAATCAGTGCTGAAATCAGTGGGAAGATCACTGCTGGTATCAGTGGGAGCTGAAGCAAGGCCCCGTATAGCCTCAAAGATTTAATAAGAAAATGGAACCCAAAATAGTAATTCCGAGAAAGGCTTAATCCCCCCCCCCAGCAGGGTAAAAGAAGTGAGATTTGCTGCTTTTGTGGTTTCGATTGGTTGTTGGTTTTGTGTGTTTTCTGCAGGTCTCGTCTATCCTGCAGTCCTCTAGGCTAGTTGGAAACTTGTGGGAATGTGCTTGAGAAAGAGGTTTAACTTGCCCTGAAGAGATACTAATTTAAGTTGACTGTTTTTGAAACTGCTTGTAGGGTTTTTATGTCAGTGCTGACTCAACCACTACCTACATCAGACTGCTCGAGCCAGACCTTTCTGGTGTCTGTGTATCATAAATAAGCTAAAGCAAATAGTTGTCTTTTTTTTTTCTTGGCTTTTTTTTTTAACCATGTTTTACTTAATTTTGTCAGCCTCTAGAATAGGTTTCATACTCTCTGTTTTGTTTATTGAAGGGGACTTAAGAAAATGAATTAGCATTTATAAACTCTTTAAGATCCTCATCATTACATTGCTGTAAAATTACAATATATCATGACTGCATAGCTAAGTTAAATTTTCCTCTGACTTTGTCCTATTTATTTTCAGAACATGCTTGAAGAACTATTGATTCATAAGCCAGATGATCCTATTCAGTATATGATTAACCATTTAAAGCAAAACAACGATGATGGTAAGTGAAAATTGAGAGACCATAGATAGTTCAACTCCTTATTTGTAAACAGCTGTTTAGAAACTGCATTTCAGTTGGCAAATGATGGATAAAACTTTTCAGACCTTGTCTTGAGGAAAAAAAAAAAAGTGAGCATTTTGGAATAGTTATAAGTAAGATGCTTTTAATTTCCTTTTTTAGTGGGTAATCTAATAAAAAATGCACTTTAACAGTTATAACAATGAAACCCTCTAAGGGAATAACAAAGAGTTCTAGTGTATCAATTATTAATGCATTCTGTGCCCCATCTGATATTTCCTGTTGTCTTTAAGCTCACTAATTACTCCTTTTGTCAGGTGTAAATTTGGTTTCCCATTCTACCTGGGCTGGCAGATTCTCTGTTTTTTGATTAGTTAGTTACTAGCTGTTGTTAATGAGTTCCACTGCTCAGTGGCATCTCAGATGAAGGAACAGTGAGTATGCCTACTTCTGTGTATAACAAAACCTGGTAAATTGAATAGGAAGTCTCTATTCTGCACAATAAAAGCATGTAGACTCAATCAAATTATTTGATTTACAAACTGTTCACCCTTAGGCAGATTATATTTGGATATTCACAACTGAACTATAATTTTTGTTCTGCATGAGCTGTCAGGAATAGCTGGTGTCATGTTGCTTTGATGTTTCTTTAAAACCATAGTAAACCATTATGAAAGTTCTGCTGCAGCATCAATGAAATCATTATCACTGGAGGTGCTGTGAGCTCTTTATATGTAGTAGTAGTGATCAGATGGATGTAGATTGAAGTGCTGCTAAGTATCCAAAAAAAAAAAAAAATCAAATTCTGCAAATTATGTCCAGCCCTTTCTGATGTGGGCAGCATGAGTAATCGATCTATTTTATAGACCCATGGAAAATTTGCAGAAGAATTTCGGTTTGATAGAATGCAGATAAAATTTCTTCACATTAATCTAACATTAGTCCTTAAGCTCCACAGTATTATTTGAACAGAATTAGGCAGGTTTTGATTTCATGACTTCAGTACTTGCAGGCTAAAGATAGAACTACAGCAGTTGTTTGTCAAGGCAAAAATGCTGTCTGCTTTTGGTCTGGAAAAAACTATTAAGAAAGGGAAAGCATTCCAATTAAAATTAGAGCCTAAATGTTGTTTTAGAGATAAATTATATGGAAAATAATGTAACAGAAATCTGTAACAGAGTTGATTTTACTTTTTGATCATGGCAGAAGGTGCTGACTATTTAGAAGAAAAAAAACCCTTATTAGAGCCATCAGTAAAGCAATGAATTTTCATGATCTTGCTTTGCTAGACAGCTTTAGCCCTAGAGAAAATTTCAAACAGAGATGTGTGGAAAAGAAGTATTGCATCTATCCCAGGTGTGAAGTTAGAAAACCTTTTTAATTAATAATAGGATTTAAAGTACTCTTAGAAATATAAATAAGTATAATGATGATCATACCTTACAACTGTTTTGAAAAACTCCTAGGTCAAATGTGTGCCTAAGTATTTGTACTTAAGGCTCTGTGCTATTGTTCTTTCGTGTGATCCTTCTAAAAACCTTAAAGAACCATATGAAGATTGATAATTCTTTAATATACAAAGATGCTAGTTTTCTACATTTTATCTTGGTTTGTGTTAGCAAAGAGAGCTTTCAGGATCCAAGTGGCATTTCTGTGAGTTCTTACACTCATACCTCTCGAGAAACGTAACAAAGTTCTGCAAGAATGTTCATGATGTGCTATGTACTTTTCCTCTTTGACAAAGGATTTCCCTTACAAGTTAAGCAAATTTTGTTGCATTAATATTAATCATAGGCTCTTTTGGACTTAAATGGAATTCAGTGAGTCCAGCTGTTCTTTTGCATTTTTCCAGGATTAATTTTGTTTATTACTAAAAGCATCCTTCAATATTAAAATTTAAGAATGCTCGGAAAAGTAAATCCTGTAACATCTCCTCAAGACTAAGCATGGAATGAAATATGATTTGTTACTGAAGAAAAAGTCATTTTCCAGATTTTCTTCACTTCGTTTAGCTGCTGGTCCAGATCTCCAGTATTAAATACTGACCATTTGCTGATTGGAGGGGGTTAAACATTACATACAGTGGTGTTCTGGTTGTGCCCTTGTGTCATATGTTTAGGGAGAATGCTTTAGAAGAGTCTTACAAGTGTGCAAATGAGTAAATCAGTGAATTACACTGCCCCATCTGCTGCAAGCCACTAAGCAGAGAGAAAACCAGATTTAGTACAAAGTGAGCATTTACAGTAGCCCTGGGCAATATTAAAGCATGATATGGTGTATATGATGGTATGTTTCGTTTTTTATCAAACGTTTGTCCAAGAAAGCTGTGTATTAAAGCTTCAATACCTAAGGGTTTTCTTGTGAATTTTAAATCATGCTCCTAGTTAAACCTCAAAAGGATCTGTGGATGGAAAGGTTTTTTGATTTTCTTTGAAGTGGTTTGAAGAAGTTGATTAGTGTTGGCACCCGAGCACTCTTTTATGACGCTGTTTATAAATAATTCCTAAGTATCGGGCTGGAGTTTCAAGGTGTTAGATTTAAAAAAAAAAAAAAAAACAGGATTTAATCACATTACATTTGAAAGAAATTAGGTGATAAAAACAGCTGATGTATCCTTTTAAAGTATTTTTCTACATTGTGTACTAGTTCTGTTGCACTTGCAAGAACCAATAAGGGGGAGTTTTTCTTAAACCTTCCAAGTCAGATAACTTTGTAAAGATGAATCCGTAATTTGGGTTTCATGTATGTTTAAAAATTGCACCTGCCCAATAACTGTTAAGTGCATGGAAGGCCTCATAAAAATACATTTCACATCCTTCCCTGTCTGCTGTCGTCAGACACTGTATCTCTCTTGGTTATCAAGAGCTGAAGAGGTTTTTGGGCAAGTAGGTGCCTCCTCTGTTTTGACCTATGTTACTTCCAGTAAATACTCATCAGTCCCTTCTGTATATAGTCTGTTTTGGTCCCAACGTATAACAGGAAAACATCAAAGGTATTAATATAAAATGACAGCTCAAGGGACTGCAAACCAAGGTGTGTTCCTGCAAAAAGTCCCAAATACTTTCATAGGAGTTACTCCATTTTCACTTGTTTTGTCTTGCCTCTAATTCATTCCCAATAAAGCTTACAATGGCAAGATTAAGAATTCTTCATATCTGGGACGCGTTTTTCCCCCCCTTGCCTCTCTCAGGGAAGGGAAGGGAGAGGGACATGCAGTAGAGAAACGCAGGATACAGAGAGGACAAAAATGACTTCTAATGATGATTCAAGAACATGAAGGTAGCTGTCAAAGGGTAGAGAAAAAATGCTTCATTTTGCAGTATCTAAATCTTCTCTTAACTCTGACATAGCCTATTTAGTTGAAACTAAAAAGTAAAATCGCATTTTTTCGTGATGGAAGCCAAAAGTTTTGCCAAAGTAAAAAGTGATTTTACTGCTATACTGTGTAAGGAAAATGAGAGAAGAAATTAGATGATCTCCAGAGGTCCTAGCCAACCTCAACCACTCTGTGATTATGATAATAGTCACTTTTAAATAGTCTTGTCCTGCATGTACAAGCTGATTTTATTTTATTTTTTTGTCACAAAATATATCTGGTCTGAATCAATCTTTTGGGAATAAAAGTCAAACTGAGATAAGGAAATATTCATATCTTATGCTGTGGTTCACCCAGTAAACTATTTATCTGTTTACATCGATAGATATAGATATATGTTTAAGTGACATGTTTAGCCTGAGTATCAATCTCATTAACCACGGAGATTAAAGAAGGACCCAGCTGGCACTGGCTTAGTCTTTGCCTTTTTTCTCTCCTCAGTGGAGCCCAATCCTGAAGTTTCCATTTGGGCAGATTTCCAACTGCAATACTTGTTTCATTGTGATTACATTTATATTGTGCAATGGAATAGTGGGAAACTGTTTCGATTTTTGCTGTTCTATATCTTAACATTCACATATTCTCATTTCATAGCTCCAAGAATTTGTATACTCGGTCCACCTGCTTCTGGGAAAACTACAATTGTAAGTATGCTACTTCCAGTGTCATAATACTGTCCACTTACCTTTTTACTTTCTACTGAACTCAGCACTCGTGAAAGTTTTATTCTGAGAAAATGGTATTCAGGATTGTTGAAATGATAGCAGAGCACAAGGCAAGTTGAAGGATGGCATTCATAAGGTTATGCCTGTATATTACAACGCAAGTCAAATGGAAATGTTCAAGTGAGCTCTGCAAGAACTTGCCCAGGTAATGGTAGTGATGCTGCTGTAACGCAACAGAACTCTGCATGCCTTGTTTACCCAGCTTTTTAGCAGGATTAATGAACCTGGGAGGAGTACCGTAAGTACGTGTTTGTGGTGTTCCCATGTTGCTGATTGCTTCGTTTGCATGGCCGGTTGTTTCTTATGTCCACTGGTACTATTTAATTGAAAATGTCAAAGTTGTATTTGAACCACAGAGAAAGCTGACCACAGAAACTTCACAGATGGTGGTGGTGTGTGCATGCTAGGAAGAATGCTTTCTTCTTTAAAATCTATGTTATAGTGCGGTAGATGAAAAAAGCCTTACTCAAAGCTGTAGACTCTTGAACATCTTTGTATGAAACTGTTTAAAGTTGCATATATAGTCTGTTTGTTTAAACACTCTGTCTTTCTGTAGTCTTCTGAAAAAATGCTTCATTCTCTTTCCAAATATTTCATCCTGTGTTATTTTTTCTTCCCTCAGGCAATGCGGCTTTGTAAACATTTGGATGCCATACGTATCTCTCAGGAGACTTTGTTATTCAAGGAAACATTAGCGCTGACAAAGGAAGCAAAGGCATATAAAGAAAGAAAACAGGTGTGTACGAGGATATAAAAATGATAGTTCTCATGTCACAGAAGAAGAATTATATGGCTTTCCCATGATTTCCACTGCTATGAGTTGAGCAGATCAGAGTAAATATTCTTGTATCTATGGTGTTTTGTACATTGGTTTATGTAGGTGCAGGGTCCTTCAGAGAAGAAGGGTAACCTCTGCTAGATAAGAAGATATGAACAAAGATAAAAATGTGTCAGGGCATAGAATTAGGGGCCAGAGAGGAAGAAAATGTAGAGTAATGGAGGTCTTGAAAATATTAACCTTGGACACAAGCGACAGAATTGAGAAGTCCAGGAATGCACAATACCATTTAAAGAATGTTTCATTATATCATTAAACAAAGCATCTTCTGGTTTCAGCATATTTGGTAATCTCAATAAAATAAGCATTAATCTCTGAGGCCTTGCTCAGTACAAAATGCTATGGAAAATATGTACACAAAGCACTTCTTGTTTTTTATCTGACAGAGCTACTTAGTTGTGCATTTTTGATTTCTCTATAGCATGACACACATAACTTGGTGCATTAACTCAAAAGTAGTATGACAATACAATCAGTTATTGAAAACCATAGAAGCTTTCAAGCTGAGGCAATAGCAGCAGACTTAGGAGATTGTTCAGTTCCTGGGTTGGTGCATTCCATCCAACCCTAAGTACCCCATTTGCTCCGTTCCAGGTTTTTCAATCTGTTCATGCTTCCTTGTAGGCTTCCTTCCTAATGTTTAAAGGAGTTGGTTCGATGAACATTTTTTCCTGATGTCATGAGTAATGATGTTGACTCACAGTATTCAGCAAAGATCAGCAAAGTGATTGTCCTGTTATTAAAGGCTAGTGACAACTAGATTGGAAAGAATATCCTGAATACACAGCAGCATCTTTGCTTCTGATTCCTGCCCATTTAGCTCATTCCTTTCTCCAGATGTCAAGGTGTTCCATGAGTAACAGAATGGAAGAAGTCTAGTTTTCTGTGACCGCCTCTAGCAAGTCCACTAGTTTGAGTTGTTCTCTTCTCCTTCGTGGCCTATTTTCATAAACATTGAAGGAATTTCATACCTGTAAGAATTCTACACCCCTGCTAAATTTTATTGAAATTGGCCAACAGATTCAGAATTTGCTGAGATGGTAGACAGTGTAATTTCCTAATTTTTGTTTCTTTAGGAAACTAGGCTGAAAACAGAATAGTGTTTATTACACTGACTTAATGAGTGAAGTTTGGAGATACCTCAAGTGATATATTTAAAGATCTGAGAGGAAAGAGTTCATTGAACTCACTGAACTTACTGGCAAAAAGATTAGCTTTTGGCTGGGATGATAGAAAATTATTCTTGCTGAGAATATGTACTTTGAAATTTTAGTTCTAATTATTAAAGATTGTTTTACTAGATTCATAAATTTCAACCTAGAAGGGGGAGAATTTAAAACAAAAATTCCCTTTGGTTTAATTACTCTAATTATTAACATATTTCAGACTATGCAGACATACTTTCAAGGGTGTCCTTTTGGGCTTATTTGATTTAAAAAGATGGATGGTGTGGAAGATGAAAGTCAAAAATGTCAAGGCTAATCAGGTAGCGAGGAGTGCCTGAAGAGCAGAATTTGTTGGTGTTTTAGTACTGTGCAGTTTGCCTTTGTTTTTGAGATGTTAAATGCCAGAAGAATGTCTTCACTAAATCATTTCTTTTGTTCTTTTACATGAGTTTGATTCTTCATATGTAACTCCTAAAACTAGGAGGGAAATCCTTGCTTCCTCTAAATCAATAGAAGCTTTACAATGATTTAAAACGTAGGCGGGGTATTATCTCAAGAGCTGTATTTTCTCTTACTGATTCATGCCTGCTGGCTAAATCTACTTTTGCTGTAACTGACCCCAGGTTCTGCTGAAACAAGTGGTAAACTTGACTCCCCTAGCATACATAACATCCATCAGCACTAATAGGTTTTGAATGTCTATTCAGGAATGGAACAATAGCTGTTTATACAATCTTTGATACAACCAAGGCATTAAAAAGTTGTAGTCCTGGCCAAAGCAATTTAATAAATGGAAAGAGGAAAAGCATGAATTAAGACTGTGGTTTTGAAAGTCTGGTGTGAAGATCACATAACACAATTTAATGTTGTTAGAGGATGTTTCACGTGTATAAGGTTACTGTGGCTAAATTAACCCCAGTGCCAAAGGTCATTCATTTTTAGGTCAGTAGGCCAATGTTACTACATTTGGGCAAACGCTACAAAAAGGTCTGCAAATATTTGTTCTCATATTTTACTTACTTCTCCTTAGCCACGCTTTCATCTCTTTTGTGTTCACTTCTAGTGAAGAGTAAAACATTTGAGTTTTACTGACACAAGAATTCATGGAAGAAGTATTTGAAATACGTTGTTATTCTCTGAAGCTCAATTTTTAAATTTGGACATGCAATCATCCACTAACATAACTGGCCACTTACTAATGAGCACAGCTGAAGTACTGAATTTTAAATATTGACTGTTCAAAGCAAAATGTGATCATTCTGCATGTAAAAATATTCCAAAAACGAGGAAAATATTTTTGAATGTGCAATAAATTTGAGGAACCACAAGCTACCAATAAATATTCCATGAAGAGAAGAAGAGGCTACATTTTTTGATAAATCATTGCAAATTATTCCCTCGTCTCTAGTTATTATAATGTTAATAGAAAGCACCTTCAGGTTTTTCCTATAAGGAAGTCTAATGATGAGCTATTGCATGTGTCACTTCTCCTGTTAGATGGATAAAATAAGAAGTTGAAACAACTGTGGTAACTGTGGGCTTGTGGCATGAGTGTGCTCTTAATGCTATGTTAAGTTGCAGTTAAGGTGTTTGTATACTACTTCATGATTTAAAATTGTTCTACAGTTGTATCATATCCCCATGATTTTTAAGAAGAAAAGGAAGAGAGGAAAACCCAAGGCATCCTTACCTATACATGTTCAGCATTCTAGTCTATTCAAGAAGTCACTAGGAAGAAACAAATAAGAACAATTCCAGTCTTTTGTGTGTATTTATCTAAACAAGCTAAATGTAAACATTCATGATTTTCAAAACACTAAACCAAATTTCTTCAGAGTTGACTGCTTTTCTCTCCAAGGTGCAAGCTATAAAGCAAACCAACTCTAAAGTTTTTAGCTATAGCTTTTTCCAGAATAAATACATCCAAAACTTCCAATGGAAATGTCTGGGGAAAGTGCTTTCCCCTCTCTCACTAAACAAAAAGCGTAACAGTTTTATGAAAAGATAGCTGTAACATCTTACCTACTTAGAGTGATGTAAGATGGAATATGATGTCCCTGAAACAACATGGAACGTTTAAAATTAATCATGAATGAGTACAATTTTTTGGCAGAATGGAAATAGTTGATCAAACTAGCATGTTTAAAAACATGATTTGAACATAAGCAAAATACCATAGCTTTTGGAAGGTTTAACATTTCAAGCAGCAGGTCTTTCCATTAACCAAACTGGACGTTGGGACAGTCTCAGTGTGCCTTAGATAAGATACAATTCTGTAGTTATCAAATGTGTGTGTGTCATTGTCCGCTCTTTACAGATTTCTGGGAGAGTAAGTCCCACCTATTGTGATGTATTAATGTGTTTATAGAGAGAGAGAAAATGTAAATGTGCTATATGATACAACAGATTTAATGGTTTCTAGTTGAATAAATTGGCATTCTACAGGCAACCTATTGAAACTGATTTTGTAGGCCCCTGCTCAGCAGGAGGAAAACTGACCAGGAAATGAGACTGGTATTGAGCCACAGAGAGCAGAAGTAACTAAAGCACAGAAATACCCACATGTGTGTCCTTGATTGTTTTTGTGCAATAAACCCTGCTCAGAGGAGGACCAAGAACACCACTGCACTGAAATGAGGTAGTATAATTTTGGTTTAAATTGGTTTGGCAGGGCTTAGCAGAGTGGACCCCCGGCAGTTGCTAGCCTGTCTTGACATGACACATCAAAGAAGCAAGCAAGACGCTAGCTGTTTCTGATAGCAGCATGATGCACCTTTGGAAGGTGACAGACTCAAAGCCACAGACCCAGGCTCCAGCAGCGAGAGGCTGTAGGAGGCTTTGACGCACCACCCTATGGGACCTGCTGACTTTCAAGAAACACAGCAATTTCTTTCCCTTTTTCTCCTTTACCTGCTTGAATGTTGCCTTATGAATGGCTGATATTAGGACAGGCACTGAGAACTGGGGACAGTGGAGAGAAACAAAACAAGAAAACCTACTATCTGACTGGGCCACCTTGTCCGTTCCACAGCCAGCTGAGGACTGTTTTCTTTTGTGTGTTCTGGAGAGCTTTCTCCGCTCTAATTTAAAGTAGCGACTTGTGTGGGAGCATTTCCCCTGCTCCTGGTGAAATTGTTTCATGATCTGCTGAAGGAGATTGTTATGAAATCTTTTGGCATAGTCAGCCATATTTCCACTGTATCTATCTACATCCTTTAGTATAATGTACACCTACAGAAATACTCTTTTTTTAGGGATATGTCCTTCAGACTATTTGGTTAGGAAAAGAGATATATGTGAGATATCCACAATATATGGAACTGCTTGGAAGAAAGTTCACATCATCAGGTGAAAGATAATTGTATGCGTCAGGAGGTAGAGAATCTGACTGCTGATTTTTTTCTGAGTAATGGCAAAATGAATGAAACTGAGACAAGGCGTTCAGTCAAAGGATTAACGTCTTCTCTGATTGGCATCACCAAAGGTTTAGACTTTATCAAATTAAACTGGCTAACAGTTTGTTCAACTAAGTTCAGCATTGAATGAAGGCCTGAGTTAACAAAATAGTGAAGAAAATTTCTTACAAGAAGGAAAGAAGGGTATTGTTAATTCCTTGGAAATCTTGGAAAAAAATTATTGTTAATTCCTTGGAAATCTAATGTATAATGGAAGAAATATTAGGAGTGGGAAAATGATAAATCTGTAGAGGATCTTTGTTCTTCTGTCCGATAGCAAACACCATCCTACAAAACATCTGTAGATGAGGGCAAAGTAAAAGTCACAGAAAGAAAGAGCACTTCTGAAAATCTTGGTACATACAATTTCAATTCCATTTCACAGTGTCCTGAGTTTAAAATTAACTTTAACATTACAATGAACTTTAAAATTGTTTTTAAATAAAGTTTCTGGATGATGAAAGAGAGTTAATAGAAACTATGAAACAAACTTATTGAAAATCAGATTGTATTAATCTGCTCTGTTTGAGATTCTGCTTCTCTCACATGATAGCCGTTAATGTCACTAATGCTGTGTGCACTGCCATGTGAAGTAGTGGGTCAGATACTTGTGGTAAAAGGCACTACTTGTAGATGCGATGTTCTTATGGATCCCTTTGTCAGTTTGATGTCCGGTATGGTACTGTGCAAAACTTGGCACGGCTTCCATGCTGGTGTGCAAAAAAACATGGATGTAGGCTTTGGCAAGTAGAAATGTGTTCAGCTTACCTTTAACACTGATTTTTGTGCCCTTATTAACTCTCTGATATATTATGTTAATGACTTGGGACTTGCACGGTTTAATTAATTTATTTATTTCAAGAAGACATCTCAGTTCACCTTTAACCGGAATATGCCTGCATGATAAAATTCCTTTTGAACTCAATTGTGAATATGCAGCCTTTTTTTTTTGTTGTTCTTTCTTTAGAAAATTCCCAACGCGCTTTGGGCCAATCTGATCCAGGAACGTCTGTCAAACGTGGACTGCATCAAACAAGTAAGAATTGCTCCTCAGAGGACTGGTGGATAAGCACTTACACAACTCGTGCATAGTAGTTAGCATTCTGAGTCCTGAGCAGAGGAGGGAATGGGGGCAAATCATTGGGGGCTCTGGAGCGGATTGCTTTCTTGAACATCAGCAGAGGGAGTTTGGAGCTTTATTAACAGGATGAAGGGGAGAATGAGAGTATGCATATGCTAATCTTCTAGCACTGAGATGATCAAAGGCTGAACAAGCATAGCTTTGTTGATTGCCTGGGGCAACTGACAGAGTTGAAGTGGACAAAACAGATAAACAGAAAATATATAAAAATCAATATGTTAAGATTTTAACTCTTATTGAGGAAAGGGGTGGAAAAAGTCTAATGTTACTCATTTCAATTTTCTTCCTTTCTTATTGTGTCTTCTTTTTCTTCCTGTGTGAGTAAACACCGCATTTGAATATATTCTCTTCTAGGTAATAATTAACATGTTCACTGTTAGTTTACACGAATAGGCAACTGAATAGGTTTGGCCACCTAAGTCCACAGATGTGTGACTTTCCTTCCCCTCCCCACTCCCCAGTATGCTTAGTTTTAATGTAAGTAGAGACTTTTAACACAGAACCAAAAGAGATCTTAAGTAGATTAATACTGGTTGAAATTAATGTCCGGACTTGAGGAAAGCAAAATCTCTTTTATATGTGTCCTTTAAAATCTCAGGTGTTATGGTTTCCTGAGTCCAAAATCAGACCATTATAAAGGATTATTTGTAAGAGACAAATTTGTAAGGATAAAAGCCTCTTTCTAAACAGTGCCAAAGTACAGGATGTATGTTATTTGATGCACTCTTGAGAGGAAAAAGTCCATAGTTCAAAGCAGGTGTTGCATTCACGAAGGACTAAACAACTTTTCCAGATAAATAGTACATTCTCAGAACAGTTACTCTGTCTACTCACCTGTTAGTCAGAGGATAGCTGATGCTTCCTGACCTCACAGAGATGTTGCAAGGCTCACAGTTTTATTAAAATATGCTACTTCTCGATATCATCATCTAACTTGTTGGTTGAATAAAGCAGGGCCGCTAATTAAAGTTTCATTGAAGTGTGAAAATTGCTTCTAAAAGTTGTGTCAGCATGAGACTGAAAGAAACTGGACATGCTAAAAACCTTATGTCCTGTGCTTCTCTCTCTGTCTCCGTGATTTTTGCTGTAGTCTGAAATGATCTGCAGGCTGGATCCTTCCATCCATGTAAAACAAAATTATCTAGGGGGCTAGGCCATTGCCTTGTAGCTTTTAAGACAGTAATTTCTTAGCACAGAAGTGTTTATAGGTGT
This sequence comes from Anseranas semipalmata, assembly GCA_013399115.1. Taxonomy (NCBI): domain Eukaryota; kingdom Metazoa; phylum Chordata; class Aves; order Anseriformes; family Anseranatidae; genus Anseranas; species Anseranas semipalmata. The sequence goes on from VXAA01005480.1 coordinate 1,335,415, forward strand.
GGAGAAATAACAATAAAACTAGCAAGAAGAATTCAAAATGTTGGTTTCTGCCTCCGATTGAGGGTTTCTGCTTTTACAGCTCAGGTAATGTAAACAATTGCCAAAGAGGTTGTCTTGTGCTTCAGTGCAAAGTCAGCTATTTTAGCTTAAGCCACTGATGGAAGTGTTTTCGGTGGACCTGCCTTGTGTAAACTAGATCACATGCTCAATTACATGTATGAACTGTGGAAAAGATAACTTGATCAGGATGGTAATGAATAGCTGGAGATGTAATCTCTTAAATTGTTCCTGCCTGGTGGGTTTGCTAGAGGACATCTGTCTGTGTCATATTTCTGTTGCAAACATATCGCTGTAGCAAAATAGGTGGTATGCTGCTCTTCTTAAGCAATAGCTTAAAACTAGCAGTAGCTAAACTTTGACCTATCCCATCAGATATTTCACTGGTTGCATGGGAATTGAATTTAAAATGCTACCTGTTGGTATTTAATGTTATGAAATGTAATGAAAGGAGTAAAGAGATTGGCAGAAAACTTATGTGTTTAGAAAAGGATTATCAGTTTTTCCCTAGAAAATACTGTACACCTTACTCCATGATTGATCTATCCATTTTGAATTTGCAAACCAGAATTTAACTTTTGCATTGCAAGTCACTGTGCTTGACTTATTTGGGTCTGCCTAGTTTCTCGTGAGGTCTTTTTAGCTGAGCTATGTTATTTTATTTTGACTCATAATAGTTATTTAGCCCTCCAGACTAAATAGCTGGTAGTTTTTAATGTATTCGATTATCTGTACTAAATTCACACTAGACTAAATTCTTCTAATTGGCAGAAGAACCTGTTTAAAGAAGAAGAAAAAAGAACCTGTTTTAAACCTGTTTTAGTCTAGCTAAAATTTCAGCTATTTTTAAGAAATACACATAACTGACTTCTCAAAATAGTGATAGTTATTAAAACTGTTTTAATTAATAGACAGCGATCCATGGTCACTGAAACTTCCTCACTTTGTGCATGTCTTTTCCATTTGAAAGGGGATCTTTGAATTTTAATTGCCATATTTTCCCTCTATGATTGGAAATGAAGTTAATGCTGTGGATTTTGTTCTTCATTGAACAGATTTATGCCGTCTCTCTCAAAGCATGAGTCAGCATTTTTTGCTGAAAATGTTAATAGACTAGGAGCTGTATGTTGGACCGTAGTACCACCAGCTGTTTGTTTTATTTCTCCTTGTGGTGTCATTGGGTTGGCATTAATTGCACAGCTTTCATCCCACTGACAGTAGAAATACAGAATTTTTTGTGCCATTGTTTTGACACTCACAGGTTTATAGATGTCACGGGCATTCTCTGAGGAGAACATTTTTATTGATCAACAGCTCTGCTGAGACTGTGTTGTGTGTTCTTCTAATACAAATGTAGTTAGGACTGTGAGGGATCAGACGGGTAGGTCTTCCAGCATACACAGAAAACTTATTGCAAGCATTATGTTAGATCCTGGGACTTGTGAAGTTGATAGGAAGACTTTTCATCTTACAGGGTTAGTACATGTTGGTTATAGCACCTCTGGCTGTTGTCTAACTCCCAGTGCTGCTGGTGTTGAGGAGGGAATTCACAGAACTGGGCAAGGCTAGTGAAGAAATTGCTACCTGATGAATTTGGGAGAGAGTGAGCTGAGCAACCTTAATCCTGTCTTACGACCATTTAGAAACTGAGCTTAGGCCAGTGATTCACACGAATAGTGGCAGAATTACTTTTGATTGGTATTAAACAATTCAGAAGAGTAGTGGCTGTCATTGAAAGGGAAGGAAAAGAGAGCAATGGTTATTGGTTCTTTTGATTTTACCATGACAGATAAAGATTATCATGTTGTCTCAGTGAAACTCCATACAAAGATAGTGATGTTTGATAGACTCATCTGGGGAGAAAATAGGAAAATAGGCCTACTCACCATCTTTTTTCTTTTTCTTTCTTTTTTTCTTTTTGCAGGAAGAATGTGGCTTTGCTTTTTTTTTTTTTTTTTTTTTTTTTTTTTTTTTTTTTTTTTTTTTTTTCTTAAATCTACAGAAGGGAATAGGAANGTTTTATAGCTTACTGAAGCTACAAAAATACTTTGCATGTGGGAATGAAAGGTTTCTTTCTAATGGAAAATTTGATAAAGTTGGAGCTTCTTCCATCAACCATGCTGCTAATGTTGACAGACTGCAGGAGTTGGGTTGGCAATATTTGTACTGCACTCAGTCTGCTCTTTTCTGAAAATCTCAGTTTGGGATCCGTACTGGCAAAGCTATTACTGATACTACTTTGTTGCATTATTGTCTGTCCCTTTTCTTCAGATGGCAGAGAAAGACATGTAGTGCTTTTTCAAAAATACTGAATGACGATGTGGAAAAACTATTGTGATGACCTGTTTTCCTAAAGGAAGAGCTATTTGTGATCTTTGAGCTCCATGCTTGTAGCTGAGATTTCTTTTAGATGTGCCATGTAATTCAGCATTATTTCTTGTGCTATTCTAAGGCAGCATCAGTTTTGTATTTTGTAAAAAATTTTGAGCCTGTGCTGGTCAAATAACAAGAGAGAATCGAATATCTAATTCATTATTATTGGGGTGGAAAGTGTGAAAATATGTAGGCTTGGTATTACAGCTGAGAGTAGTGTGCCAGCAAAGGAATGAGATTTACATTTCAGAATGACCTTGAGGTTTTCCTTTTCTCCAGATTCCTTAAATCTGGAGAGGAATGTGATGGCTCTGAATGTAGTTCCTTGTTGCTGATTTTCTGTGTGGCGTGGGTCTCCAAGGAGCACTTCACCTGGCATTAAGGCACCAGCACAATGCTGTATTTACAGCAGTCTTCATTTGGAAAAGGATTGTGGTTTCCAGCTGAAAGAGAGGGAACAGTGACCACAGAGTAAGGCACCACGGAATTACTCACTTTTAGCCTTCGTTCCACCCTTGATGTGATAAGGTGCAATCCATGCTTGGATGTAAGGTTACTGCTATCAAGAACAAAAAATAAATGACTTCTTAAAGAAACAAATTTACCATGTGAAGTTACTAATTACACTTTAATGATAGTCAGGAGGGCAAAAAGGACCAGTGTTTGCATAAAGCATGATAGGCATATTTTAAGTCAGGTCTTGCTCTTCTGTGTGTTGCTTCCTCTTGCTAGTTCCCAAGCCACACTCCTCTTTACTTTTTTTTTTTTTTTTTTTTTTTTTTTTTATCTGTGACATCTGCTTGGAGCTTGTCCCTCCTGTGATACCATACTACTTGCAGCTGTTCAGACCTCCAGCTCTGAGCTGTGCATGGGGTGCCCTGAGCATACGGCCTTTTTGATGTGTGATAAAACAGAACCAAGCCACTGGGGGTATGGAGAGGGAATGCAGCAGAATATCAATAAACCTGTTCTGAACAAAGCTGCAGCTCTGTGGTGGAATAGACATTTCACTGAAGTGTCAAGTAGATGGATAATGTATTCTAATTAGGGACTGACTGATACCCTGGAACTCAGAGACCTTTGGAAATAAGATCCAAAATGCTAACTATTTTTGTAGTGTGTGTTTATTATGCATTTGCTTAATGCATTGCAATGCAGGCGGGAAGCTATTTGTTGAGCTATGTTTTCTTATACTACAAAAACTTTTATTCATAAAATTCCTTATTGCCTGCTTTAAGGACTTTGAAATTTGTATATAAGCATCTTGAAGCTTAGATTGTTAAAAAAGAATCTTCTGTGTTTACTTATTTACTGCCTGTTGCTCAGTATTTGATTTTGAGCAATAAGCTGTAGTGACATCAGAAGCAGTGGTTTTGTGGTGTGGTATTTTTTTTTTCTTTTGTTTAGTTTCCAAAGTATTGCACTTGGAGTGAAGAAAATGAGCCAGATTTGTAGTCTGTGTAAATAGGCATAGATTTATTGGCTTCCAACCTCTGATGCCATTTCTCCCTCGAAGAGGATCTGGGCCTATATATATGTTGTACAAACACAATATATTCAGAACTAGTGCTGAAGTTCCTAGCATACTGCTAAAAATATTGTGCAGCCTTGCCTCCTGCAAGTCCCAAGGGATAAATTGATTTCTTAGCACCTGCGTGACCTTAGACAGCGGTTCATTCTAATTCGATAGAGCAAACACTGGGAGTGGCAAAAATGGCTTGCAGTTTCTTAAGTCTCTTATATTCTACAGATATCAGCAGGATGACATGTTCCCGAAACCAGGCTAATTAAAGAATTTTAAGTAGTCTACTCTATTTTCTTGTATAATTGGAATGTCCCAATTTCCTCCTACAGAAGTCATGGAGATATGTGGAAATACTTCGAAAACCTTTGGACCCCATACTGACAGAGCTTCAAATATATGTGGGAGATGATAATGATTGCTAGCTAATGCAATATTAAAGTATCTTATTTATTTCAGTACAAAGATAGTTTCCAGATTTATTGTAGTATCACAAAGTTATTTTGGGATGTAGGATATAGTGACAAGGACATGTGTAGTTAAGCGACTAACAGAAAAATTAGAGAAAGTTTAGAAGATTCAGACTTGAGACTGGGAAGTGGATTAGATCTCAAATACTGCATCACACAGAAACGGAGTGAGGCTGCAGCTCTTCTACAGTATTTCACAGATCTGTAAATGTTTTTTTAAAGATGCTCAATCCAACACTTAGCTGGCTATAACAAGGACTTGAGGGAGCAAAAGGCTCTTTTTTCTTTTTCCTTTCTTTTGCTCTGTTGCTTCATTAGCTTTGGGAACACTGGTTCCATTACTGTGAGTTTTCCTGTATAATTTAAGAAAATAATGAAAGCGTGCATATTTTCCTCAGTGTTCTTGGCATTAAATCTGTCTTTAGATTTGTTTAGCCTCTTTTTTATACACAGTGTGGGCTGGTATCCTTTTGAATATTTCAAAACTGTAGAAATTGTTTTGGGTTGTTTTTATTCAAGAGAGAAGTCTTTTTTAAGATTGAAGCATGAAAAAAAAAATCTTTGCTACAATACATAAGTGCCCGTTGCACTGTGGCAGTGGTATTAGTGCATGTCACTTCATAGAAATGTCAGTGTTCCATGTTTTCTTTCTTCTAACACAAGCATCCATAACAAATATTGTCATGTTGTGAGACCAGAATGAGGCATTTTTTGTGCAAATAGCACCAATATTTAGTGCTAATTTTTGTCTTTTCTCCTCTGGGACCAGTAATATTTTCATGTTTTTGTTCAATAGGGTTGGATTTTGGAAGGCTTCCCTGAAAATCAGGAACAGGCGTGGATGCTGCAATCATCTGGCATCATTCCTAGGCATGTTGGTAAGCAGTGCAAGGTTTATGTATGATTGTGACCAGAAGGTGAAAGCCTAGAAGTGTTTTTCCCCAAACATCCTCAATAAATTCAATGCCAATATTGAAGTCACCAGAGTTACCAGACAGCAGAATGGTATTTCTGTATGGTTCAGATTCACTCAAAACCTTGAGTTAACCTGTAAGACTTTAAATCCTGTCTTTCACACATGAACCCTTGCCTTCCTACATGTTAGAGTTCTGTAAATTCAAGACAGCTCCAGCAAGTATCTCCAAGCAGCTGTATGTAGCTTTGCTTCTGTACTAGGTGTGGGTCCAACTTTTCTATGACTTCAGTCTCTAGATCTCTAAATGGATCTGGTGATTCTCAGACCAAAACGATTTCCTCATCCCCTAAATACAAATTCATTCTTTTGTTGAATTAGAAAATACAAACTTAACAAACTTTACCAAGTGGAGCAGAAACACCACGATTTTAAACTTGACTTTTCAGAGTATGGATGGATTATAACTTGATTTGAGAGGAACATTTCTTTACTGGCAAAGTGCTGATAGACAAGACCTTGACAACTGCCCTTGCTATCTAGAACAGCTAGTAGTCCCAAATTAATATAGTTAGAGAACCTACTTAGAATGTAAAAAATGATTACAGTTGTGTGGAATACAGTGTAAAGTGATAAATGTAGAGCTTGCCAGTGGATAGTGAAATTGCCAGAATGTTAGCGAACTTGATGAATTGTCACTTCGGATTTGATTTGGATGAGATTTGACTGTTAATGAAGAATTCAGAATCACTGCAATAGAGCTAGGCAAAAATGTTTAATGCCTAGTACTTGCATGTATTTTTAATATAGCTAATAACATTTGAAGTCAAGTTTTGCTCACAATTATATCTGTGCAACCAAGACCGGAATAAGAATCTTAAAGCTCAGTCTGTCTAGTTAATCAAAAAGAAGATTGAGAGGAGATGAGATTTACGGTGTATGAGTACCTTAATAGGGAGAAAAGTGTCTGAAAGTGATATTTGATACAGTGAAGAAAGTCAAAAGAAGAACTGGTTTGAAACCTGTAATAAAATGCACTGAAAACAGTAATTAAATTACAGCGTTTAACTGTGATGATGATTAGCCAAAAGCAACCCAGGGAACTGACAGATTCTCCATCTTTTGATGCTTTCTAATCAAGTTTGAACACTTTTCTGGGAGGTTATCCAAAAGTAAGTTTCACCGTTTCCACTACCAAAGTAGCTGGGTGAAAAGTAATTGCTTGTGGTATAGAAGAGAATCAGTATCAAGAGATCTGTGGGTGCTTCTATCCTAGACTCCAGATACAATGTAAGCGAGGGAGAGCCTTGTTAATTGATATGGATGGCTGGGACAGCCAGCAGTCACGAGTACTGGGATATTATGAATGTATATTTTCTCCCACTATACAGTTTAGGAGATTAAAAGCAGAATTAAGTATTTGCAAGTAGAATACTGGTAAAGGAGAATAATGAGACAAATGGAGACAAATGTGTTTGAAATGCATCCATCCATCTTTAAAACTAGGATACATTAAAACAGCTATAAGAAATGTAACAAGTAACTAACAAGAGCTACACTTTTTTGTGTGTGTTTTCTTTCTTTTTCTTTTTTTCTTTTTTTTGGGGGCGTGTCTAGTTGTGCTCTATGCTGCAGACACTGTGCTGATTGAGCGGAATGGTGGGAAGAGGCTTGATCCCTTCACAGAAGGTGCAGTATTTTTTCTTCCTGCTCTCCACTAGAAACTAGAGTGTTGCTTGGTCCCGGAAGCATTATAATACCAGTGGGATTAAAATTTAAATCCCTTTAAAAACTAGTAGGAATTTATAATTATAAATGTAAGCAGTTTGGAAAAAAATATATGTTGACATTGCATTATTTTCTGTGCCAATAAAATATGGGAAATAAAATCTTGACATTGCTTAGTAAAAAATCATGTTGGATGTTTTAGGAGCAGAATTAGGAAGGATATTCTTAACTAAAGAAGTGGCTTTTATTTGTTATAAAAGCGATTTTCTCATAAAAGACCTTTGTTAAGGCTCAGTCTAAGAATTTGGAGACCTGTCCCCAGTTCCCAGCTCTTTCTCTGTGGTGTTGGGTAAGTTGTATTGTCACTACTTGACTTGGTTTACTGGTTTGAAAAAGATAGCTAACAATGCTATCCTGCCATCTATGAAGTTTTTTAGTGCATATAAAACATTTTGAGATCTCTGAAAAGAACAAAACCCATCATTACTGCTTCTTCTCAAAGGCATGACTCTACCAGCTCTGCGATAGATGTTACAGGGTGTACAAGGAAATGCACACTGTCTTGGCTACATGGGAGGGCAGTTACCTGGGCCACTTCCTATTTGTGCAGCTGCAGCGTTTTAGTCAGCTGTCACTACAGGTAACAAGGGTAGTGCACAGATGTGCCACAATATGAAGCTTAAACATAGACCTTGATTTTGTTTAGGAAACCTGCTGGAGTTCAGCAAGACCTATTAAGTCATCCTCTTAGTTCCTAATCACTGTCTGACTTCCAGAGGTGTACCATACGACCTTTGACTGGCCAAGTGATCCACTCATACAACAGCGTTTGGTGAAACCAGAAGATCTGTCTGAGCAGGAGATGTCAAAGAAACTGCTGGAATATCACAGAAACTTCCCTGGGGTGTTCCAGATCTACCAAAAAGTTTTGAAATCAGTCAATGCAGACCAGCCTTGCATGGATGTCATATCACAAGGTAAATATGTATCTTTATGGCAAATGCTAGTTAATAAACTCTTATCTGAAAGGTAGCTCCTAGCTGTTAGAGACAGTTTATAGCATTAGGATTAGGATTAGTCAACACAGATGGCTCCCAGCTGAGTTGTGTTCTCTCTAGTACAGAGTTTGGGCTGTTCCTGACAATTATTTTTACAGGAGTAGAGTAAGTGCAGATAACTGGAAAGTCTTAGTTCCACTGTCCTGTCAAGGAACAGCTGACTCAGTAGAGAAAATGTCACAGTTACTTCTGTGAGTCTCTTCTTAAAGGTTGCATTGTGGCTCAGTTGTTAATCTCCCAAAGGGCTAGTACCTTCCACAAGTCTGATAACAAGAAGTAGGAGTAGTTCAAAGCTGGTAACATTTCATTATTTAAAAGCTGCTTACGCTCATAGCTTTTCTGTTCAACAGTTCTTGTTTGCCTGTGCTTGACTTTAATGCAATCTGACTTCTAATGTTGATTCTTCAAGAAGAAAATAAGGAAACTGCCAGAAAGACCAATTGATAATGTACTTTGTAGCTGTCAGTCTGTAGATGATCTGTTATATCTCAGTAATTTTGCATCTCAAAAAGGTCTTTTTTTTACTGACAAGTGCTGCACTTTTAAGATAAACAAGTAGGAAGTTTATATTCTGAATTTACACATTAATTACCTCTAAATTACTTAATTAAATTTAAAAGTTCATATCATCATTCATAAAGAATTCATGCCTTGAATTGTAAATAAAAATGTGAGTGCCTGAATATTAATTATTATTAATTAATAATGTAGTGAGATAAATTGAAAATTGGAATGAAAAAATCCTCTCTAGATCTTTTTTCTGTAGTGCATCAAGCAGCCAGATTTTTTTTTTTATTTTTTTTTTAAGAATAATTAGATGTGGAGACTGTCTAGGGGATCATTACTCCTAATTAACTTGGTTATTTACTGCAAATTAAGCATCATTTGTAAGCAGGGTGCTTTGCCTGTAATGTTTCTGCTTTTCAATACAGAGGGTTATGGAAAATGTTCAGAATATCTAGAGCACTCCTTGGTTAGCTGATGCTTGTTTTTATTCATAAGTTATGCAGCAAACGCAATATTTTCTGTTATAATTTTCTAGGCTTTTTAAGTATTTTTACTACAAATAAAGATTTTGAAAAATAGGTCTCATCTGTATTGGGATTTTTATGGATTGTTTCATACAACTGTAAAATTTTGTAAACTCCTAAATTTTAATGGAATTACTCCTAATGTATGCTAGGATATGTGACATCAGATTCAGTATTCCAGTACAGCTTGTAGCGCTGGACAAAGAGACATATATGATCCTATGTGCTTGCAGTTTGCATTAGTTTCTCAGTACTCTAAGGTTCTCTATCTAGAGCTGGAGTTTGCTGGAGCTGCTGTTTTATTAAAGAAAGATTTTTTAATGATACCTAAGTGTAGCAGAATGTCATTAGAAAAATTATTAGTTAGTATACAGCAGTATATTGACAACAGTAGTTAAAATACTTATCCTTATTATGTTCTTCATCAATCCTTCTGTGTTTTTTTAATATGGGATTATGATTCATACAAACATTAATGTCTAAGACTGTCCTATTTGTTAGACTAAAATACCATATTATTGCAAGGGCTCTTTAGTCCATAGCCTCTTATTTGAATTGAAGATGTCTGGGCTAACACAACTGTATCCACTGCAATTACAGAGGAAATTAAAGTATGTGTAGGTGTGCCCATGCTGCTTTGAAACGTGGGTAGCAATGGCAGTCAAGATGCAGTGGCATGAAGTTCAGCCTTTATTTTTGAATCTGTGATCCCTGGAAAGCTTGAGCTGCTCTTTTTACTAGCATTTTTAGCCAGAAAAGGGGCACGGGGAGTAAGACTGGCTATGTCCAAATACGATTCTAATTTGTCCTCACCATCAAGCCGCATCGTGCTGTAGCTTCTTGGTGTCTATCAGGTTCTATTCTGAGACTGCAACAAAGTTCAGGTCTCTATAATGCAGCAATAATGATTATACTTCACATACCCTGTGGTCTTTCCAAGGCTCCTGTAGTCTGTAGATTGACATGAAAGTAATATTTCATACACGGTACAAAATGTAGAAGAAAGAATAATGTCCAACAAACAGATTTGAATCAGACAGAGAAGCTCAAATAGCCTTTAGATGTTATGCAAAAATGATGGACAAACAAATAAAATCATACTCAGTTATGTGTTGTCAATGCCATGTTGTATTGTGACATGATACGCTACAAGTCTATGATAATGTAATTATGAGTCTGTTAATCACAAACAATGCTGGCTAAATGTCATATTAATTTAACATCCTGAGTTTTTACAGTTAAATATTTGTTCAGAAACTGCAGAAAATATTAAATGTAATTATCTCCCTCTATAATTTGCATGGTAAAATTGTACCTATCAAGTAGAAATGACTTCTGCTAAAAACAACGTGGTAAAAGAGCAATTATTAATTGAATCCGCTCTTTAGAAATCTTACTATCATTATGCTCCTATACTTTCTTTCATCAGTAGATGTCAAACCATTTTAAAGTGCCTCTCAGTGCAAGTTGCTGACATGACAGTTTTAGCAGAGTCCTGATTTTGGTTGGAGTCTCTAGATGTTTCAGTTGTAAAATAAATGATGATAATAATTATGACCTTTAAAAAAAGAGAGAGAAGTTAATCAATGTTTATATTATCATTTTTAAGATAGGATATAAACTGTATTTCTTGCCTTTCTGTCATGTTCTAGCTCTTACCTATGTCCAAACACGGCACCGATCAGCTGCCCCCTTTACACCACGTATTCTCTTTTGTGGACCCCCAGGCAGCGGGAAGAGCCTGCAGGCAGCACTAATAGCTCAGAAATACGGTGTTGTCAACAGTAAGTTCTCAGTAAATATGTACTTTGCTCAATTCCCCCTTTCTCTCTTTTTGATCATTTATCTTTTGCTGTCTGTCTTTCTTACTTGCTCATAAAATTTCTCTGCCCATTGCTATGGATGTCAAATTTTTGAGTGAACTGAAAAATATTTCAGTGAAGAAATATAAACCAATAGAGCATGTATTCTGTGACAAACCAGCTCTAACATTTTTTTAGACACATCATTTTTTATACCCTTTACCTCAGTATTTTTTCTTGTGTTAGACTCTTGTAGTGCTATGAATTCTTCAGTGGATCATGAGTAATATCATTGTAGTTGCAGCTGTGTGACCAAAACTGGGGCACTTTTAAAATAGAATTTGCTCTGAACCTTGATGAAGATGCAGATTCTATGCATCCGAAGTAATGTATTAGAAAAGGAAGCAATTATCGAAGTGCATTCTCCTTCTTTTCTTTCCGAAAATTCTCTTTGAGGCTTGTCCATGCTTAACATGCTAGTATTAAAAAATATTGTAATACAACCACATAGCTAGATGATAGGATCAACACAATATGTGTCCATGTTCTATAACATCTTCTGATATTGGAATAGCCATAAATTATTTTAAACAAATGTCTGATGTCTGTAAAATTCACTGTTTAGTCATATCCTCTTTGTTAAGTAAATGCAAGTTTGTTTCATTAGTACTCTTTCAGTGTATACCAAATGCGGGGGAAAAAAAAAACCTGACCCTGGATTTGGTTTGACATGTAAATAATAACTTCAAGATCTGAGCTGTATTGTTTTCAACTACCGGTTTAGTAGATCTGGTCAAAAAAGAAATACATATCTTCAGGTTCAAACTTGAACCTTCAGAAAATGCTATATGCTTTCCATATTATCGTTCCAGCTAGTGGCTAGATTGTAAATTTGTGCAGTTCCACTAAAAGCATGGAAAGAGCTATGAAACTGTCTACCTGTCAGTTTGGTGTCTAGGTTTAGTATTTTGGTATTTTAAATCATTTTAATATTAAAAAAAAAATACATAAATATGACTAAAATGCTATCCAGTGAACTTGAAAAAGGTAAATTTACATGATTTTAAAATCTATACTAAAATATTGATAAGTACAAGTAAAATTGATAAAATGCTTACGCTATCAGTTATTTTGTTATTGTTATCAGTTATTTTATTATTTCTGTATCTTATTGCATATTAAAAATCGAATATTTGTAGATTTATTTGAAGCTATATTTTTAATAATTCTGTAGTTGGCTTAATTAGAATAAAATGTGTCTCAGTGCATTGAAAAATTACTGTTCTTGTGTTTCTGAATGCTATTTTCTGAACTTTATTTCTAAAACTGCAATTTTGGTACAGTGTTTTCATCTAGGTCAAAATTTGCATTTTTTAAATGGCTGCTATATAAGAGAGATGCAGTTCTTTTTACTAAATACCATTACCACTGCTTCAGCCATCTGTTGAATTTTATTCTAAGTATACTGTAAACCAAATATTATAAGAATTATTTATTTAAAACAAAGTCAGAAGACCATCAATTTTCAGAATAGTATTCAGCACACGCTTAATTCCCAATTAGGCCACTGGTACTAAATCACAGGCTTAAAAATTTAATCCTATGTTTAAATATTCTCATGAATTGGATTGAATTTAGGCATATATGTTTTTGTTGTCTTAAGCTGGGGTCAATGGACTGAATTTCTGTTACTCTTTTACACCTTTTGGTGTGAATATGAATTTGCTTCTCCAGGACAACTGTTAAAATGTGACTGTTAAAATTTGTGTTCATCTCTTGTCACTTAAAAATTAACTTAATTAACTTTGTCCAATAAATGTCCCTGTACAATATTCTTACTCCTGTTTGCCAAACAGTGTGCTTAATGGTGATAAAACAGATGAAAAGGCTTGCTTTTTTTGCTATTAAATCAGTGGTGCTGTTGATGTTGGTGCTATTGATTTCAGAAAGGGCAGAATTGACTTAAAATTGTTAGTTGAAAGGTCTTGCAATAATGTATGGTGACTGTTAATCTAATATTTACCAAAAATGAGTTGGAGTTAGGTCATGTTGTGATGTTATGTAACTTCTCCATGCCTTAGTTTCCTCTCTGTAAAATGAGGTAACATGAACTCATATGGGGCAGCAAGACTCAATAACTTCGGTCAAAAAGTGTTATACAATCCCGAAGTAGAGATATTTCATGTACTTCTGTCCTGACTAGAACTTTAAATCTGCATCTCCTAGTGTTTCGTGTATTTGATGTCAATGATAATATTGCATTAGCACAGTTTTTTAAATATAATTCTTGCATGATCATTAAACGATCCAGTGAATCACTTCCTTGAACTGCATATTATCCTGCACCTCCAACAGTGCAGTTCAGATGCTGTTCAGCAGGTGTAACTTTATTCAGTAATTATAACTTTATAAAAAGTGAAAAACACTAGCAATCCCTTGAGTTACTATTTCAGTAACATATTTGATTAGTATCTTTCTCTCTCTCTCTCTCTGTTTTTAATATGATCTTTGCCAAATGTATTCTTTTTTATTCAGTATTCTCCCCTGCTCAGTCTCTTTGCTTTTTGCTCTGCTTGGCCAAAAAAAAAATCCTAACAACAACCCCAAAAAACCTACAACTTTTATTTTATTCAGTGACCTTATTCCACTATGCAGCTTCTGTATTTTTTTCCTTTTCTTTGTTGCTTCCTTTTTAAAATTTAACCTTCTGTCTTTTTGTTCTTCCTTCTTCTTAGTTTGCTGTGGGCAACTGCTAAAGGAAGCTGTTGCAGCCAAGACAAAACTTGGAGAACTCGTTAAGCCTTATATTGACAATGGATACCCAGGTAGGGCATGTTGTTGTCTCATTACACTGTAGTTACAAATTTGTGCGAAAAGATAAATTGTGAGTGAATTTTTCTTGGTCAGATTCTAATCTGAATTGCATCAGAGTAATCTGGAAGTTGTTTAATTCGATCCATTACATGTAATTTATAGCATTGTATAGCTCTTTGATATCTTCAAATAGTTCACCATTCCAGTGAAATTCAGTATTTTTTGTACTCATTCCAAAATTTCAACTCTGTTTTGTATCTCTAAATCAAAATCAGAATTCTGATATAGATGTATAATTTAAAAATGTTTAAACTGCTTTTTAAAGTAGTTTCATTTTTATTTCAATTTTAAGAGAGCTATAATAAAGACTGTCTGCTTTTCTATATAGTTTTTGACTTGTAGAATGCTACTGTAGATTCATCTAGTTTCACACAAGCATTTTTAACTCAAAAATAAAGTTTCTGTGTTCATTTCTATCAGCCTTTTTTGTTGTAGGAAGGGAGTACCACAAAGAATATCTAAGTATATGTTGCTTTTGGACAGCTCTGCAAGTGATTTCAGATAAATCATAAATACTGTAAGCTCCTTAGGACAGCAACTTAAACTTACATGTTTGTTAGTTGTTTTGCACAAAGGTAGTTCTCTGTGGTGGATATTAAAAATCAAAAAAGATCTATAGTTCTAAAGGATAAGTCATATTTCAGTAGGGTTCAAGCATGTTTATTTTGCCAAATTACAATGGCCTGGAAGAGGAACTTTTAGTCCTGTTTCTGGCAACAGGCCGCATGGTTACTGACGAGACAAATACAGGGAGATGATCTTGCTGAAAATTGAGAAATCTCAGTTAAGCTTCAGTATTAATGGAATTTTGAGCAAACGCCCTGGAGCAAAGAGAAATCTTCATTGTCTTTTATTTTTGGCAAGGAAAGCCATTTGGTGAGGTGAAAAGCTTGAAAGTCCCTTTTTTTTTTTGCCTGATAGCTTAATTCTGCAACTGAATTACACAGATCTGAAACATGAGCCTATAAAATTAACTGAGGTTCCCTCGATACCATACCAAGAGATTCAGTACTTTTCTAAGCATTTCAAAAAGACCTTTGGCAGCCTGCAGCTTTGGGTATTCTATCCCTCCATCAAACCACAAGGTAATACATTTTATCTCTAAACTTCATCTCTAGAGAATGATTGTATTTATTCTTAATACAGTAACTCAGCTAGTTCCGTGCATTAATATTCTGTGGCAGCCACCATATTGCAGGACTAGGAACTAATGTGGGCACTATGGGAATGGAAAGCACGAATCTCTACAGCCTGAAATAGAGGACCTGGGTCCTCTGCAACATAGGCAGAGACATCAATGGGCTTTGAGCAACTGTCGGCTTCTTTTGCTCATGGATTAATGGCTCATGGCTGCCCTTTCTAGGAGAGAATCTTCTGATTTAGAGATCCAACTAAGTAGAATATCCATTCTTGCTCAAAGGCAAGCAATCTTAGCCTTTATTAGTTGCAATGTATCGTAGGCCTTTAAGTATGGAAATAACTTCCGTATGTGTGTAGCCTGATTGATCTGAATGTGGCTACTTTTGTATGCAGTCTAACTCACATATAGATCATTTTAAGCTCTGGATCCATGCCTTTTTGATGATATCCATTAATTTCAGAATCTTATGTGTATAGCATAATTTCACTTTTTTCTTATCTCTATGGAGTAGAGGACTGCCACTGTAAATACCTCCCTCTCTAGATTTCAGTTATGGCTGAGATGGGAGTTTGGATAATCTACATATTCAAAGATAAATCTTTTTAGAGCTTTCTTTACTAAAATGCTCTGTGTGTATTTTATGAAATTTGTCTTAACCATTGAAGTTCCTTGAAGGAGATATCGAAAGCATTCCCAGTAGAGTAAAATAATTGCACAGATTGTAATGTTTAGCCGGTCCTAAAAATATGCACATCCTTAGTCCAAGGGAGCTGCTTTTGTTTCAGGAAAATGAAATTGAAGTTGTAATTCCTTTCTTCCTCCAAATTAGAAATTATTTCAGATTTAGATGAGTTTTTTTAATATAACATGTAAGGATAAAGCTGTACAGTGCTTCTGAATGTTAATGGCAGTCATAACCATATTTCTGTGCATTGTGCTAAAAAAAATCTCTCAGTTTTTGCTCTATGCACATATATTTTATTTGGTGGGACATACTACAAAATTAATGGATGAATAAAAATAAATATTCTATAGCAATACCAGAAATAATAAGTTCTGTCATTTTGCTAATCCTCCTCTCCCAGGGATAACAAAGAATGAATTTACATTAGTAAACACTAACAAGAATTCACTAATGCCTTCACAAGAGCCTTGGAGAAAATGAAAGAACATAGTATACTGAGAAGGAAAGATGGGCAAAGAATCCTTACTACAGAGTCGCAACCAGGTTAATACAGAGGAAGGATTCTCGTGGTATTATTGACTACATTCAGTTTCAAGAAAATCACATTTTAATAGACTTACTTTAGCCAATAACAGTAATTCAGGACAAATATAGACTTTCACAGTGTTATAACTGTGAAAGCAATTAAAACTTCAAAATTTTCATTGCATTTCTAGTTATGTCCCAAGTAAGCTTAGTACTTCCTCTGGGCAAGGAATCTTGGAAGTGAAGGCATCATGAAACACCCTTGGAACAAAGATAGGCCACGAGAAATGTGGTGCTCAAATCATTGCTAGTCAAAACCAAACTAGTGCCATAAAATCTAGAGGCATGCCTCATATATTCTTAAAATGCTTGCCTTGGGGACTGATCTCAGTGTGGTTTCCTTTCCTGTGGATGTAACTGATTGCATACAATTAGTCATTCGAGGTATGCCAACAGGGTATGTCATGGTGTCATAAAAAGGCTCAAAAACTAGCTTATTCAGATCTAACTCATTATTGAGTTATTGAGGCTGTGCACAGTCTATTCTGTTCTAGTTCTGGTTGACTAACTCAGATCTCTTCTTGTTTTCAGAATTCACAAACATTCTTTGTATTGTTTTTTTCTTGTTGTACTGCTGCTTCATGTATACTACATGTATTTCAAGAACAGCCCAGACAATTCTATTATTCACCCCAGAAGGCAACTCAGTGTATTCCTATTTTCTAGTGTTTGTTTTCTCATGAAGACCTTAGCTCTTAGCTCTTGCTTTATCAAATTTCTCAGTTTTTTTTTTTGTATGGTTTTAATTTTTTGCTTAATGAAGGTAGCACAGACATTTTTGAGCCCATTATTTTTTTAATTCCCAGAACATTCTAGCCTACAGTTGGTGCACACTAGATATTTTAAAATGTGTTCTCAGTTAAAAGTTCAGCAACCTGACTGCTCTCTGTCTGTCATAAACGGATTTTTTCTTTGGACAACTGATCAGAAATGCACTGACTGTTCCTTTAATATATTGTGGTTTTCACTGAATACTGGGCAATTATTGCTAAATATACTCAGGGCAGAAAATTACCAGCCCCAGAATCTGATACCAGTTTTCTGGTCACTAAATCCAATTAGTTTAAATCTTGGTCAATAAAGCTGAACTTAGCACATACCATTTGCTTGGGCAGCCTGGGAAGACTACCGTTTGGAGTAAGAGGCGACCTTAGTGACCTTTCCCAGGCAGTGACCCTTCCGCAGGCAGCAAGACCACTCACATAAATTAATTCATTCAGTCTGATTCCTACTGAAATGTTGTGAAAAGGCTGTTCCGTAGTCTGGTCCTGCCCTTCTAGTAATTCAGGACAAATATGGACAAATGATGCATGTGTAGATAGCCCATTCACGGGCCCCACTGGCTTGATGAGGACCTTTATGCAGAATTTGTGCATCCAGATTGCTGTAACTCTGAGGTGCTAGACTGCACTCTGGACTGATCTCATCGAGAACATGGGCACATATTAATTTAATGTTCCATCTGCAGTGTCTACACTCACCATGTTAAAGATGTCTGCCAGAATTTGATATCCGAGAAGAACAAAAACTGCAGAAAGCATATCTGGTTTTGTTCGTTTGTTTGTTTTTTAAATGTCCTTGGTGTTTGCCCCTTGAGGTGCTTGCATTTTATTAATGAAAATAGAAGCAAAAGCATTTTGGCACTGGGGGGCATTGCAACGATAGGAAAGGTCATCAGTCAGTTCAATTTTACATGTCTTTGTGGCGAAATAGCATGGAGTGGTCACTGCTAATTAATATATGTTTGCAAGGCTGCAATAAATGGAGCCAAGAAAAATGAAATGACAGGACAACAGCATGAAGTACAGAAAAAAAAACAATCCCAAAACAATAAGATTCTGCTTTTCAGCTGGGAGAACTGCTATTAGTTTGGGTAATGTTTTTTTTTTTTTCCACCAAAATGAACATTCAGGTAGTAAAGAGAGCTGATTCATGGAAGACAGATAACATTGCACTGTTTGCAGCCTCTTAGAGTTGAACACACACAATCTGTGTTGTTTTTCCCCTTCCTTTTTCTATTTTTTAAGTAGTAATATCTGAAGCTATCCCCAATGGCAGTCTTCATGTGGGGGGTAAAATCTGGAATTCCATAATTTCTACTATTTTCTAATGAAAACTATTACTGTACAAATGTAGATTTTCCCTCTTATTTTAAATTGGAATGGTTTTAAAGGGGTGCTTTATGGTGTAGCCTCTGAAAGTTGGGGTCCCCTGGTGATTGTGATCACAGTCTCACTGAAAGCACTTTTTTTTTTTTTTGACATCAAATTAATATTCTCATCACTAAGCATGAAGTAAAGATTTGACAATAGAGCAGCTTCCTCTGTTTAAAAACTTGCAAAGAGTTTCAGAGTTGAAAGGCTGAGTAAATCTTTATATCTGAGGAGGTAAGCTTAGTGTTATTTCTTGTTTTTAACAGCGCTGTACTGGCGAGCTGCAAGCTGTCTGAACATTGGAGAGAGACCCTTTGGGAGCTCCATTGGTTTTCAGCAAGTCTTTGCATGCAGTGTGTTTGTACTAGCTGAAGACAGCGCATGGCTCTCTAAATAATTTACAAGTTGATTAATAGACTCACATGGGTATAATTAGAAGAGGGAGAGACAGCAGCTACAGTAACGGGTACAGTGCTTGGGGGAACTAGAGACTTTATTTTTTTTAAAGAAACTTTCTAGGGTGCTGGGCGTTTGAAGATAAGTTGGGAAGAGCTCAGTGCCTCTTCTCTTTTGAAGTGGAAATAGGACAGTTTGAATCCGTCGAGTTTAATTTTTCACAAGCTTTAGGGGCCCTGCAGTGCAACTCCCTTTTTATTATTGAAAAAAACTCTCCATTTTTCTTTCATTTTTCACACACATGCACACACACGCGTATGCACACAGTCCAAACAGTAGCTAATAAACAAATTGATTTTCTACTTTATTTAAGTTAGTCTTATAATGGTGGTATATGTTCATCTGTATATGCACCTCAATCGCAAATATACTATGTAAAGTTACAGATATTTATGAATATACCATACTTTAATTTATGCATTTTTAAGATACCTTCACCTCTGTTTGACAATGCTTTTGAAGTAGCTCCGTTTTTCAAGTCAAACTTTTGACTTTTCCTCTGGGACTGCTACAAAGGTTTTTTTTTTTATGGAAAATAGGTAGCAGTCTTTTTTTCCTACTAGGAGAAAATTGGTGGTCAAGAAAAGAAAATAAAATTTAAATATTTTTTTTTCTGTTTTAGATGTCCATATTTTAATAAGAGATGCAAGGTTGTAGAATAGAAAGTTTTACATGAACGCATACAGACAGTAAGTTGTCATCTTCTTTCCTGAATTTTACTTTTTTTTTTCTAAATGTGTTGAATCGTTACAATATGATAAATTAGAGCCCCCCCATTTCCTTTATTTTAAATTCTGGAATATATTTTCTTTATTCTGCACAACATGCAAACAATCAAAATTGCCACATCTGGTTACCAGGTATTCAGGGCTGAAGTGACACTGGGGAGACTCGGTCTACAAAGGTGCTTTTAAAGACCACCCCATTTAAGATTAAAAAACAAACAAACAACAACACAAAAAACAATTGGAAGCCAGATCAGAAGAAATCTATAGTGTGTGTGTCATTTTAAGAGGCTAGTGAGGTTGTTTTTTGGAGCAATTGTGAGGATCAGTCAGTCAGTGGGTATGGTCCTGCCTATATAAATTTTGCCAGCCTCCTGGTTTTGCAGCGTTGTTCACCGTTGTTGTTGGCATTGGAGTATCAATAGGCCAATGTTAGGCATCTTCATTCACAGGGGTAGTGATGCTGGAGTCTGGGGGTTTGCAAGAGGGAGGGAGTAAAACTGTAAGTTACAAAGAAAGGATCATGCCCACAGTCCCCCTTCTTAGTCATTGGGGATCACTGTGCACCACCAAAGTGCCACAAAACCCTCATGGATTCGAGTGAAGCTGCGGCCCCTGGCTGTATTGGGCCTCATGCTTGTCAGGGGCTTTTAAACAGCAAAGCAGAATATAAATTCTAAGTACTACTCTTTTGTTTATTTTGATCTTTATTGCTGACAGTCATTCTGAAAAAACTTAGAAATGCGTTATTTCCTTCCCTGCTACTCTTCTTGCAGCACTAGCTCCCGAGCACAAGGCTTGAATTCTGTTTGTTTTTTTGTTTGTTTGTTTTGTTTGGAGTTTGGGATGGGAAAATCACATGAGTTTTTAAAAGATAACTGGAAGGGAAAGCACATTGGCAGCATCCCTTTTTATGGTCTTTGGAGTTTAACATCAGATTCTGGCTTTGGCTCTAATTCACTGGGAGCCGTACGTACAGAATCAGGCTCCTGTATGAAATGCTTTGTTTATGACAAGCAAAGCATTTAATAGCTCTTGTTTATTGCTTTACATTTTTGAAACATTGCATTCATTCGCTGTTCTCTACATAGCTGTGAAGTGGGCCAGGGTGGTGCTAGGTTTACTGTGTGTTGCTAATTTGGTTGGTTTACAGGGCTGAATGTCCCTTTAATGTGGATGGTAGGCAGTGGGGGGAGCACCAAGGGGAGATCCAGGACTGGGCAGCTGATCCCACTGGGACAGATTTGGAGTGCGTGCTGTCACCAGGCATCACTGATAAAGGACGAGGAACCCCTTAACGTCCTCTTTTCTCATCACAGGGTGAATCAGTATTTGGTATAGAAAGCCAAGATGTTTTTTCACCAAGGTCGTCAAACTATCTTTCTTCTTTTTTGAATATTATCAGTGTAAAAAGGGTTTTTATAGGCCAAATTCAGTCCTGTCACAAGCCCTGTACTGTTCAATAGAGCTGAACTACTTTAAAAATAAGGAGGAAATAGGGATCTTTGTTGATTATCCCGGAAATGATGCATTACCTGGGTTAGAACTGTGCTTGCTGTCTGGTGTATAGCTGTATTGTCTCTGCAGAAGCTGAAGGAGTAAAAAATAGTAGTGAAAATATGTGCTTTGCTGCTACTTTTAGAAACTTTCCTATAAGAAACATCCCTGTGAGGTAATTCAGGGTAGCTTTTGTCTTGCAGGTGGGTAAACTGAGGCAGGAAACCTAATTCAGGTCGAGCCATGCTGCAATCAGTGAGGGAGCGTGGATGGGAACCCAGGTGTGTGGATCTTGACCTCGGTGTCAGCCCACTAGATCATCCCGTGGCTCACTGATAGCCTGTGTCATTAGGCAAATACACAGAGACGCTGAAAACCTTGCAGGGACTATTTTTAGAAGGAGAAAAAAGCTTTTTTTTTTTTTTTTTTTAATTATGCTGGATCCTGAATTTGGAGTGAATTTCCATTGCTAAACTGAAGATGCCACTAACAGGTAAAACAGTGCAGGGGGCTGGATTCTTACCTCGTCACTAAATGGGATCAGGCATAGATTCCTGAATCTCTGCCTTGATAACTGTGGGAAAGAATGATGCACTCCTTTCACTTCCGCATGCATTTCTGAAAGTCTTAATTTATCAAGGATCGTTTGATCATTTGGGATCATGCCTCCTTTAAAAATGTTGTTGTCACTTCTCCTTAATACAGCTAATTTGTATTTTAGATGACAACGAATCTTGGGGGGAAAAAAAAAGTGGGGCTAGTATACTAGAAGAGACAAAAATATCTAAAATGTAGACATGAAACATTTTATCGTTATTTTACTGTATTAAAATAATTATTCCAATTCTTACGGGGAGTCAGCAGTGCTGTACATGTGAAATGAGCGAGCGGAGACTATCTCCGTGTACATTTTCCATTCGGTGAGATTATTAAATAAGCGTTACAGTGCTTTGCGAATGCCACGTCAGTATTGTTTCTTCCATCGCCTCTTTATCTGCCGGCTTCGCATCAAGCTTCAAAAACGAGAGAGGAGGAGACGCGGGCGGGTGCTCCGTGCCAG